>JAQFVV010000078.1:0-600000 GCA_028023455.1 Epiperipatus broadwayi | reverse complement strand
TTTTAGTCTCCTAATGCCAAGAATACTACGAAAGCTGAAGAAAATTTATTTTTTATCTATTAGTGAATTTATGTGAATAAAAGCATTTCTTTTTTTTATTTTCATTTCCTACTTTTTACTTTATAACATTTCAGAAATTAGAAATGAAGAAAATTTACATACAATTTTGTACTGCTAGATAGCAGTACTATAAAAACTAAGCAAATTCTTCTATTCTTACTACTTTCAAGCTATCTAGTGTAAGTAATCAAGAGATGTCAAATAGAAATAAATCTTTATCCAGTACTGTCCTAGCCAAATATCCTCAGATTAGTTTCTATTTTATAACTTTCATCACTGAGAAATTTTTGGGATTTTTTTAAACAATGCTTGGACCTTTTGGATCTAATGCAATTTCCTTTAACAGTTATTTTTTTACTTTTTGTACAACTTAGATTAAAAAAAAAATAGTAAGTTTTTCAGTTTGGATTGGTAACTGGATAGTATAACAAAAAGTAAAAAAATGGCTTCTAAAGGAAAAGTGCATTAAATCCAAAAAGAGCCGAGTACACTGTTTCAAAAAAATCCAAAAAGCATCTCAGTGATGATAGTCATAAGCTAGAAACTAGTTTGGAAATATTTAAATAGGACAGCACTGGATAAGCATTTATTAAGCAGTACCATCTGGCATCTACTGATTACTAAAGCTTACATTAGATGGCACAAAAGTAGTAAGACTAGAATAATTTGTTAGTGAAAAGCAATGTATAAACTAAGGTTTTGTGATTACTTGCTGGTTATGTACTGTAAACTCTAAAAAAATGTATTGTCATAAGGAATATATATATATATACGAAAAGTTTCAATTAGATTGGAAATTAAGAAATGGTTTTAAATGGAATTAAAGATTTTATTCAAATCAGACAAACAAAAAACAAAGTAATTTACATAAAATTATAATATAGTAGTAATTAATGGGAAAATTGAAAAACCGATGAATGAAAAATGGGGAACATTTTTGTCCTAAAGAATTATATAGACAATTGAAATTAGAGTTAAAATAAAAAGCAAAAAAAATGAGTTATTAAAAAATGTAGCAAAATCATATAAGTAATTTAGAAAAAAATACTGGTATCTGCTTTAACATTTAAAATGAGCACTTTGTGTTGGACAGAGAAATTTTTAGAGAGAATTCAAAAAACAATAAATAGATAAACTTTATATAGTGAAATGTGAATTTATTAAAATAAGGATAATTAAAAGCAAATTAAATAGTGCTTGACAGGACCAAAAAATACATTAATAAAATAATGTTTAATTGGATTACATGAAGAAAACAATCAACTTGGAAAAATGATAAGTTATGAGATGTAAAATTAATAAATACAGTTTATTTCTATGCATTTGCATAAGAAATGAACAAAAGTATAGAGAATATAATAGACGCTTAATTATAAGAATGATAAAAAAGACTAAATAAGTCGATCAAAAAGAGAAAGTAGACTAACAGAATAAATAAAAGAAAAACTTTACAAGTTATTCTAAGAATAAAAAATATATAGCAACATTGATTTAAAAAAAAGAATAATAATAAAAAATAATAAATAAAAACTTTATCAGAATTACATATGAATAAAAATATATATAGAACACAAAAATATTATGATAATGCTAAAGGAAGCTTACTGCTATTTGATATAAGAACAACAGCTATGGATACTAAGGAAAGAAGGCAATAAAAAAATAAAAGTTTAAATTATAAATATGATTTATATCGAGATGGAAATATTAAACACTTATTTTTGGAAGTAAGATACTGAAAAGAATAAAGAAAAATTGAAAAGAAAGTGAGCGAAAACACAAAAAGTCAGGGTTTCTGGAATTTGAAGTAAAATCTGGACATGCTTTCAATCCATGGAATATAAAAATAGTGTGTGCAGAGCACAATTTATCAGAAAAGAAAATTTAAAGAGTCATGGTTTATGCAATAAACAAAAAAAAACTTTATAAGCATTGATTCATGAAAGTGGAACCTGTTAACCGAGTATTAATATCATGTTTTTTCCAAATAATAACAATTTAGCTGATAAGTTTGTCCACTATGATTATGATCTCCCAGGTTGAAAGCATTGCTTAGCGAGTTAGTTAAATAGTGAAATAAAATTTAATCTTTTTCTCAGGAAATGAATTTGCTACTTATAAAAAAATGAAAGATGTGACAAAGAAAAAAAAATTCTTTTTTGTATAGATCTTTATAAAAAGAACAAGGAATATAAAAATAGGTTACTGAAATTAATTAAATCATACTTTTTAAAATATGATAGAATTAAAAAATGTGAAAATACTTGCAAAATGATCTAATGATTGTAGATTGGATGGAGATAATACAAAGAAGAATTGATGAGTTTTCTATGATATAAAACAAAGTCAGCAAGAGAGAATTATTGGCTTTCCTAATAGATTTATTGACATAAGTCTAAGCATATAAAGCTGTGACTTCATCTAAGGAAATGTTACTTTACATCACATTACTAGTAACTGATTCATACAGCTTATTTGATATTACGAGCTATGAACTTCCTAAGCATGTTCAGAATTTGATTCATTACATGAAAATTCAATTTATAGTTACTTTTTTTTTTTTTAGACTTTGGCTACATAAAAAATATTTCCATTTTGTTAAATGAGGCTTATCTGCTAAATATTATTACTCATATTTGTAATATATTATTTTTATTTATACTTACCCTTATTAAGTCAATTTTTCCAAGCCACAAACCATGATCAAATATCAACCACCCAGCTCTACCAATAAATCCAATAAATGTAAACACTCTTTCGTAGTCATCACTCTGACCAAGACAGTCCATAGCTTTCTGAAAAAATTCAGCTGAAGTGCCTATTCTAAATACTGAAAAAAAGAAACATGAATAAATTAATTTAATAATGTATAATATAAAGATTATAAAAATTATTAGATACATCAATATTCGTTTTTATATTAATCTGAAAAAATAAAAAGCTTTGGTAAAAATAATGGTGATTAATAAAAAGTCTTTTCTGAAATCTCAGTCCATATACATAAAATATTTAAGAAGCGACACTTCCCCATTTTCACACATATAATTTATTTAATATATGCTAGAATAATAGATTAAGAGATATTAATATGAAACATTAAAAAAATATGCTAAGAATAATGATTAACAAAAAGTCTATTATGGAATCTTTGTTCACATACATATATATATATACATTTAAAAAGATGTGATATTTCTAATTTTCACATATCTAATTTATTTATATGATTTACAATTCTTATATAAGCAAGAATAATAGACTAAAAGCATTCCATTTTGATAAGTAAACAAATACTATTACTAAACTTCAGTTTGCAATGTCACTTTACATTTGTTTTCCTAGTTATATATATAGCTGAAATTTCTTAAAAAAATTACATGGAAATTTCCAATAAAATTTTAAATATTTACACATATAAATATATATATATTACAAAGAAATAAAGTCATATGTCACATGACCTAATTTAACAAGCTTGTATTATAAATGTTATATAATGAGCTTGCAAATAGCTCCTAATATGCTTTTCAGAATA
Organism: Epiperipatus broadwayi; assembly: GCA_028023455.1. Lineage (NCBI taxonomy): Eukaryota > Metazoa > Onychophora > Udeonychophora > Euonychophora > Peripatidae > Epiperipatus > Epiperipatus broadwayi. The sequence continues at coordinate 596,405 of JAQFVV010000078.1, read as the reverse complement.
TTCCCAACCTCAGACCGGTTTCTACTACTGGCTTCCTCAGTGAGATGCTAGGATATTCAAGCATTAGATTTAAAATACCAAGCCAAGCCAAGCACATTATCTAATGGATAACTATTAAGTAAAAAATTTGAAATTTTCAGACATCCATATGTCTTCCAATCCAGTTATCTAACTTAAATAGCCATATAGGACTGAACCAAGTTCAGATACACCATATATTAATAGTTTTAGCAATATAAAATTGCCAAAGCCTGAATAGCAAAAAAAAATAAAATTACAAAGAAATCAAGTCATATGTCACATGACCTATATGGCTATTTAAGTTAGATAGCTGGATTGGAAGACATATGGATATTTGAAAATTTCAGATTTTCTATTTAATAGTTATCTATTAGATAAAGTGTTGGACTTGGCTTGAATATCCTAGTACTCACTGAGGAAGGTTGGGGATATTCTGAAAAGCTTGTTAGCTATTTGCAAGATCATTATATAACATATATATTATAACAGGTCTGCTAATAGCACACAATAATATAGTATGTGTGCATAAATATATATAAAGTTGAAAGGAAAAGGAGAAGTAAACACAGACAAATTTGTAGATATTTTTCTACACTACCCTGGAATAATAAAGAGACAAATAACTCTGAATTTAAAATAAAATTCTATTATGAAATAAAGATTTTAAAAGGTCTAATAAAAATTAATATTTTTATTCTGATTTTGAAATTTAAAAAAAAAGTGTTTTATGTTTAAAATAGAACTGATAATAGTAAATATTTCTATTATCTATTCTTTTCGAAAAATCTTTAAATTAAAACTTGTATAAAATATCTTTTTTAATTAATGCTTGTATGCATTTCACTATCTAAGTAAAAACATGTAGATCATATTTTTGATAAAATTGCAAAGTTGCTTTCAAAAGTAGCTTCTGATTAAAAGGGATTTGAAAGGATTAGTAATGGTCAGCTGTGATGCTTGGATATTAATTTTTGTCTGAAGACAGTTCTTGTCTTAATATTTTTGTGAAGCAGTTGGCTAATGACTAGCTGCAAAGTTTGGCTAATATTTTTGTAAGAGTTAGCTGAGTTGGTTGGTAACTGTAGCAGAGTGGCCACAGTAAAGCTAGCTACAGACATGGCTGGCAGAATCAGACAGTTACCATGAAGATGTAGCTGGACTCAAGAAAGAAGCTGCTCTATAGTTCACTGCTGGAGTTGACTCACATGAGGTCTGGGTCAACTGATGAGTCTAGCCTGCTTAAATATTAAGAAGACAGCTGCTTGCCTGGAACAATTCTAGACAGAAGGGAGCTCATGGCATGCCAACAAATCACCTGAATTGTACCTCTTCCTGATGCTGACAATTGCTTAGACATATTTTTCTGATGATGATGACAATCACAAAAACCAAGCTTACCAAGGGAAAACTTGAAGAATTAGTATATGTATGCTGCTGATTATCTATATGCAGAGAAGTACAGATAAACCTATATACAAAAGTGAGTTGTTTTAAAGTTTCTAATATTTAAATTAAAAATGTTATTAGTTAAAGGCAACTTATAGTAATGTTATATATTAAAAATGATATTCTTAAAGTGAGATATATAATCTATAACGATTATTTTAAATCATTTATTGAGAAAATAAAAAGACATTTTGAAATTTACATTTTTAATTGTATAAAATGATGTTATTTTTCATTTATTAAAAAAAAGAGAGAGACATTTTAAAAGTGCCTGCCTTTAAAAATAAAAAAAAGTAAAGAATAGACATTCTATAATTTAAATTTAAAAACTTCTTAAGCATAAAGAACTACAAAATAACAATATATTTAAACAAAAAATTACCCACAATTCTATTTACATTCCATACACCTTTAATATTCAAGTTAGATAGCTGGATTTAAAGACATTTTCATGTCCGAAAAATTCAGAGTTTCTTCTTAAATATACGTTTGAAATAAGTGCTGGTTTTTTTGAGTTGATATTTTAGGTCTAGTGTCTGAATATTCTAGCTCTCCACTGACGTGGGCCATAAGCCCGAAACCATGGTCTGGAGATAAGAGTGTTCTGGATAGAGATTTTAAATATTTCTCATAACCGCACTTGTTAATTACGAGCTTGTTTGAGCTATTGGTACGCTCTCTATGTGCATTTTTGTAACTACAAGCTCATTAAAAGTAATGTCACGTTATATATGACTTGCTTTTTTAATTATTACCTTTAATATTAAAGGAACTTTTAAATAAGTTAATTGCTTCAGAATCATACATTTTTAATAATAAAGATTCTTTAATTCTTCTTTTTGTTTCATTTCTTTCAAAGAAGACAATCTTAGCCTTGTCAAAATCAATAGTGTGACCTGTATCTTTTTCATGGATATATAAAGCAGAACTAAGATATTTATTTCTAATCTTACTTTTATGTACCTTAATTCTTTCATTTAATCTCAAATTACTCTGACCTATATATACCTTTCTAACAAAAATGAAAGATAATATACACTAATCCAGGTATAGTCTTCCTATCAAAAATTTCCATTGTATTATTTAATAAATTATTCAAAGTAATACCCCTTTTCCAAGCAAATGATAATATTTGATTATTATTGGTGGTTGACTGCTAGTCCTTTTTGACTCTGGCATCTCTTTTAGTAGAGTTACAGCAATAAATTTAATGCTATCTGATACTTAGAGCCGTATTATATTATAGAGAAGATTTTTAGATCATTCAACTGCATAGATCAGTGAAAGAAAAAGTCTTAAAACTATAAATATTTATTTTCGATAATTAAAAAAATAAAATTTTTGAAGTGTGTTTTTAATTTTTTTTTTTTCAGCACCAGAAATTTTTAATCCATAGCACAATCATTATGCATGATTTAGTACAATGATATAGTGGCAGACTCTGGAATTCAAATGCATGGATCATGGTTCCAACTCAATCACCTTCAGTACTCAAACTCTTTATGAATTCCAGAGTTATAACTCCTATGATTATTTTTTTAAAATTTTTATTATTTAACAGTTGCTTTCTTAACTCATTTGGAATTATTGCAATTCAAAAGGCCTTTTTGTTTTGATTTAAAAACATCTTTCAAATGCTAATTTTTCAGATTATCACTTTAATACTATTAACTGCTTGATCAAAGGAAAATTGATTTGTAAAATAACTAACTGATATCAAATAACCAATTAAAAAAATAAATTGAAAGAAAAAAAAATTGGTCAAGCAGTGGTGGTCGAGAGGTGACCGCTGCTTTACAAGCAGTTGTCCCGGTTTCGCTTCCTGGCTGATGCTATGACACATGAAAAAAAAAAAAAAAAGAAAAAAAAATTGTGCAGATTACAATTTACAAATTGTAACAATCAATGCAGTAAAATTATTTTTTTAAAAATGTTATAAACTTGGTTTTAAAAAATTACTTCTGCATAACATACAAATCTGAATAGAACAAAGTGTTTCATTTCAGGTAAAAGAAAATTTCCAAATAATTTTGGAAATTTCTTCAGTCAGTCTCTTGGTTTGAAAATGAGCATTTAAGTATATTCTTTATTAAACAGTAACACAAAGAATAAAAAAAACGTGATATCACTCTAATCATCATTTTCCTATCTTGACAAGCATTGTCTTTTTGCTTTCATTGCTCCTTTGGATCCCTTCAATGATTATTTTCAAAATATTCTCTGTTTTGACCTGAGGATATTATTATCTCAATACCAGTTGACAGAGCAATTAACAAAATAAATTTATTCATTATCAAATAACAAAATAGAAAAGAATAAAGAGTAAATAACAATTACAAATTTCATTAGAAATTTCTAAAGTCTATAAATAAACTTCTACTTGGGTGTGTCAATTTTTACACAAGCACAATAGATGATTATAATCCATGCATTGTGTTTTAAATGAAGAATGTTCTTCATGTACCAATTCTGATATAGTTGAAATACACAGGCTTATATATACCTGTGACTATATATGTAATAGACAGGGTATGAGCACAGATTTTCACATGACCCACCTCTCTCCACACTATCTCATAACACTGATACACTTGAACACACATATGTTGAAAAGATAAATAATCACCAATATACGTATTTCATGCTAAACCAGCAATCATCAGTTGGTCCAGATTACCATCTCTACACATATATGCTATAAGTGCTCAGATATATATTAAGATAGCAAATCCTCCTACTTTAATGGACAGGCTTCAATCCACTCCACATTCCAACTCTTCAACTGTCCATCCAATTGAAAATCTGAAGATGGAACGCTCAAAGGCCACAGGGGTGGATTTGCTATCTTAATATATATCTAGCACTTATAGCATAGCATATGTGTAGAGATGGTAATCTGGACCAACTGATGATTGCTGGTTTAGCATGAGATACGTATTATTGGAATTATTTTCAACATATGTGTTCAAGTGTATCAGTGTTATGGATAGTGTGGGAGGGTCATGAAAATCTGTGCTCATACCCTGTCTATTACATATATAGTCACAGGTATATATAAGCCTGTGTATTTCAACTATTACATATTAGAGATGTCTGCCTATCCCTTGTATATGTATTTAATGGATTATGTCCTGTACATGAGGGGTCAGATTGACCTTAGGTCAACATGGGTGTGACAATAATCTCGGCCTCAGGGTGGCCTTTGGGCGTTCCATCATCAGATTTTCAATTGGATGGACGGTTGAAGAGTTGGAGTGTGGAGTGGATTGAAGCCTGTCCATTAAAGTAGGAGGATTTGCTATCTTAATATATATTCTGAGCACTTATAGCATATATGTGTAGAGATGGTAATCTGGACCAACTGATGATTGCTGGTTTAGCATGAAATACGATATATTGGTGATTATTTATCTTTTCAACATATGTGTGTTCAAGTGTATCAGTGTTATGAGATAGTGTGGAGAGAGGTGGGTCATGTGAAAATCTGTGCTCATACCCTGTCTATTACATATATAGTCACAGGTATATATAAGCCTGTGTATTTCAACTATTACATATTAGAGATGTCTGCCTATCCCTTGTATATGTATTTAATGGATTATGTCCTGTACATGAGGGATCAGATTGACCTTAGGTCAACATGGGTGTGACAATAATCTCGGCCTCAGGGTGGCCTTTGAGCGTTCCATCTTCAGATTTTCAATTGGATGGACAGTTGAAGAGTTGGAGTGTGGAGTGGATTGAAGCCTGTCCATTAAAGTAGGAGGATTTGCTATCTTAATATATATCTGAGCACTTATAGCATATATGTATAGAGATGGTAATCTGGACCAACTGATGATTGCTGGTTTAGCATGAAATACGTATATTGGTGATTATTTATCTTTTCAACATATGTGTGTTCAAGTGTATCAGTGTTATGAGATAGTGTGGAGAGAGGTGGGTCATGTGAAAATCTGTGCTCATACCCTGTCTATTACATATATAGTCACAGGTATATATAAGCCTGTGTATTTCAACTAGGGTGTGACAATAATCTCGGCCTCAGGGTGGCCTTTGAGCGTTCCATCTTCAGATTTTCAATTGGATGGACAGTTGAAGAGTTGGAGTGTGGAGTGGATCGAAGCCTGTCCATTAAAGTAGGAGGATTTGCTATCTTAATATATATCTGAGCACTTATAGCATATATGTGTAGAGATGGTAATCTGGACCAACTGATGATTGCTGGTTTAGCATGAAATACGTATATTGGTGATTATTTATCTTTTCAACATATGTGTGTTCAAGTGTATCAGTGTTATGAGATAGTGTGGAGAGAGGTGGGTCATGTGAAAATCTGTGCTCATACTCTGTCTATTAATTCTGATATGACTGCAATATATACATATATATTTTGAATGATGAATCTAAACTACAGCAATTATATCAACAGTATGCAGCCAATCTTGTGCTAATATTATGTGTAAAACATAAACACAAATATTAAGCTTCCTTACACACACAAGAATAAGTCTTAGCAGGTTTATTTTTTATAAGAATCCATTTTTGCATAATTATTTCTCACTAGTATAATTGGGTCCTAACATGCATTTAAATGTATGATTGGCATATGTAGATTTTCTACAATAGAATAATAATGAGACATTTTATACATACACTATCTGCACATAATTATAAGATTTGCACATAATTACATGATTAAATAATAAATTTTATTTTATCTAAACAATATATGCACAAAAAATCTACAAAATACATAAAATTATAAAATTAGTTCAAAATACATATGAAACTAAAAAGTCAAAGAATCAAATTACATAAGATTGGATAATTTAGATGATTTTTTTCAATAGATTTCTAGAAACGGCATAACACATAATGTAAACAGAACAATAGATAAATACTAAAAGATATAAAATTCATATCAATTATTAACAGAATGCACTAAACTCTTAGAAACCATAATGTTGAACACAATATTCAAAGAATAAAGATCACCAGTCACAAATATGATATTTAGTGATGCTTATAATAGAGCTTTAGCATCAATTTTAAGTTCATTCTATGGCCAATATTGGAGAGCCATCTTTAGAAAATATTGGAAAATAATATATATAATATTTTACAATAAAAGCACTTAACCTGTCCAAAAATTAATTAATTCAATCAGTGCACAATAAATAAAAGCTTTTTTTAAAAAATGCATTTATTATGAAATATTTTGTAGAATAAAAATTATGTGGCAATCTGTATAATATTTTAAAGAAATTTGCATATATTAAAAGTCGATTATTTGTTTATGAAAGAAACATTTAAAAAAATATATACTTCTATAATCAAGAGAAAATAAAATTTCATTCATTTAAAAAAAGGCAACTTTTACAATAAAAAAAATTAAGATTTGTCGTTATTTCTATTTTAATTTATCATTAACATCTCTTACTATAATATTTTTTAATTAAACAAAAGTATTTAAAAAAATATATCACCCTAACATGCACTCCACTGAAAACTTACCGAACCAATATCAATGTGTTTTAAATTCGGGTTGTGAAGATCAGTATAATAAATAGATGATTAAACAATTCCTGAAATATTTCATGGTTATATTGCATTGTTATCAATTTCTAATATGAACAAAATTTGAAGGAAATTCATTTGATACAAGTATGTAAAAAAATCAATTACAAAATTCATCTTACATAAACAAACATCAAGCAACAGTTTTTAAATTAAATAATATTTAAAAATAATGTCATGTACATTACTGAAAATGTACTGAAATGATATCAATGTTTTTTGAAATTCGGTTTTCAAACACTATTATAATAAATAGACAACTGGACTACGCTGAAATATTTTATTTGTCATATTGCATTGTCATTGATTTCTAACTCACATAAAATTTAAAGGACATCCATTTAACAGAAGTACGCAAAAAAATTCATTACAAAATTTATCCTAAATAAACAAAAAAGCAAGCGAACAGTTTCTAAATTAAATAAATAAAACCCAAGGGAATGGCATGTACTTATGACATCAAAAATTAGTCATCATATGATGATAAATATTTGTTCGTATTAAAATCCTTTTTAATCTTTTATAATAATTATACTTCTATCATATAGTAACTGATAATGATTAGGTTCTATCACATGGTTGTAGTGTCTCCTATTGCTTAGGAATATTAATTTGTCTTCAAGAAAAGAATTTTAATATATATACATCTTATATTACTAAATGCTGCTGCAATCATAGTTAATATTCATCTGATCTTATCAATTACTAAGATAATTATCAGACAAAAAACATTAAAAATAATTAAGGATAAAACAAAATCATTTTCAATAACTATAAATATCAGCTTCATCACAGAAATAAATACATAACTCTAATATAAATACCACTGGAATATATATATACCAAATGTCTAAATGATAAAGATGTACCGGAAGATTGGAAGAATGCAGTAATAATATTAATATTTAAAAAAGGTGATAAAGAAGATATTAGAAATTACAGACCTATCAGCCTTTTATCAGTTTTATATAAAATTTTTACTAAGATAATTACAACTCGTCTACAGAGAACTTTGGATTTCCACCAACCAAGAGAACAAGCTGGATTTAAAAGTGGTTTTAGTACAATAGATCATATCCAGGTATTGAGAGAAGTCATAGAAAGGACAAATGAATATGAGTTGTCATTATGTTTTGTATTTGTAGATTATGAAAAGGCATTTGATTCTATACACATTTCTTCAGTGATTAAAGCATTGGATCATCAAGGTATAGATCCAGGATATTGTCATATTTTAAAGAATATTTATAAAAATGCAACAGCAACAATTAGATTACATGATGATACTGGAAAAATCAACATTGAGAAAGGTGTAAGACAAGGTGACTCCATATCTCCAAAACTTTTTACAGCAGTGCTGCAAGAAGTATTTTGTGGATTAAAATGGGAAACTAAAGGAATGAAAGTAAATGGAGAGTATTTAAGTCATTTAGATTTTGCAGATGATGTAGTTGTTTTTGCAAATAATGCTTCAGAGCTGCAGGAAATGTTGCAGGAGTTAGCAGATGAAAGTAGAAAAGTAGGACTAAAGATAAATGTTAAAAAGACTAAAGTAATGTTTAATCGATTTGCTCAAAATATGAAAATAAAGACTGATTATGAAGAATTAGAAGAAGTTAACAGTTACAAATACCTTGGTCAGATTATTAATACAGATGGAAACATAATGGAGGAAATTAATTATAAAATTAAACTTGGTTGGAGTGCTTTTGGTAGAAATAACTTGATACTCAAAGGAAATATGCCTATGTGTTTGAAAAGAATGGTTTTTAACAAATGTGTTTTACCAGTTCTTACTTATGGATCTGAGACTTGGACACTTAATAGAAGAGCAATACAGAGACTTCAGACCACTCAAAAAAGTATGGAGAGATGTATGTTGGGAGTAACAAGAAGAGATCTAAAACGCAATGTATGGGTAAGACAACAAACAGGTGTTACTGACCTTATTGAAAAAATTAAAAGATTGAAATGGAGTTGGGCTGGACATATTGCTAGAAGAAATGATAATAGATGGACAATTGAAATTTTAAACTGGATTCCAAGAGATTGTAAAAGACCCAGAAAGAGACCACATGTGAGATGGATGGATGAAATAAGAAAATGTGCAGGGGTGTTCTGGAAAAGAGAAGCTAAAGATCGGAGAAGATGGATTAAACTTGGAGAGACCTTCATCCTGCAGTGGATTGATAATGGTTGATGATGATTATATATATATATATTGTACCTATATTGATATAGGCACATATAATTTTATCTAAAATTATATTATTAAAATAATCTTTCGTTAAAGAAAAACATACCAATCTCTTTTCATTCAAGAAAAAATAATGTTAAAACTAATATATGTGCGTATATATGTGCGAGTGTCAACAATAGAATAAATGTTATTATAAATAAATGAAAGTTAAAGGAGATTATCATTAAAAAACACGGCAATGGTTATTAATTAATATCAAACAACATTTTTGCATGGCTATTACTAATTAAGCAATCTTTCAAAACACGTTTATCAAATGATTATCACTGGAATTTGACAACAGATCTTTGCAGGAGATATTACGAAGACAACACGTCGCAGATATAAATAGACTTTTTTTTATCGGACAGTGTTCAGTTCACAAATTTACTGAGTGAGTGCAGTTCAGAAATTAATTGAGTCAGTTAACAAACAAAATGCAGTGTTGAGAAGATCTTAGGAACGCACGTTTATCTCCAGCCCAGATGTCCTAGAAAACAGCAGATCTGCCCGTGAAATAATGTCAGCTTAACATCTTAGAAAATCTCCGTCAGTATCTAATTGTCTCCGATAGTAATAATAGTGAAAATCAGGAAACTCAGCAAGGAAACATCCCAGCCAGCTGGTAAGCATTCATAATGGAAATATTCTCACCAAAAGCAGCCTCCAAAGAGAACAAAATTCTACGTCTACATTCAAAAGCCTAGGTAAAAACATTTGCTTATTTCGTTTATACTGTAATAGCCATTGCATTGCATTAATTCGTACGAATCTTTCAAGAGTCTAATTATATGAACTTTATATCATACATAAATGAACTATTGATATGTGTGATTAAATTCCAAATGCTATGTAATACTTTATTATTATTATGTGTGTACATGAGTTAATATGTGCGTGATCATTATATCAATATTTATTAGTTAAATTAGAGTGTTCTGTTATTAAATCTATAGGAATATTTAAACCATTTAGAAATGTTAATTTAAAATATGCGTGTGTTTTATTAGAATTATAAAATGTTTAAATTTAGTAAATAAATGTTAGTTAATAAATTATCTTTAAAATTAAACTTTATTTGTCGGTCAATTCTTTTTATCAATTCTTTTATCAAATTCTTTTATCAATTTCTTTTATCAAGTCTTTTAACCACTAATTAAGTATAATCTATTAGTGATTACAAACAACTGAGCTAGTCGTGGATTTAGGCATTGAGTTAGTGGCCACTGTTCAAAGTGCGTTGTCTATTCTTTTAGTATTCTTTTAGAATAAGCAGCTGGCGCCCATGGTTATACACAACCAAAAAAGTGCTTTGGATGTAGTGTTCAACTCAACAGCCGAGAAGAAGCTATGTCCTGGAAATGTAACATTAGTTATATACTTTATAGCTATCGTTTGGGCATACATAATCTCCGAGTATGTTCTTCTCTGCCTAAGAGACCGGTGTTTCGAATGTACATATTCGAAAACGGTTCAATATATATATATATATAATCAAAACTACCTCAAATCTAAAATTAAACCAGACCAGCATAAAAATAATATTAAAACACAACCTAAGGTTTCACTGCTACAAGCAGACTTCTCAAGTGTAAAGAACTACAAAAAAACTACACAATATATATACTATTAAAAACTACCCACAAATCCACTCACTTCCCATCCACCCTTAATATTAAAAGAACTCTTAAATAAGTTAATTGCTTCAGAATAATAAATTTTCAATAATAAAGACTTTAATTCTTCTTTTGATTTCATTTCTCTCAAAGAAGACAACCTTAGCTTCATCAAAATCAATAGTGTGGCCTGTATCTTTTTCATGGACATACAAAGCAGAACTAAGATATCTATTTTTAACTCTACTTTTATGAACCTTTATTCTTTCATTTAAACTCAAACTACTCTGACCTATGTAAACCTTCTTACAAAATAAACAAGGAATAAAATATACTACACCAGGAATAGTCTTTCTATCAAAAACTTCTTTTGTATTATTTAATAAATTATTCAATGTAACACCCCTTTTCCAAGCAATTTTCTTATTTCCAAACAATTTACTATTTCTACACACAATTTTATAAGAAGACAATTTAAATGGCAAAGAAATAAAATCATATTTTTCTTTAACCTTTACATCCTTACAAATATTACTATTAAATAAAATACTTTTAACAAATTTATCAGAGTATCCAACACTCAAATAATCTTTATAAAATTGATATTTCTGAAACAAAGCTACCCCACTAGAATTATTTAATTTAATATTCCTATGACAATAATTCCTTAAAGCAGCTACTTTATGAGATACAGACTGATAGCTATCAGGTTTAATTATAGATCTTAATTCTTTACTTTTAACTAAATGACTGCACAATAAACAATTAGTTTCTATATTTCTAATCACCAAAAGATCTAAAAATTTTAACTTACCAAAATCTAACCCCCCTCCTTCTAACACAAATTTTATAAAAGGATCAAAACAATTAAACTCATTTACAAATTCCTTCAATTTATCATTCTCAACTACAAATAAACAATCATCAACATATCTGACAAATAATTTTACATATAAACAATTCTTTTTAATAGTAATTTCCTCTTCCATTATTATTAATTATTATTAAAAAGAATTGTTTATATGTAAAATTATTTGTCAGATATGTTGATGATTGGAAAAGGGGTGTTACATTGAATAATTTATTAAATAATACAAAAGAAGTTTTTGATAGAAAGACTATTCCTGGTGTAGTATATTTTATTCCTTGTTTATTTTGTAAGAAGGTTTACATAGGTCAGAGTAGTTTGAGTTTAAATGAAAGAATAAAGGTTCATAAAAGTAGAGTTAAAAATAGATATCTTAGTTCTGCTTTGTATGTCCATGAAAAAGATACAGGCCACACTATTGATTTTGATGAAGCTAAGGTTGTCTTCTTTGAGAGAAATGAAATCAAAAGAAGAATTAAAGAGTCTTTATTATTGAAAATTTATTATTCTGAAGCAATTAACTTATTTAAGAGTTCTTTTAATATTAAGGGTGGATGGGAAGTGAGTGGATTTGAGGGTAGTTTTTAATAGTATATATATTGTGTAGTTTTTTTGTAGTTCTTTACACTTGAGAAGTCTGCTTGTAGCAGTGAAACCTTAGGTTGTGTTTTAATATTATTTTTATGCTGGTCTGGTTTAATTTTAGATTTGGGGTAGTTTTGATTTTATATTGACTAGTTTAGCTTTATGCTTGTAATGTTTTTATATATATATATAACAGAATTTAATGAATGATATAATGAATGATAATCCGTATTGATAATATACTCACATTTTCTTGATGTTCCTACAGCTTCTTCAAGTTTTTTTAAGAGTAACAAAAAATCTTCTGAACCTTTTGATTTCGCCAAGTACCAAATAACAAATCGGGATGCATATTGAACTGTTCTGTAAACAAAAAGCAAAAAGAAAACATATATAAATATTAATAATTTATATGGGATTTCTCTACATATACATGGGATAATATAACTAGGCAAAGAATCAATTAAAAAGTGGCAATGCAAACTAAAATCACACAATTTATTAACACCAAAAGTAAAATTGCTTCAGTTTATATCCCACATTTATATAAGGAAAGTTTATATCAGAGTTTAATTATTATATGTATTGTAACAAATTAAATATGATGTGTATGCTAATCTCGGGTATAGCCCCACTGGTTTGGGCTGTATTTATAAGAGATCAAATATGACAGGGCCATTATAGAGTGATCCTGTTTAATTACACCTTGCAAATTGTGTGACATTTCCATTTGTAACAGATTGAAAATGTGTAATGGGAAATAATAATTCTAATAAAGCCTGACTAAAAATATAGTCCAGTCATTGGTCACCCTATGTAACAGAATGAAAATGAACCCTGAAGTTGGACATCATTTGTAACTGAATAAAATATAAATTAAAGAAAAATGATAGTAATTTTATAATGCCCATAAATAATAGTATTGTTCATAACAGAATACTATAAATAAAATATACTAAGCTAAATGAATGCTAATCAATAAATAATCATTAGTATTTAAAATAATCATTCATCTAATCACATATCCAACCGTTAATTATACCAAAACAAAACAATGATGATATTTTTATTATAGCATCATGAGTTCAAATAGCATTTTGAAGAGATAGAAAACAAACAAAATTATCATTTCAAATACCCTAAATATAAACCTTAAATTAAAATAAAATAAAGCAATTAAATCAAATATCATTGTCTCAAAATCATCATATATGCTTAAAATATATTTCCCTTATAATTAAATGAAACTAATAATAAATTATTAAACAACTAAATTCTAATATATCTAAGTAATCAAACATTGCTTATAATAATATAAACTTATACTAAAATTTAACAATGTTCATATCTATGAAATAGTTCATGAATTGAGATTACAACTTTAATGTGTCCTATAAGTTTACAACATCTATAATATTTAAATAAATCTATGACCCAATAATTAATTTTAAATCCTAAGTAAATGAAATAATAAATTATACTAATTCAACCATGCTATATTCTTATATTGAGTTTACTCTTATTAATTAAGCTAGTTATAATAAAATGAAATACTCAATAATGATGTAAAATCAATGAACTTATTAGATAATCTTATATCTACAATGTCCAATCATATAAAAAATAAACAATAGATTTGTATTGGATGTTTATTTTTAATTTCATGTAGATAGATTATTAAAATTCTATGTTATAATAATCAAGACATATAATAAAAATTACTAGTATTTACTATAAACAAATATGAATACTACAATTTAATATTTAAATTTAATTTATGATCTACATCAACTAACTTTAAAGATAATCAAAGCACACCATTTTAGAATTTATTACTGTTAACTTTATAATTGAATAAGATTATGGTCTTATTAGCTAACTATGAATATGATATAATACTTATCCAATCAATAACAATTTAAATAAAATAAAACAAGCAAATATTTGATTATGATTTCCATTATTTATCTTCAATAAATATTATTTTATATTCTCACTAATTATCAAATTAATACCAATAAAATTTATATTTTAATATAATTGTTACTTGTAATTAACAAAATAGTTACAATAACTTCTAATCATTAAGTATCTAATAATATCAAATTTAATTATTATCACACTAAGTTTATATCTAGTTAGATAATAGCTACTGAATTCAATACAAAGAAAATATATGTATATAATCATACTCACCAATCCTGAAATTTGATTTTCAAATTATTCTATGGTAATCTCAAATAACTTATGTAGTATAGTCAGTTCATCTTGTCCCTTTCAAATGCTATTTATTAATGAATTCACAATGCACAATTGAACAATAATCAGATGTATTTGTTTAAGTTAAATTAAAATGTATTAATAAATAAATATCAATTATATAATAAATAAAAATATGTATATGGTGAATAGATTGTAAACAATTAATGTATACAACTATGATCTAAGTGCATGTATGATAGATCACAATTGACATTAATTTCATATGTAAATAGGTGATTACACATCAATCTTCACTTATTGGATACTAAATACAAAACATATATATTTATGTATCACACATATGTTGTGGAATATTACACTTTTCAAAATACAAGAAAGTTCAATATAAATTTTCTTTTTATACTTCATATAAAAATATAGTTAATTAAAATAATAAATATGTATATTTAAATGAATCTACTTACTTGTAAATATAAATTTAAGAGAACAAAATAAATAAATACTTATGATAATCCTTTTTGAACTCCTAATGTAAGTGATATACCTGAAGTTAATTCATATTCACTAAATTTTAAAAAAATGAATATTTTAAATTAAAATAATAGTCACCATGCTGCACAATATAAATTCAAACTTAGAAAAATTTAACTCTCTTATATTTATGTATGTGAATGGATTATTTAAGCTAAAATTATATATTATTTATCAATAAATACTATACATTTTAAATGAAGAGAAACAAAAAAAATATAGCAATAATAATGATAAATATAAACAAATGACCTGAGTGATAGTTTTTAAATATGGTATTTTCAGAATAGCACCATAGTTCTGATATCTATATCCAACCACAATCCAATATTATGTCATTGTTCCAAAGAAAATATGAATATTCAAGCACATTTTGTCAATTCTGATATTCTATATATATATATCCAAATAATCCTTTCAAATAATTATTATTGGTTTGTATGATGTTATAAACAGTAGTTTGTATTCATGATGATATAAAGAAATATCCTTTCATGAGCAAATATTTATTTCAAAATATTACGAATGAATAGATGCTACCTTTATCCAAAACAATATAATGGAAAATTAAATCGATTCATATCTAAGATAAAAATGATTAATCAATCTAATAAAATTATAATGGCAGATGATATGATTTTTGTACACATTCTGACATTGTTAATATTTATACTCTGTTATTAAAATATAGGTCACATCCATTTTAAAGGATAGAAATATTCAGATGGTTTATAATACAATGAAACATTTTTGGTTACTTTTCATTTTTTATAATAAATTATCACTTCTTATAAATCTTTTGACAATCTACCCAGTTCATGGGCAGATAATATTCTTTTCTCCTCTGTATTTTTTTCAGTTAACTATATACTTTTAAAATAAATAAAGGAAAAGCATGCAAAAAAAATTAGATGTGCTTCTATTGAAACTAAAACAGAAGTTTTTTTCCTTTAATTCATTCTATTTATAACTTTCTCCATTTATATCATAAAAAACTATAGAAATGCTCCAAGTTAATGCTGGTCAATTTTAAGCAGTGTCTCTCTAATAAAAATTGTATTGTATAACAAATAAAAATAAATATTTTTACAATTATTATATACAAGAAAAATTTATGTTTCATAATACCAATACTATTTTTCATTCTAATATAAATTAAACAATCTACACCATATTTTCAATATATTACACTGGAAATACATTTTTATACATATTTCTTTAGTATAATATCATAAATTAAAAATATTATCTACACATTTTTTCTTTTCAAAATAGTCATAATTTTCCATACATGTAAATAAATACACCACATTTCTTTATAAAAACTTGTTTTTTATATGACAATGATAAAAATAAAAATATACCCCAATATTTCAACTACTTTATAATATAGTCTTTTTCAAGGAACACTAAAAAAAATAAAAAATAAAATATATAGTAATATCACATATACCAAACAAATGCAAAAAACATTAAAAAATACTAAAAAATTATCTTTATCTGAACACCTTTTCTATTATAAACAATCTCAATTTATATACCCATCCAAAAATACTCTAAAAACATTTAATTAACAAATCTATTATTTTCGTTTTTCTTTTCTATTAACATTTTATTTAATTCAGGTTTAATTTCACTAATGTAAATTCCTTCCTTTTGTAACGATCCGGAGAAGGTGACTTAACGTAAACTACACTACAGGGCGCTATCTAGGCATTTGAACCTAGAAAAATTTATAAAGTAGGCAGATACGTCAGTCAAAAAAACAAAAAAATTTTTTTTTTTTTTTTTAAATTTTGATTCCGGTCGTTAGCCCATTTCACTAGCTCAGTGGAATAGCAGAGATTTAAAAAATAATATAAGAATATATATATATAAGAGGAATAAAATAAGCCACTGCCAGTAATTAACATACAAACATTTATTTATGCACATATATATATAAGATTTAAAATTATTTTAAATTAGTTTTACATTTTAACATTTAACATTATTTTTAACTTTACCTTAGATTTTAATTTACATTTTAATTTCTATTATATTATAAGTTTACATTTTAATTAAGTTCGCACAGATGGGATTATAAAAGCTTGTTTTAATATGTTGCTATAGATCGGTTACATAGATTACACGGTTAAAAACATTTCAAAGTAAACATAAACGATCAAAATATAAAATCATTGATTACTGACAATTGCGGAGGGAAATTTATACGTAACCCAATAGTATTCACCATAAGATACTTGCATTGTCACCAATAACTTAAAAGACATCCGAATAAATACATTTTAGATACTCACCATAAGGTATCATTATTTATCGAATGTCTATATATTTTGATCAAATATGGAAATGCAAAACATAGTTAACCAATAAACAATCCATGCAAGCGTCTACAAACAACTTAAATTTAATGCATTTTTATTTAGGGTCGGGTATGAATAGACCACATAAATTTGCTTTTGAAAATAAACATTCTATCCCTATTTAACCTTAGGCTAAAATTCGTAGTCAAACTGGCATCAATCCATCTGATATATCAATGTATTCAATGTAATCCGGAATACGGCAGCACCAGAAAGATTAAGAAAAGACATTGACTCTCAATCAGATAGGAATATTACATCTATCTAACGAGAAGAACAATAAAAAAAAAACTCCATAGAAAGGAACTGCGTTCTCCGTCTTATAATTCCTTCCATAGGCAAACGGGTGAGTGCGGCATATATATAAACGATTCTGCCAGTAGCGAATCTCCGACTACATCTACTAACTACATCAATATATCCAATCCACTGACCCAATTTAACAATGAAACAAATAACCTAAGATTACCCTCCCCTAATATAACTTTACAAATCTATACAGCCATTCACGCCCGACTTTATATAATTAATTTAACGAAAAACAAAATCATGATAAAACTTAAAGAACAAAAAATAAATAATATAAATGGAAATGATTTTAAATATATATATATATAAAAAAGGAAATACATCAAATAACATTATTAATAAATTAAGTTGGTCAGATAGGATAATTGCAATCATTTAACTCTGGAAAGTTTAATTTAATGTTCATTATTTATAAAGTTCTTACGGTTTAAAACAGTTCCTCTTTATCCGTTGCTTGCCATGACGTGAATTCCCACGCCGTCCTAAGATTGATATTCTGTTGGCAGATTTATTTATCCATCCGGAGGTTTTTGTTTTAACTGGTCCTCAATGTAGAAAAACGATAGTTCATTTCTCTTTCTTTCCTAGCAAAACTGAAGTGATTGAATCGTGCGTCTCTTCAATCGCTTCTCCCGCACCTCCGCACTAACACCTATCTGTCACATCGTAATAATCATAATCCAGTCACTAATTAATAATTTCCAAATTTTCCTTTTATACGTATTCGAAGGATTGACTTGGCATTATGTCATCGATGTGATGATCCTTTCGCTGAGGTCCGATTTCCCGATGGATTTCTTTCATTGGCTATTTGTTTCTATTGTTTTCCTATCTGACCGATGTTTTTACATTTAGATGCCCAAGGCTGGTTTACATTTAACTAATTAACAATCATTTCCATTTCTGATTAATTAACCTGTTTTCCAAATCAAAGATATATTTAAAGATAAATTTAAAGATATAATTTTATCTCCAAATCTTTTTAAAATTTAGTTTTAAAATACTTTTTCTTTAATAAAGTTTTATTTTAATAATTTTTCATTATCTGTGCGATTTAATATATACAAGTTTAAGATGATATTTAGTTTCAATTTTTAATTCTTAAAGAAAATTTTTAAATGCGAACTTTTTAATTTACTTTCATGTTTAATAAATAAAAAACAAACAAACAATGTAACGAACGTCTGTGCTCGTTACACTTTATTATTACTTTATACGTTCTAAAGGCTTTATTTCAAAATCTTTATGTTTAAATTTATTCATATGATTATAAATAGCAGAATTTTTATCACTTAAATGCTGTTTTAATCTCATTTCTCATTTTTTTTGTAGTCCCAACATATGACATTTCTATATTATTTTTAATACAATTCAAACATTTTATTATGTAAACTGAATTCATAATCTCTAAATTAATATCAACAAATTAAAAATCCTTCTCCTTTTTCTTTTCAAAAACTTTATTTTTTTATATCAATACTGAACATATATATATATATTTATATAATACAAAACTCTGTTTCAACTGTTTTTTTATCTCCATAGTCATTTTCAATGATCTGTAATAATAATATGAAATACATATTTATAAATAAACTTCAATTACATAAATACCTTCATTTTACATTAACATAAACAGTAACAAACATATTAAATATATATAATTAAATTTTACTTACACCTCTCTCCCACTGCTATATTTTTTTACTCTTTCTTTTACATTATTTAATTATAAATCTGTCTTAAATCATCCAAGAAACTTTTTATACAAATTTAAAAACCAACCTAATTTCAATAACCTACCCTTTTTAAATCTTATCTAAAACCCATCTCAAAACTACATTCTTCAACTATATCTTTAAATGAATATAAAACAAAAAAAAAACCATCTTTTTTCCCTTTATATACAAAAAAAAACTTTTAACAATTTATCTTTAAAACTTTTAACAATTTACCTAAACCCATTAAACATTCACTTTAATTTCACAGTATTTTAGATTACTTATCTACTCCATTAATTCTATTAAGAGTAGGATTATATTTTTTTTATATAAAAATGTTCTTTTACCATCCTTTCCCTGTAATTTTTAACCCTTTCCAACATTTTAATATTAAATTCTTTATGACCTAAAACTTTACAACATATGTATATATTTGAATTTTTGTCATATAAATGTTGTCTAAGTCTAGTTTTTAATGTATTCTTTGTTGTACCAATATATGAAATCTTTCCCCCCTCTCTCTTACAATTTAAACATTCAATTAAATAAATTCCATTCATTTTGTCAGTTTCAATATTTTTTGTATCATTAATTAAATTTCCTAAATTCAATTTCTTTTTATATACTGGTTTAATAATTAACCTACTTTCCCCATTATATTTATTATTTTATACTTTTTATAATCTTTTTAATCTTCATAAAAGTATCTCTAGAAACATTATAACTATTATATATAAAATTATTTACATCTTTCCCATTGTTTCTCTTCTTTATTATTCTTTTAATATTTTTTTATTACACAATTTATCAATAACTTTAATCGGATAATTATTTTTGATACCTTCCTCTTTTATATTACAAATTTCTTTTATAAATAATTTTTCTTCAGAACATAAATTAATTGCTCTATTTATCCTATTATTAATAATATTAATTTTATGTTCATATTCAATATCTGAATCCCAACTACTTAACAAACCATAAAAAGTTTTTTTCTGAATACACTTGTTTCAATATCAATCTTACAATTTCTAATAACTTTTTTTATTATAACATCCATATAAGTAATTACATTATTTTTCTCTTTTTCCATAGTAAATCTAATGTCATCATCAATTGAATTAACATACCTTAAAAACATTCAGATTTTCTATAATTGCCATTGAACACTAAAAAATAATCATCAGCATGCCTAACCAAAAAAAAACAGGCTTATATTTTGTAATACAAAAATATTTGTCTTCATAATCATCCATAAATATAGCAGCTAACAATCCACTCATACTATTCCTCATACTCAACCCTTTACATTGTTTATAATATACCTCATTATATTTAAATACCACATCTTTACAGCAAATATTTAACATATCATACAATTGATTACATTCCATTTTCATACTCTTATTATCTTTAATATATCTATTTAATATTATATCAAATGCTTTATGTGGTACAATATTCGTGTACATACTACATATATCAAGTTTAACAAAAAACACATTTTTATACTTATTTCCCTCTAAAAAAACATTTAAAACGGAGTTTTGTATTATATATATATATGTTCAGTATTGATATAAAAATAAAGTTTTTGAAAAGAAAAAAGAGAAGGATTTTTAATTTGTTGATATTATTGTAGAACATATATATTTTAAAAGAAAAAGTGGATGTACGTTTGCTATGTTATAATATATGAATCTCTAAATTATTACATTCCATATTATTAATAACTGAAACACAAGCTTGTTATATACCTGTGGCTATATATATATAATATAGGGTATATGAGCACAGACTTTCACACCA
The DNA here is from genome assembly GCA_028023455.1 of Epiperipatus broadwayi. Lineage (NCBI taxonomy): Eukaryota > Metazoa > Onychophora > Udeonychophora > Euonychophora > Peripatidae > Epiperipatus > Epiperipatus broadwayi. Next base: position 575,091 of record JAQFVV010000078.1, on the reverse strand, counting down.
CCCACCTCTCTCCACTCTAACTAATAACACTGAAACACCTAAACACATATATGCTGAAAAGATAAATAATCACCAATATACGTATTTATTAGTTAGAGTGGAGAGAAGTGGGTGGTGTGAAAGTCTGTGCTCATATACCCTATATTCCATATTATTATTAATTAAAAAACTTTTTTTCTTTTTATAAACAGGATAAATGAAAACATTATATTTCTTATTAATCATTTTAAATAATTTTCTAACTTTAACAAATAAATCTTTTGATATATTGAAACCAATATAAATTACATTATTATTATTATTATTATTCTCATTTAATCTTATTCTATTCTTTATTTTATAAATATTTTTATTAGAAAATAAATGTTTAATAATATCTCTAGGATAATTATTTATAAAACATTCATGCTTTATCATATTAATCTCATTTTAGAACAAATTATTATTTGAACCTAATTTAATTGCTCTAAGAATTTTATTAATATTTATTTTACTATGATTATCAATATCTGATAACCAATTATTTAATAATCCAAAAAGAATAATAAAGAAAAAAATTTACATTAGTGAAATTAAATCTAAATTAAATAGGATGTGAATACATTAAACATGCACAAACTTTCAGGTAACATTTCAAAAACCCACACTGAAATTTAAATAGCATCTTTTCTGTAATTTTTTCTTACTCAAAATGATAAAAATTTGAGGTATCCCAAAGATGAAACATGAGGCAGTGGAATTCTTCCAAAGTAAAAAGGTTCTGCCCTCTCAAAAAGTGTGTCAATGGCCATCAAATGACACTTTATATTGCCTGAAAGTTTGTGCATGTTTAATGTTGTATTCATCTGTGTAAAAAAACATATTAACCCTGTCAAAAAATAAAAATAATCCCAACAACTTCTATTTCTAGCAGTACAAAATATTTAATACATCATAATAAAACTAAGCAGGTATTTCAAAAGACTAGTTCAGTTACATTTTGATTAAATTTGTTGGCTCAAAAATATTTTTCACGTGAAAAGTCTATTATGTCACATTTCATTTTGAAAGTACAAACTGTGATGTGTAATATATTGTTGTGTAATTATGGATTTAATTAAGTATTTTCCTAAGAATCTCATATAACATACATATATAATGAAATGTTTATACAACTATTTACCAGTTTCTAACTTTTGTGTGTAGGTTAAATATTAATTTTAAAAATAAATTTTGTTTAGAGTGAAAGTAAATGCAATCTACACAGCACTATTTTCTATTCACTTGGGGATCGCCTTTGTTTTACTAAGATAAAAGAACTAAATTAAGAAGTTTAACAATAGAAAGCTAAATTTTATAATTTTAAAAAAGAGTTGTAAAAGCTAATGGATTTTTAATTAATTTTATTTTTTGGTAGCTAATGGATTTTTATGCTGCAAATAACCTTCTTTTTGCCTATTTTTTGCAGAACTATCTTTAAATAATTGTTTGCTAAAGCCTGCTGTTAATGTTCTTTTTAATGGATTTTTATGCTGCGAACATCAAGCGCCTACTACAAATGCCTGGAAGAAAATTGGTAATATTTTTTTACTGCAGATCTCTGTAAATCTATTTTAAAAACTTATAATATTTAAATATGCCATAATTTCAAAGCAGACAATAATTAATTTGATAAATTTTTGGGAAAGACAATTAGAAGCTCTCCAGTGTAATGTTCTTATTGCTTTTTAGCTTATATAAATTGCTGCTTTGAAATCTAATCACACAGGCACATTTGCAAATGTTGAAAGCCTTTTATTTTTTAAATAGTGATGAAATTTAGTATATTTTTGAAAAGCGTGCTGCAATCTGTTCTCTAAATAATTGTACTCCAATAAGGGTCAAAATAATGTTCTTTTTAATGGATTTTTATGCTGCAAACATCAAGTGCCCACTACAAATGCCTGGAAGAAAATTGTTAATATTATTTTGTCACAACAGATCTCTATAAATCTATTTTAAAAACGTATAATATTTAAATGATAAGCCATAATTTCAAAGCAGAAAATAATTAATTTGATAAATTTTTGGGAAAGACAATTAGAAGCTCTCCAGTGTAATGTTCTTATTGCTTTTAGCTTATATATATTGCTGTTTTGATATCTGATCACACAGACATATTTACAAATGTTGAAAGTCTTTTATTTTTTAAATATTGATGAAATTTTGTATATCTTTGAATGTGTTTTATATATTAGACCAAATTGTTTTTGTAATTAATAGCGACTTTTATTTTTTAAATAGCTATGAGCTCGTTGTTATCTATATTTAATTACTTAATAAATATTAATCTGTTATTAAGGTTTATGAATTATTACACCCCATGTAATTGTGTTGAAAGTCAGATAAATTTTTTTTTTAAATGTTATGCATTCCTGCCATCCACCATTTTTGAAGCTTCGTTAATTTTTTGACATTTAGTATTACAGTTTTTATAAATTTATTTAAACGCATATTGATTACGTATGTAATATTTATTAAGGCTGTAGCCTCAAAAAAGTAGGTTGAAGTAAAGAAGGGTTCCCCTCTTTTCTTCCAAAGAGTAAGCTTGTGGTTTAAGACCTGTAGAGGTCCCTACCCTTGCATTTTTATATGCATGTTCTTGAGGCTACAGCCTTAATAAATATATATTACACTTTTTGTATTTTTGTAATTCGAATTTTATAGCATTTTCTTCCAATTTTTTTTTTAAATTTGCATTTTAGAAGGATTTGTTCGATTTACTTTGCCTTAGGCATTTTAATTTGTTGATTTCAGCAATTTTTCGATAGAATTCTTCATTCTGTGGGGAGAGGGATATTCCATTTAACATATTTTCACCAACTTCTGTTTTTGTAATTCAAATTTTATAGTGTTTTGCTCTATTTTTAAAAAAAAAATTGTATTTTTAAAGAATATGTTAGATTTACTTTGCCTTAGGCATTTTAATTTGTCAATTTCAGCAATTTTTGGATAGAATTCTTCATTCTGGGGGAAGAAAGGATGTTCCGTTTGATGTATTTTCACTGACTTCTGTTTTTTTAATTAGAATTTTATAACATTTTCTTCTATTTTTTTAATTATTTGTATTTTAAAGAATTTGTTTGATTTACTTTACCTTAGGCATTTTAATTTGTTTTTTCAGTGATTTTTGGATAGAAATTTATCACTTGCAGGTTTCTTGAGAGTTTTTTTTGATGAAGTGAATGTTTGAAATTACCCACTATCATGCCATTTTTTTGTTGTTATTAATTACTTAGAATATAAATAATTGTTATTTAAACTAAAAATGTTTTTAGTCTTAGTTTCTTTATACTATCCAATTCGGTAGTTATGATTTACGCCACATGTTGCCACAGGGTGACGCTGCAGTACCATCAACAACTGGTAAGAAGCCTGCAAGTGATAAATAAAATGTTCAAAAATGGCTGAAATCATCGATGGGAAAAAAAAAATTAAAAAATCGCACTAAAATTGTCGGTGGAAAAAAAACATTAAAGTCATTTAAAAAATGCCTGAGGCAATCAAACAAATATATCGAAAGTACAAATTATAAAAAAAAAAAAACAATTAAAAAATGGAAAAAGAAACATTCAAATCATAAAAAAGAAATCCCAATGCAAACAAACAAATACATCGAATGTACAAGTTATAAAAAAAAAGAAAGAAAATACTATAAAATTCAAATTAAAAAAAAACAGATATCGGTGAAAATACGACCCCCACCCTCAAATCAACAATTCGTCACTTCTGAGGCAATGTATATCAAACAAATACATCGAAAACAAAAAAAAGCACAACAAAGTGCTATAAAATTCAAATTAAAAAAACAGGAATGGTTGAAAATAGAAAACAAACAACAAATAGACACATAGAAATGACTAAATCAAACCAATAACAATGGAGGAAGGCGGGAAAATTGAAATGGACAAATAGAAATGACTAAATCGAATCATCGATGGAACTAAAAATAAATAAAAAATCACCTCAAGTCATCATGGAACAATAAATAAAAAAATCCTCTCAAATCATTGATGGAACAATAAATAAAAAAAAGCCCAGAAATAAGGCAAACGTATAAATGACACCCCCCCCCCCCAAATGAAGAATTTCTAAAATTGAAATGATGAAATCACACAAATCCTTCTAATATACAAATTAAAGTATAAAAAAAAATAAAGAAAAGGGTACGAAATTAGAATTAGAGCAAAAATAGTAAAACTATAATGAAAATGTCTAAAAAAGTAACGAACTTCACTTACTGATAATGGAGGATGGACGTGTTCAAAAAAATATACTAAATTTCATCAGTTTAAATAAAGAAATAAAAGACTTTCTAAAAAGCAATAAGAACATTACACCAGAGAGGTTCTAATTGTCTCCCAAAACTTTATCAAATTAATTTTTTCTCTGCTTTCAAATTAGGTAAAAGCATCAAAAATAAGTACTTTTAAAAAGATTCTAAAACATTAATTAATTAATATATATTAAAAGCAATAATAAATGCACACAGGAACTTATATTTATCAAAGCAATTATATTCTGCATTGAAATTATGGAAAAGAACTTACATATTTTAAAAATAGATTTATAAAAATCTTAAAGAAAAATTCTTACCCAATTGTTTTAGCAGGTTGCGTTATTTTCAGCCTTCTTCTAGCACATGTAAGTAATAACGATGAAATTGTGCCACCTCATGGAGGAAAATTATGAAGAGAAGTCTTTTTTTTCAAATACATTTCACAGATGAAGAACAGTTAGTTGCAAAAAATAAAACAAAGAAGGCATAAAATGAAATCCGTACATGTATACCAATTAAAGATTTAAAAAAAGAAACTAATCGCAGTTCAATACATTACACATCACAGTTTAGTTCTGCAAAAAAAAAAAATAGACAAAAAGAAAGTTGAAAATTTTAGACTTCAATGCAAAATCATTGGTAGTAACAAATTAACTAAACAAAAAATAAAAATAATCTCAACAACTTCTATTTGTAGCAGTAGAAATTATTAAATATGTCATAATAAAAATAAATAGATATTTTAAGGCTCGCTAAAATAATTTTACCTATTTGTGTTATATATATTAAGTCTCACATTTGCATTATATATATTAAGGCTCGCTAAAATAATTTTACTTATTTGCGTTATATTAAGGCTCGCTAAAATAATTTTACGTATTTGCGTTATATATATCAATAGCCTTAAAATATCTGTTTATTTTTAGTATGACATATTTAATAGTAATATTAGCGAAAATTTGAGTATTCATTTATAATTTATCTTTAAAGCGCATGTGCATTGGCTTAATTGCTAATATTACTATTACATAAAAAACAGCACTATATAAAATAATTTCTCATTATGACATTTAATAATTTGTACTGCTACAAATAGAAGTTGTTGAGATTATTTTTATTTTTTTAGTTAATTTTAAGGCTATACATATATATAACGCAAATACGTAAAATTATTTTAGCGAGCCTTAATATATATATAATGCAAATATGAGTCTTAATATATATAACGCAAATACGTAAAATTATTTTATCAAGCCTTAAAATATCTGTTTATTTTTATTGACATATTTAATAATTTGTACTGTTACAAATAGAAGTTGTTGGGATTATTTTTATTTTTTGTTTAGTTAATTTGTTACTACCAATGATTTTGTATCGAAGACTAAAAATTTTAACTTTCTTTTTGTCTATTTTTTTTTTTTGCAGAACTAAACTGTGATGTGTAATGTATTGAACTGCGATTAGTTTCTCTTTTTAAATCTTTAATTAATATACATATACAGATTTCATTTTGTGCCTTGTTTTATTTTTTGCAACTAACTGTTCTTCATCTGTGAAATGTGTTTGAAAAAGACTTCTCTTCATATTTGCACCAAAAGCCATCTGTTAATTTTATGCCTTCTTTGTTTTATTTTTTGCAACTAACTGTTCTTCATCTGTGAAATGTGTTTGAAAAAAAGACTTCTCTTCATAATTTTCCTTCACGAGGTGGCACAATTTGAACATTATTACTTACATGTGCCAGAAGAAGGCTGAAAATAACGCAACTTGCTACAACAATTGGGTAAGAATTTTTCTTTAAGATTTCTATAAATCTATTTTTAAAATATGTAAGTTCTTTTCCATAATTTCAATGCAGAATATAATTGGTTTGATAAATATAAGTTCCCGTGTGCATTTATTATTGCTTTTAATATATATTAATTAATTAATGCTTTAGAATCTTTTTGAAAAGTACTTATTTTTGATGCTTTTACATAATTTGAAAGCAGAGAAAAAATTAATTTGATAAAGTTTTGGGAGACAATTAGAACCTCTCTGGTGTAATGTTCTTATTGCTTTTTAGAAAGTCTTTTATTTCTTTATTTAAACTGATGAAATTTAGTATATTTTTTTGAACACGTCCATCCTCCATTATCAGTAAATGAAGTCCGTTACTTTTTTAGATATTTTCATTATAGTTTTACTATTTTTGCTCTAATACTAATTTCGTACCATTTTCTTTATTTTTTTTTATATTTTAATTTGTATATTGAAGGATATGTGTGATTTCATCATTTCAATTTTAGAAATTCTTCATTGGGGGGGGGTGTCATTTATAAGTTTGCCTTATTTTTAAGCTTTTTTTTATTTATTGTTCCATCGATGACTTGAGGGGATTTTTTTATTTATTGTTCCATGATGATTTGAGGTGATTTTTTATTTATTTTTAGTTCCATCGATGATTCAATTTAGTCATTTCTATTTGTCCATTTCGATTTTCCCACCTTCCTCCATTGTTATTGGTTTGATTTAGTCATTTCTATGGGTCTATTTGTTGTTTGTTTTCTATTTTCAACCATTTCTGTTTTTTTAATTTGAATTTTATAGCACTTTGTTGTGCTTTTTTTTATTTTCGATGTATTTGTTAGATATACATTGCCTCAGAAGTGACGAATTGTTGATTTAAGGATGGGGGTCGTATTTTCACCGATATCTGTTGTTTTTTTTAATTTGAATTTTATAGTATTTTCTTTCTTTTTTTTATAACTTGTACGTTCGATGTATTTGTTTGTTTGCCTCGGGATTTCTTTTTTATGATTTGAGTGTTTTTTTTTTTATAATTTGTACTTTTGATATATTTGTTTGATTGCCTCGGGCATTTTTTATGATTTCAGTGTTTTTTTTCCACCGATGATTTTAGTGTGATTTTTTAATTTTTTTTTTTCCATCGACGATTTTAGTGCGATTTTTTAATTTTTTTTTCCATCGATGATTTCAGCCATTTTTGAAAATTTTATTTATCACTTGCAGGCTTCTTACCGGTTGTTGATGGTACTGCAGCATCACCCTGTGGCAACATGTGGCGTAAATCATAACTACCTCCAATTCCTGTTTCATGAATTGTAGTGTATGTGACCTTATAACAGCTTATATTCTAGGACTTTTTTTGATTATCACAATAAAACTATTTATTTATAAGTAGGGAAAGCCTAAGATTTAGTTAAGGTTATTTATAATAAACTACTTTATTTATTTCTCTCTTGCTCACTGTAATAAATTATAGTTCTTGCTTCCTGAGCTAGATTCATATAGAAAGGGGATGTATATTAATTTGGTCATCCAGTTGACAATTATCCTGGATTGGCGCAGAGAGTACTCTTTAAAGTTCATGCACTACATTTTATTTAGTTTAGTCTCTATTAGACATTAAATTTATAGTTTCCAATACATTAATGGTAAGTGGCCAGAGCACTGATGATGATCAGCATGTTTTAATATCCCGGCATTATTTTGATTATTATATATTCTGATGGAGGAGCACTTAGTTTGTGCATCCAAACTATGTTTAAATAATTGCCCCAACCTGGTCTATGGTAGACCCATTTCAAATCCAATTACCAGATTGACTGTTGATTTATTTTGATTGTTAATCATTCATAATGATGAATGACTTTACTTATTTTAATGCTGGTAAACTTATAATTAATTGTGCTTTTTACTCAGAATAGTTAGCTGCTGATCTCTTAGGGTAATATCTCTTGCTCATTTTATATTTTTTTATTAAATATGGATAGTTAATTTTATATTTATTTTGAACTGGGTTGATGATGATTTGACATACTCCAGGTTCAATCCTCAAAATGGTGATAGCATTACAAATGTCACCCAACTTGTGGGACCTCTATTTCCATACTATTACAAATGAATACCAATTATGGGACATTGTAACCACAGGTTCTCATGAATTAAACCCTGGTTTTCTGTTAGCATTATATGTATATACTGAACAATGATAAAGATATGTGTAAGAGAATGTAGTCTGGACCAACTGATAAGCTCTGATTCCACATAAAATGTGCATCTTGGGATCATAGATCTTTTTCACATGTCTTTGGTTATATATTTATGATTACATCATTCCACAATGTGTTAAAAGCAGATAGAAACCATCATCTACCTTGCATGAGAGTGGTATGGTGAAAATTACACCACAGAAATATTGTTCATTATTGGATAATCTCTGGTCTAATAAATAAATAATATACTTTCATTAAGTGATCTGTGTCAAAGTTGTGAGGGTAGCATATTTTATATTTTTTAAATAAACTGTAGTAATTTGTTATCTTGCTATCTATATATTGTAACATTTTTTGTATTACTAGGCCACTATACGCCTCAAATTTATATTTGAGCGTGAGTTGATCAAGCTGTATCAAAAGAAAAAAGAAAGTTGTATTTCTATTCTCAACACAGCTATTTTTCCTGATCAACTTCGGCCTAGAACTATTACCGAGTACAATCGTGAGCAGAACCAGTTTTTAATTTCTACTTGAGGGCGCCAGAGTCGTTAGACCCACTGAGACTGCGTCAAACATATTGTAGCCCGTAAGGTAATAATTATACGATCTGAGTTAACATTCTCGTTAAGAAGAAGATATCCCCATTTTTTCTTAATTACGGAAATTAAATCTATCAAAAAAAAATAATTTGTATACCGATCTAAGTTAAATAACTAAAGGTAAAACTTAAATAGAATAGCATTAATTTTATACACGTACAATGAAAGTGAAGTTAATAATAAAGATTTATTCTAACTCGTCAAGCATTCAATATTTATGATTAAGACAAAATTATAATGTTGGAAAAGATTGTGCATATGAATTCAATAATTTGATTCAAATATTGGAGTAATAATTATTTAGTCTTATTTTCCGTAGTTAACAGTTTGGTTCATTTCTCAGTTCGCAAATCTTCTGATCCAAGAAAAATTTATGGGATAACATTTCCATTCAACTCACTATTCATAAAGCTTTATGTAAAAAAATTATGGCCATTTACTTACCGGTAAGTTGACATTAAGTAGGTCATTGATCTTTCCGACATACAATTCAGTTAGTGGGTAGTCCGCAGTAGTTGTTTTTCTTTTAGTTTTATTTCCGAATCTCCGATCTAATTTAGGTAGCCAGATGACGATCTAGGTGACTTTTTTCGAGAGAAAGTGTCGGCAAACGATAGAGTTCTACTCACTCATGGCGAGCGATTTCAGTTCGTATCTAAGTGGACACATTTTATTAAAAAAATACGAGGCACTTCAAATTGCTCAGCACTATTGGAACAATAAGAGAAAAAAGACCCCTTTTCAAATCTGTCGGCTCCTTTTATACTCCTAGATTCTTTTTAGAAGCTCTGCGCACGTTCTTTTTTTTTTCTTTGTTCTACTTTATAAACTTCTACATTATTCTCCTTTTCTTATTACAAAGTCTGTTTTTCCGTTAAGAATTTCTGCCATTTTTAATTACTATCAGAAAGTTGTTTCTGATAGCAATCTTTCACCTTTTGAAATTTCCTTTCACTATTTGAATCAATGATTCAATATGCACTTTCCAACATTGAATTTATTTTAGTTAACTTATTTCTAAAAAAAAAAGAAAAATTAAACTTTCACTGTACGTTTTTTTTTTTTTAAAACATTATGCTACAAAAAAAAAAATAAAGATCGTGTTTGCTCTCCTTTCTTTTTTTTATAATACCTAATATTAAAAAGTAATTTGTACCGTATATATAAATAAATGGTACAATATATATATATATACTGAATAATGATAAAAATATGTGAAGAGATTTAGTCTGGGCCAACTGATGAGTGCTTGTTCAGCATGAAATGTGCATCTTGGAGATCATATATCTTTTTCACATCTTTGGTCATATGTTTGTAATTACAACCCTCCACAAGGTGTTAAAAGTAGATAAAAACCTGTTCCTATCTTTCATGAGAGTGATGTAATGAAAATTACATTACAGAAATATTATTCATTAATAGATGATCTCTAGCCTAATGAATGACTAATAAAAATTATTAATATACAGAATAAAACTTGGCTTGTCATACCTTGATTCATTAAAAAACAACTTGTGTTAGTAATTAAAACAACTAATTTATTCCAAACCTTCTATCTTCTCTGCTTTTTAAAATTATTTTCTCACTCATAATTTAGCCTTGTAAGCCTAAATCAAACAATCTTATTTTTGTGATAAACAGTTAACTTTACTGCACCTGGTTTTCCCCTAAAGATTACTAATTTATTTATGATCATTCCCCCCCCCCTTTCCTTTTATAAATTAAGTTAATTACCTTTAATTAACATATAATTTTAATAAACAAAATAATTTTGTACATCAAAATTATGATTGAATTTATATTTTCATTCTTCCTTTCAAAGTAGGGTAAAACCCCATTTTATAACATAATCTTCATAAAGTTATTAAAATTGCTGTTAAGTTAAAGTTGACAAATTTAGTGAAAATTAAAATACACATTAAGTTTACCATATTTGGTTTCTTATATTTTAGCTCTAATTAATATTTGTTCACTTCTAAGAATTACATTAGTTAATATGCTTATTTTTAATAAAGAAAATGCTCATTTATATGGGTAGAATATGTATCTGCCCAATACACTACATCAATTTACAAGAATTATATTTCATGAATGCATTAGTTTGACAATTGCAGTCTTTTAATAAATGTAAACTGATTACAAATTACACTTTAATAAGTCAGAAATTATTGCACTATATTCATATCAAATATAAAGATAATATATTGTAGTTTAAATATATATGCACCATATATATATATAAAAAATTAAATCAGCCTTTAAATAAACCTCAGATGGGCAAAGGCATCTCAAGTAATCCTCAAAAAAATATAATACTAAGAGATTTGCACACACACACCCCTAGTCTATCAAGTGGTGAAAGTTTGAGTGCTTTTCCTTCTTTATTTTATTCTCTAAATTAAGAACAAACACTGGATTTTATCTGGATTAACAAAAGATCAATTACAATCAAAAGGCTTATTAAAAAAATTTCTAAGTTTATTAAACTAGAATTTTAATTCAAGTTATAGGCATATTAAGTAAATATGCTACAATCATATCAATCTATGAATATATATATTTTAATATATGAATTTTTTTTTCTACAGTACAGGCTTTTTCATACCTGCACTCCAATATGTAATATATAGGGAGTTTGAACTCAGAATTTCACATGACTCTCAACTATCAAGCAAATATATATGCAATAATTAAAAAAAAAATCTAGCTATAGTATTGCAATATTAATAAAACATGTTTACAAAACAATAAATACAATTACAAAATTATAAAATTCAATTTAAGTCCGTAACAGGATATATCAAACATACATATGTAATGAATTCTGATCTCTTAATAATTATCAAAATTGTATGGAAAGCGTCAGTGGAATTATGGGATAGAAAAAAATATAGTTCTTATAGTAATTAAATCATTCCATGATAATTAACAGGTCAACTGTACTTTTGCTACTTTTTTTTTTTAGTAAAATTAGAGCATAGATAGGTCATGCTAATAGGAAGATAAAAGCAATCTAAATCTTTCTTTATATATATAAAGCAATAACTATTTTGTATAATTTTTTAACTATCTAAAAAATATATCAATTATCAGATGATGATGGGGAAAAAGAAATCGGTCTACCTTGACTAGCAAATCATTCTAGAATGGTAATAATTAAAAAATAATAGGGATATTTTGATACAAGAATTAAGGAGATTCTAGATAATAACAATGTGATTTCCATATGAAAACAATGATATATCATCAGTTACAATAAATTAAAACATAAAATTATGCAAAAAGTTCTGATAAGGATAAGAAACTATTAAAGGAAATTTAATTTATGCTAGGTTAACTGACATTAATGTTAGGCTATAAATATTCATATTTTTAAATATTCAAATAATTTTATATCATATTTTTATATACTTCAAATAAATTAAAGAGTTAAATTAAAATATTATTATGGTGTTCAAACACTGTGCAATCTTTGAATGATTAACCAGACCAGTGGCTCTCAACCTTCCTAATGCCTGACCCTTTAATGCAATTCCTTATGTTGTGGTGACCCCCAACCTTAAAATTATTTTTGTTGTTACTTCATAACTGTAATTTTGCTGTTATGAATTGAAAATATGTGTTTTCCAATAGTCTTAGGTGACCCCTGTGAAATGATTGTTCGAGCCTCAAAATCTGGGTATAATGATGAATTTGGAATGTAAAGTGTCCTGGACCAATTTTCAACTAAATTTTTAAAAAAATCTTGAATATTTATTCTAGTCAGCTCATCTGCAGTCATCCAATGTATTCAAGGGTAGGCTAGATTTGAAAGAACAGTAAAAATACTTTTTAAAAAATATATATATTTGAAGCAATAAAAATGAATCTTAATATACTTAAATTACGCAAAGATCTTATTTCAGCATGGTTACAAAGTGTTTAAAAGATGGTCATATTTGAACATTTTTTATATAATTTTTGAGTTATTAAATAAATATATTTCATAATTATCTCTTTATATATAGGATTTAATTTTCCATCACAGACTTACTATGGATCAGACTTTTGATCTATTCTACATAATTAAATATTATGTACATCAAATGAAGTCATGACAGTATTATCCCTGAATTAATATAATCATACCAATAGTTTGAAAATAATAGTTTTATTATTATACACATCAAAAATATATACATATCATTTTCATTTCATCAATTCACTGCAGAATAAACCTCTCTCCAAATTTACTTTAGTTTCTCCGATCCACACTTACTTCAGCCATCCAATTCATGTGGTCTAATTGTAGCTATTTTACAATCTCTTGGGATCCAATTTAAAAGTTCAACTTCCCATCTATTATCATATTTGGTCCAACTATGTTCAAATATCTTTCCTATATACATGTATATGATAGGTATACTGTATGCATATTTGGATAAGTGCTGTACCTTTAAATACAAAAAATCAAAAATTTAATATTTTTAAGTAACGTTTGATTTTTCCCTGTTACATTAATACCAAATTTTAATGTCATTCATACAAACAGTAAAAAGAAGTCAGTAGAATTTTCAAGAACACTGACATTTGAATGAAAGCATAAAGCTTTGAGTATTAATTAACCTTGCAACATTTAAAATGAAACTGCTATTTAAAATGTTGGTTATTAGTGTAGCAATTCAAAATTGTTATCACTTTAAGTTACAACTTTGTTGTATATTTTTATAACAATGAGTTTAGAGGCAGCTTTATGAAATTTAAGCATCAAGATATAACATAGATATGATTGAACAATTTTTAATTTAACTAATTAAATGTAAAAAAAAAATCTTTTTTTTTGCTCTCAGGTTTAAAGTCTAATGATTATTATATTAGTTTTTCAAACTTAGACGATGATATATAGAAAGTTCTTAATGCTTTAAATGCAATCTATAAAGATTGTAACTTAATAATTAATATTCAAAAATTCAAATGCTTTATCAATTAATGATGAAAGAAAAATATTTAGCATGGATGTTTATCAGTTTAAGAATATGAGTTAGTTTAAATATCTTGGTAGTTTTTTTAGATATAAAGACTTGGATGTTAGGATAAAATATGTTGCTGCACAGAATATTTCTATGAAAGACTGCTTAGCATTCATCAAATGATTCCTTATTTTAAACATTTTTTAGTATTCTCTAATAACTTGCATTTACACATACATTTAAAGAAGTTTTCTTTTATTAGAAATATCTGTACACTCCTATCAGAGATTTGTTTCATCTAAAAACGTATATGAATATGGTTTTTTTTTTTTTTTAGTATTCAATGGACATTTTCCTTTTCAATCTCTATAACAGGGGGTCCCCAACCCTATGCCTGCGGGCACCATGGCGCCCGCAGATCAGTTTGCGTGTGCCCGCCACTATCCAAACACGATAAACAATTATTTATCTGATATAAATAAATTTAATTTTTAAAATTTCTTAAAAATTATTGTATTATATTGTAATCAAATTGTAAGGCATACTATACATTTACAGCGTAAGAGTCTCTCGGTCCGCCAAGTGTGGTTATTCTCTGTGTACTGCACTAGCACAGAATAAATCAAGTTAACACAGACACCAATCTCTCTGCTTTGCGCATGTTTATAAATTGTATCTGTGCATACAAAATAAAATAATTTTTTGGTTCCACATACTTGTGTGAATCATTGTTTTCGACTATGAATGTCATAAAATCAAAATACAGATCTCGACTGAGTGAGGAACATCTTGATGATTGCTTACGAGCAGGAATATCATCATACTCCCCTAATTATGAAGCAATTGCCAATGAAGTGCAGTGCCAAAGATCGCATTGACTTTTTACATTATATATAATTTAGTAATTTACATAAAAATATAAACGTTAATTATATGTTAAAATTTTATTTTTGAAATAAATATTTTTTTGTACATTATGTGTATTATTAACAATATGCAACTATAAATTTACATTGAAAAAATAAATGGTGCCCGCCCAGCCAGTATTATAGTATGTGCTCGTAAGTGCAAAAAAGTTGGGGACCCCTGTTCTATAAAAACAAAATTCCATTTTTAAAATTCAAAAGAGTAAGTAAATTTGAAAAACAGAAAGGATTTTTGATAGGATCTATTTGTAAATATACATGCTTAATACACTGAGAAGCAATTAATTACAAAGATTAATCAAATAAATATTTGACAAGTTTTGGTAAGAATCATATCCACAAAGGAATAGATTAAATTGATATATTCTGATTTATTTTAATTCATATTTTGAAATAAGAAGTGAAGCAATAAAACCTTATGCATGTGGTCTTGATAATCCTTTTCACTGAAGGAAGAGCAAAATTAATGGACAATGGCAATTTTTAATAATTTTACGATTCAATAAAAGTTCTATTCTAAAGTTTTATTGGTCAAGATTTCACCAGATATATAAGCATTTTAGTAATAGATATAACAACTTTTTGTAGTTTTCTTTTTTAAAAAAAAAAAAGTGAAATAAATAATACTTAGGCACTATATTTTATATTTGTTTAATGTTTGCTAGCAAAATGAAAAATGTGTGTGCATTTTATGAATTATCCTCAGACTTTGGTTTAATATTTAATTATGAATTTCTTTTTGCACAGCTTATCCTATAATTTTACATATGGTTTTAGAAAGTTTATCTTTTGTTTGCACGATTAAGTGAAGTTTAGTCATAGGAGATGTGTCAGTGGTATGAGATGACTTTCATATTTTTTTTTCCATACTTGTACATCCAAAGCTGAGAACAATTTTACAATGATTGGAGCCTTATGGTTTATCATGTTATCATTGAATGAGATCAAGTTTGAGAACACAAGTTATACTAATAAATTAAATAAGTTTAATAATAATATCAATTATAAGTAAAAATTATTTTATATTAGTAGCATATAGAGCTGCTATTCTGCCAAATTTATTGTGTGGAAATAAGATAGAGATTCCTTACCAATATAATATAAAAGCACTGAAAACATTTCATTTAAAGATACTCTGAATATTCCCAAAGTATATCATACACACATCAATTTCTAAATGTAATGTTATTGAGCCTACCATGGAAGGAACACATTTTTTTGGAATAACCATAAAGAGAAACAGATTTTTTAAAATAATATTTTATGGTAAACTTGAGTACGATTTTTATATTGACTCAAGACTCAGGTGCAATATTTCCTGCTTTCACTGAGAAGTTATAACCAATAATGGAGAGATACAGATTAACAAATTATTAAAGTTTTACAAAAGGGCTTGTTGAAATGAAAATACAACATTTCATGATTTCCAATAAAGAAAATGAACATGTGATAAAAATAGCTGTGTATTTATGAATGCAACAATATATCTTTTAAAAATATTGTAATGTTTATTCATATACGTTACAAATATATTGGCATTGGGTAAAAAAAAAAAAAACTAAAAGATAAAAGTGGATTTAAAATTTTGTTGAGTAATTTTTTTTTTTTAAAAAAAAAAAAACGTACAATGAGGGTTGAATTATTCTTCTTATTTTTTTTTATGTGAATAGTAATAACAGTAATTGGAGAGAACAAAAGAATTCCAAAAGTAAGTAAAAAAAGATAAGCTGAAAGTAGAAATACTCAAATTAATTAAAGATGGCCGAAAACTTGAAGAAAATAAAGACTCTATTACATAAAATTTATAAAGACTGGATAAGATTAAAAAGGCATGGTACTAGCATGCGCAGAAGTCCTGAAAACTGGATATAAAAAGGAGGGATCCGGTTGAAGGAACGTCTTGTTCGTTTTGTTTCTCTAGTTGGTCTTGGATAACATTAATATATCCAAGATCGCTCTTCGCTGAAGGAATTCGGCATGTCGCAGTGAACCGGAGCTTCTGAAGACATCGGACCTAATGATGTACACCAGGAAAAGCCTTCGTGACCGACTGGGGAAATGGACCACAAGATCAAGCAATAACCAAAAGGCCGAGCTCATTATAACCAAAAAACTATGCATAGTTATCTACTACTGAATTCATGAAACTTACCGGTAAGAATAATTATCCTGATTGTGACAAAGTTAACTATTTAAAACTACTCGTAAAAATATACGTATAAAAGAATCCCGATAGTGACTTTAATTTTTCTATATGAGAGACTCTTATTTAACCAAGAACTTTTTATTTATTTTAACTGATATTAATATTTTCTGGATATTTCCCACCTGAATTAAATGTGTTCTCTCCAAGGTATTAATTAGCTACTTAACATGAAGTATTTTAGTTTGTCAAAATTAAAAATATTTCTAATATCAATTCTCATTTGTGCGTTATTAATAATAGTTATTATTTTTTATTATTAAATTTATTTTTAGGGTAATAAGATTTAAACGTAAGTTACCTTTGTCAATATGTTTCAATATGCCCAGGACTAATAATCGTAAAAATCATTAATTCTCATTACGGTAGAATTACCGTCCCTTAAAAAAAAATATATAATGAAAATCTTTTTATTTTTTTTTGTTTTACAACTTGTGAGAGGTACTGGCGACATATTTCAGCGGATTCTTAGGAATTCTGGCGCCCATAGTAAATAAAATTAAAAGTTGATTTTGTCAATAGCACAATTCGTAACAATTAATAGGCTGAAGTTGATCAGGAAAAATAGCTGTGTTTTTAGAATAGAAATACAACTTTCTTCTTTTTTGACATAGCTTGATCAACTCACGCGCAGTTTATATTAGCGTGTAAAGGCCTAGTAAAACGAAAAACGTTACAATGGCGACCCAACTCGGGCTTCGATTTAACAACTACAACCTGAGATGAGTTGTAATGATAAAGAACATTACAATGATGACTCAAAGAAACTCACAGCCGGAAAATAAATTATGATTTTTTTGAAAAAAGAAAAAATTATATAAAAAAAAAAAACTAACTAATTAAACCCTGATTATTAAAATATGAAAGAAGATATTTTTTTAATATGACTTCCAGAAAAAAAAAAATATATGTATATTTTTTTATATGTCTAAAAACACGATCGTGGCTGATGTAGACGTAAGTCACAAGTATTTGACCGGGTAGGCGGTTACTGAAGAGGGGAATAACATAGCCCCGAGTCCTTATCCGCAGTATATGAACATAAGACCATTTTTAAATGCTCGTCAGACTATTTCTAGCAGAGATCCCAATAAAGGGGAAGGCGGATCAAGTTGCCACGAGCCTGTAAGACTCAGAACAATGAGCAACGCTCGTTTGTGCTTATAACTTGGGCTTCTTATCGTTAATATTACACTAAAGCGGATAGGACACAGATGAATGTTGAAATATTTTCCATTCCCGCCGTGTTAGACCTAAAAGTGGGCGTTAAAGCCAAACGTCGCTTGTGAATGAGTCTACACAATATATCAGCACGCTACTACAGAAAAAAAATACGAATATGAATTTAAAAACTTAAGAATAAAATTAGTGTAAACCCCTATTTTATTCTCATCTCCTGGCACTGGTGGTATTGTAATGTTTATTCATATACGTTACAAATATATTGGCATTGGGTAAAAAAAAAAAAAACTAAAAGATAAAAGTGGATTTAAAATTTTGTTGAGTAATTTTTTTTAAAAAAAAAAAAACGTACAATGAGGGTTGAATTATTCTTGTTATTTTTTTTTATGTGAATAGTAATAACAGTAATTGGAGAGAACAAAAGAATTCCAAAAGTAAGTAAAAAAAGATAAGCTGAAAGTAGAAATACTCAAATTAATTAAAGATGGCTGAAAACTTGAAGAAAATAAAGACTTTATTACATAAAATTTATAAAGACTGGATAAGATTAAAAAGGCATGGTACTAGCATGCGCAGAAGTCCTGAAAACTGGATATAAAAAGGAGGGATCCGGTTGAAGGAACGTCTTGTTCGTTTTGTTTCTCTAGTTGGTCTTGGATAACATTAATATATCCAAGATCGCTCTTCGCTGAAGGAATTCGGCATGTCGCAGTGAACCGGAGCTTCTGGAGACATCGGACCTAATGATGTACACCAGGAAAAGCCTTCGTGACCAACTGGGGAAATGGACCACAAGATCAAGCAATAACCAAAAGGCCAAGCTCATTATAACCAAAAAACTATGCATAGTTATCTACTACTGAATTCATGAAACTTACCGGTAAGAATAATTATCCTGATTGTGACAAAGTTAACTATTTAAAACTACTCGTAAAAATATACGTATAAAAGAATCCCGATAGTGACTTTAATTTTTCTATATGAGAGACTCTTATTTAACCAAGAACTTTTTGTTTATTTTAACTGATATTTATATTTTCTGGATATTTCCCACCTGAATTAAATGTGTTCTCTCCAAGGTATTAATTAGCTACTTAACATGAAGTATTTTAGTTTGTCAAAATTAAAAATATTTCTAATATCAATTCTCATTTGTGCGTTATTAATAATAGTTATTATTTTTTATTATTAAATTTATTTTTAGGGTAATAAGATTTAAACGTAAGTTACCTTTGTCAATATGTTTCAATACGCCCAGGACTAATAATCGTAAAAATCATTAATTCTCATTACGGTAGAATTACCGCCCCTTAAAAAAAAAAAAATAATGAAAATCTTTTTATTTTTTTTTGTTTTACAACTTGCGAGAGGTGCTGGCGACATATTTCAGCGGATTCTTAGGAATTCTGGCGCCCATAGTAAATAAAATTAAAAGTTGATTTTGTCAATAGCACAATTCGTAACAATTAATAGGCTGAAGTTGATCAGGAAAAATAGCTGTGTTTTTAGAATAGAAATACAACTTTCTTCTTTTTTGACATAGCTTGATCAACTCACGCACAGTAAAACGAAAAACGTTACAATATATATAATCTGTTTTAATTATCTGATACAATGATGATAAATTCCATAATCAATGATTTGTAGATTTCTTACTACCATGTTACTTTGTCAATACAGGGGGAAGTAACCCATTTGCTACCAATCACATTGAATAAAAACTGAATAAAAATTCTCTCTTAATTCATTAGTAATTAATACTAGCATTAAATAAATCATCATTATTCTTGCTCTCATTTTCTGTTTTCTTTAGCATACTGTATTTCATTAATTAGATTAATACAGAATCTAACCATTGCAAGTCTCTCTTCATAAATTGTTACTATAAGATTGTAAATATTATTCACAATTTCTATCCTTTAATTACATGTATAATAATTTTGAGTATACTTTTTTTGTTTGTTTGTTAATCTTTTAATTTTTTATTGCTGGTTTTCCTAATTTTTTTTTTCTGTAGGTAGAACTTCATATTCATTTCCAAATAGTTGAAATGATAATGTAACATGGCAAATGGCAGGAAAAATTTTTAAATCATTAGTTAATCAAGGATATGATTTGTTAGGTCTGTCATTCAAAAATGACAAATGAAGAAAGACCCAAGCAAGTAACACAAAATCAGACAAACATATTAATTTATTCATAGTATTATTTTATTTTTAAAACGTTTATTTCAAAAATTTATATTAATTTACTCAAAACTATCCAAACATGTCAAAACAACAACAACAACTATTATCTAAATTGATTTCTTCCAATTTGTGAAAGACAATAATGGAACTGTCAATGAGGTGCCATACCATACCATCACTATATTACTGCTTCAATCACTACTCTGTATAAATATATCAAGATTATTCATATATCTTCTCAATTATTTAGAACTTTGATAATGCCGAGTCTTTTTGCAAGACCATGGTCATCGCATAATATAAAACTCTAGAAGTCACAGTTACCTTCCAAATGATAATTATCCAACTCATGTAAAATGTGTATGATGTTACACATTTCCATAATCATTTGCTTTAAATTTTGTTTATTTCTTTATAAACCAAATTTTGAGCAAAGAGTGAGAGTTTGATATTTTCCAATATGTCTTAGATAATTTTCCTCTGTGAGAAATGACCCAATACTTCTCTAGACACTATTCAAATTTTATATAATTCCATTTCTTTCTAAAGATAAAGGCAAACATAATACATCCAACCAGAAATGAAGACTTCATCACATTACAATGGTATTTATACATCCTCATGACAAAATCTCAGTAATAATTGGAAGAAACTTACTTCTATTAATAGAGACTACTTATTTGAAAAAAAAACCCTCAAACTTGCTATATATTGCTGCCCTACACCATATTATGATAATGCAAATGATTCCATTATTTCAATGCCTATATAAATAAACACAGAACCAGCTTTACATATTGGAGTATCTCTTGCAGAGATTCTCAGTGAAAACAAAATCATATTTTGAATATATAATGCAAGCAGTTTAATTAATATTTTAAAACCCCTTATCTCTATCTGTAGCAAAATTACAATTATGTTTGCTTTAAAAATAGTATTATTCATTTTCAAATTAATAAATTGCATTCTACCACCAATGTCTTCATGAATTTGAAATCTATCTATGTATTGTTCAATATTAAGGAAATCTATTTGCAATTGCTTAAAGAATGTAAGATATTTAACCAAATAAAAAAAAAAGCATTTCATGTTACATTTATACATTTAAACAATTAAGAAAGAATATTAAAAGTTTTCACTTTCATTAAAAAATATTTTGGGAGTATGCTTTAAAAACAATATGCTTGGGGATATGCTATTCAATAGTAAAAAGCACAATTAATCCTTCTTTATGAGAGATATGGTAATAAAAGTCCTTTAAACTAAAAATAATGTAAATTCAAATTAATTAACATTAAAAAGGAATAAGATGATATGGAAATCAAAACTTATATATATATGTAAAAAAAAATTATATTCTTTATTTTAAAAAATTATTAATTATGTATATATAAGTATTATTATAGTAAATAAAATCAAGTCATATATCACAAGACTTAACTTGACAAGTCTGTAATTATAAAATAAAACAATAAGCGCTGGCTTTGAGTTGGTATTTTGGATCTAGTGTCTGAAATATCCTAGAGCCTCACTGAGGACAGCCAATAGCTGGAAACTGATTTGGAGATGGGGATAATTTCTAAATAGAGATTTTTAAATACTTTCTCTTGTGGCATTTATCGATAAAGCTTGCTAGAGCTTTTAGTATGCTCATTATTTTATTTTAAGTATTACTATATATATATAAATGAAAAAAAAAATTATATTCTATTTTTAACACAATTATTAATTATACATATAAGTAGTAGTATTATAACTCTATAGCATAAATTATAATTAGATGTGATTGCAAAGATGCTGAAATAATATTATTATAATAAAATTTTTATTATATTTAACGTTTATATTATTATCTAAATTTTTAATCATAAAACTTTTATATTAAAAAACAATTAAGTAATCAATGACTTCCTCTTTATTCTAGATTACTTGACACTCAGATAACATATCTTAAGAATTGTTAACATTAATTTAATATAAGGCATACTTAATGTTTTATACATAATATTTAGTAAGATTTTTAAATTTTATAAACCTCAAAACTATTAATAAAAAACTGAACTTACATTTTTTAATATATAGTTCTACCTGTTTATTTGGATACACATAATAATTTCAAGTAAAATTAAAGGTAATAAATTCAAATAAAAATTTAATATTGGTTGATAATAAATATTCAGTTAGTATTATCTAAAAGATTAAACAAGCATGAAAAACTTCTCAAACTTACACTATCTGACAATTAGAAAATACGGTAATATTTATTCCTTTACTGATTTTCTATGAGGGGTTGTTAGAGCAACTTTATTCTGTAGTGGGCTATTTAAAGACTGTTTTTCCTTACCCACTACTTACATTACCATATCAATTTATCAATTTAAAAAAACTGATATAAAATTTTAAACAAATGTTTACTAGGAATGAATAATTTTATGTATTTTGATGTATAATCTTTTACTTATATTCCTTTTTTTTTTTAGCGTTTGATTATTAATGAGTTTTTATAATTAAACTTAAAAAAAGTCATTTTAAAAAAAAAAAAAAAAAGATGGCCGATACCTCAGAACTCACCATAACTAACAGTTGATTACTATTAGCATGTCAGATTTAATTCTACCACTTTAATTTATTTAATAAAAAGATTATACCTTTTAGATTACAATACTACTAATATATACATATATAATCTTTGATATAGAGAAGGTATTATTCTGATATGGCATTTAATAAAATAAATCTCAAATTAAAATGATTAAAATTATTTCAATAGTTGTTTTAAGATTATGCAGAAGTAACATGATCAGTTTAAATCACAATATCATAAAAAATAGAAATAAAATTAAATTGACAGACAACTATGTCTTCTTAGATCAATACTTCTCTCACCACCAGTGATCAAGGGCAGTATATGAATAATTACCTGGATTTTTGTTCTCTGTGCTAAACACCCATTTACAAAAAATATTGGATGAATATGCAAAGTAGTTAAAGATTGATATCTAAAAAAAATATTCCTAAGCCTTTTTACAATCTGGGCCTAGATGAAAATCCTAGATTCTAGGTAGATGCACTAATCATTATACCAAAAGACCAGTAAAAAAAATCAGATTTGGGGGGGGGGGAGCTATATATAATGGAATTATTGATATATTTAAAAGAAATGAACTTATTTGCTTGTAAAATAAAAAATGTTTTAGCTGATCTAAATCATTGACTATAATCTTGATTGATCTAATGCCACAATATCTCCATCCTCCAGACTGGGTTTCTGACTTTTACTTTCATTAATGAGCACTATAGATCTGGAATCCATTGATTATTTAGGCTTATGGTAAGATAAAAAAAAAAACTGTTCTTGAAAACATGAATAATCATACGAGAAAATTATATAACATTATTACTGGCATTAAGAATATATATGAGTATCAGATTCTCCATACAATAGTGCCATAAAGTGTGTGTTTGTAATCAATGGATACATGAAGATTTGTGTATAAAATCCCTATCTAAGGCCTATTCATCCAACATTCTCAAACTACTTTCTAGCTTGTGTCTTTCATCAGTGAGGAGCCTTGGATTTGAGAGCACTGCACTTAGATCTTAGGATCCAATGCAACCCCCCAGAAACCACCTTTTACCTATTTGGTAACTATAAAGCTAGAAGCCCAAGATAAAAACACCATAATGTTTCTCACTTGTATAGTCATAGATTTGAATTCAGTTCAGCTTCTACACCTTTTGGTATCATTGTATTTTCAAAAACCACAATCACTATTATCCAATGGGCAGGATAGGTATAAAACCATCAAAACATCAGATGATCACCATTTTATACACATACACATGCTATTGATAAGACTACCAAACTCTCTATATGGTAGTGCTACCAAGTGCAACCTTTCATAATCAATACATGCAGGAAGGTTACTCTCAAATCCAAGGCTCCTCAGAAAGTCACAAGCTAGAAACTAGTCTGGGAATGTTGAATGAATATGCATTAAATAGGGGATTTTTTGCACAAACCTTCCTGCATCCACTAATTATGAAGGCTTGCACTTGGTGTCACTAATGTATGGATAGTTTGGTACTCTTATTATCAGCATGTGTAAGCATATAAGGTTTTGATGGTTTTATAGGAATATATATATATGAATGTGTTATATGTAAGATAAAGAAATATGACAGCAAACATTGCACATAAAAAAAGAATAGATAGTTGAATTAAATAAATAGTTATGTTACAAATGATTGTTGTGTGTTTTAGATAATGTCATAGTGACTGCTAGAATTTGTGAATAACTGTTTAAATGTTGTATGAACATTTTGAAAAGCTTGACTTTCTGAAGAAACACATTTTGAAGTTCTGCTTTATAGAAATGAGTTAATGAAACACTAGAAGTCAATGGAGCACGATTAATTATTAATTGTAGTAAAAAATCTTAAGTGATATGGAAGCTCTTATTAAGTTATAATGTAATTTTAAATATTAAAATCTAAAATTAAATTGATAAAAAATCAAGTCAGATGACCTAATTTTAATAAAGCTCCTATTTACAAATGTTATTCCCTAGCACTTCACTGATGACGCTAGAGGCAGAAACCGCGGTCTGAGGTTGAGGGTATTTTTGAAGCTTCATAAGAGTTTGTTTTTAACTTACTCTATATATAACATTTGTAAATAGGAACTTTATTAAAATTAGGTCATCTGACTTGATTTTTTATCAATTTAATTTTAGTTTTTTGCTATTAATGCTTTGGCAATTTTATATTGCTAGAGCTATTAATATATGGTGTATCTGAATTTAGTTCAGTCACATACGGCTATTTGAGTTAGATAGCTGGATTTTTGGACATTTAAATGTCTGAAAGTTTCAGATTTTCTTCTCAATAGTTAGGCATTGATAAAATGCTGGACTAGTTCTAGTATTTTTATTCCCTAGCACCTCACTGATGACGCTAGAGGCAGAAACCGCGGTCTGAGGTTGAGGGTATTTTTGAAGCTTCATAAGAGTTTGTTTTTAACTTACTCTATATATAATATTAAAATCTGTCTGAGAGAGCAACAATTATGGCATGGATTACTGATGATAATGATCAAATATTACTGACTAATTAACACATTTCGTCTTCAGACAGAGATTTTAAAATATATACATACAACACAGACCCAGAAAGTGCAAAATAAGTATATAGAATAATGTTTATTTTGAAAACAAACAAACAAACAAAAAAAAAAAAAATGTGTCAGGAAAAGACTCAGATGTGAGGATGGGAAGAGAAGAAAGTTTTCTGGATTATTATGAGAATGGAAATTTATTCCTTTATTCATCAAATTATCGTTTTTTAAAATATATATGTAATACTCTTATATTTCCAAGTCAGATTTATTTACTTTCATTCCTATTGCCTTGGTGATCTTATTAATGATGTAATAAATTATAAATTCACAAGCTATTTCAAAATGCATTCAAAGAAATTAAGTAATGACTAAAAATCAAACAATGGCACTATTAATTAATCAACATGGACTTAATCAAATAAATACAATGTTTTGAGAATAATCCAATATTTAAAATATCACAACTTCACAGAAATGTTTTTTCTCAATAAGAGAAAACTTAAAATGAAGCATGAATTACATATTTATATATTTTAATGGGCATTAAAATAATGTGACTCAGTAATGGACCTAAAATCATCAAAACAGTAGTGCATTAAAAAAGCATCTATTGTACAGGTATCTCAACCTGGCTTCTGGTCAAGAATTTATCAATAGGTGGCAATTAAATGCATCAAGGCAAACAGATTTATACTTTATAGAAACAAAATTATAACCTTGATGTTTATCTAATATTTCTTTTTGGTTGTGTCAAGTTATATCTGATCAACTTAATTTTAAAAAGTTGAAGAAAGGCATTAGCAACAAAATTAAAACATCAATATATTTTAGTCTTGATTAATAAAATGACAAATTAAAATTATTCTGGCTTATTTTGTCAATAATGCATTCAATAGCAGCTTCTGATCATAACTGGTTTAGCATGAAATATGTATATTGGTGATTATTTATCTTTTCAACATATATGTGTTCAAGTGTGTCAGTGCTATGAAATAGTGTGGAGAGTGGCGGGTCATGTGAAAATCTGTGTTCATATACTCTATGTATTACATATATTGATACAGGTATATAATAAACCTGTATTTCAATTAATAGCAGCTTCTGAAAATAGCAGGCTTGTAGTGTAAATAAATATACAGTAACACCAAATGGATTCAGAATTAGCCTTAAATAATAGTTTCAAATTTAAATATGACTAAATCGTTTCTGAGTTAGGCAGTTCTGATGTTTTCAATGCTGACTGGTGTCTTTACAGTCATGTTGATTTGGAGATAGTTAAAACTAAAATTAGTCTTCAAAATTCTGTGGAAACTGATAATTTTACAAAACTTTGTGAATTTGTTCTGAAAAATGTAATCTATAGACAAACTGGTGTCTTCTACTGAAATATTTTAGATGCCAATAATAAGTGGTAGACTTTTAATGAAGTCAGTGATAATCTACTGAAAGCAATGAGTTATTGATTATTTTTTTTGGAGTCTAGTTGTCTGCAATCAGAAATTGATATCTTCTCAATTGAGAAGTAATGATTTGTTTAATCAATCTTTTGCCTAAGCCACATAATTTGCAGATTCTTTGAAAATAATGTTGTTGGTTTTTTTATTTCTAGATAAAAAAAACCTTCAGCAACATCATCTGGCCTGAATAAATATCAGCTTGAAATTATATAGTCAATTTAAAATTTTTGGTAGATTTTTAAGCAGAAAAGCACATTTGAGTGTTGAAATATAACACAGACTTCACTATGTTACTTTCACTAAAACAAATTAAAAGACAAAGTAATATTCTAAAAATATGATGGCAAAATCCAAGGAAGAATTAGTAAAGTATATTTTGACTGGATTATGCAAATATTCTAAAAAGATTCAGAGCATGGTTTTCATAAAAGGGCAAATCTAATTCACATTGTGAAGATTATCTCAAAAACATTCTAAAAGGAAACAATATGAGAATAGAATACAGTAAAAAATGACAATATGCAAATTGTTGAAGTCTTTCAGAAAAAAAGTTAAAATTAGCACTGCAAGAGATTAACTTGGAGTATATATAAGCTATTTGTGGTTCATTGATTGGTTTGAATATTTGTCTCTTTCTTTCATTACTTTATTTTCTGAAGTTAAAATAGCTTTACTCATTTGTGAGTGGCTACTAATAGTATTATTTATAGACAAGCAAAGTTCTTTAATCAAATAACAATAAATTACTTCTGGAATTTTTTTTGTTATCAATATGACTTTTAATTTTTTCCCATTGGGGATAAGAATTTATAAGTAGCGAGTTTATACTACTGTCTTGATGATTATAGTTACATCATAAATGTTAGAGAGTCTTTTATAAATTATTCCAATGTGTACCAAGATGAATAAATATTTCATACATATCACATTCTACTTTTCTCATATTTAGAGTAAAAAATTCTCAAATTGTAGTCTTCAAAAAATAAATGTTTAAAAATGTTCAAAAATATGTTTTAATATTGGATTATCACCAAAACATTTTAATTATCTAATAAACATCAAAATAAACATTTTAATTATCTGATTAAATCCAAAGCTTGTAAATTATGTTAATTAATGAGGCTATTGTCTGATTTTTAATTAATATTTAAATTTTTCTGTATACATTTTGAAATAACAGCAGTGAATTTATTACCAAGATAGTGGAAATGAAAGATAATAATAGCATTAAATAATAGTAATTTTTTTTAAAAAAAGCTTTCTATTATCATAATGAACCAGAAAACTTTCCCTTGTCTCCATCTTCTCATTAAGAATCTTTTTCTGATATGACATCAGCCATGATTGCTGCTCTTAAGATAAATTATTTTAATATAAACTTCAGTAAGAACTCCAACATCAATTAAAACTTTAAATTAATTATTAGTACTTCAATGACTTCTCGATTTTCATTAACTTATCTTTCTAATGCAGAACTTCTTCCTTCAGGAAGTCAAGCTTTCAGAAATTGCTATATAACATGAATTCATGCAAAGCATTTAACCAGTTATTCATAAATTCTAGCATGCAAAATAGCATTATCTAAAACTCATAAGAATCCATTTGTCATATAACTATTTATAGAATCCATCTATTCTTTTTTTATATATATAATGTTTATTATCACATTTTTCTATCTCACAAGTAGCTCATTCAAACTTACATATATATTATTAATATCAATAACAACTTTACATGATTTTCTCACATTATTACTCATATGCTACCAAGAGCAACTCCTTCATTCTACAGCATACCAGATGTTACAGTATTTAAAATAAATGCCAGAAATCAATCTGTAGAATGAAGATATTACAACTGGAACCATCTGGTGTCCACTAAGATCAGTTAAAACTTTTTATTTTACAAGCAAAAATGCACATTTTAAAAAATATATTATTAATTTTATTGAATGTGACTTGTTTTTTCCCCAAAATCATTTGTTATAATGATTAGCACATATACCTACAATCTAGAATTTTAATCCAGGCCTGGTAAACCTCCAAAAAAATTTTCAGGTTGATAACAGACAAAGAAATTTTTTGTTAAAGTATCAAGTCCATACACTATCCAGATATTCACCCAATAATTCTTGCAAATAGGTGTCTAACTATGTTCCCATAAGGAATAAAGATCCCATTTATTATGAATGCATACAGTGATCTTCATTACTAGCAGTGAAAGAATTACAGATCTAAGAAAACAGTTGTCTACTAATTTAATTTTTATTTCTATTTTTCATAATATTGTGATCTTTTTAAAATATTCACATTACTCTTGTATATCTTTAAAATTACTATTGAAATAACAGTATTCATGTTAATTTGAGATTTAATTTGCTAAATATCACTATCTATTCCATATCAAAGATTATATATAGTGAATATTTTGACTTGAATTTAAACTTGGTGACTTTATCTACATAAATTTTTTTATTAATTATTACTTCTATTTTAATTCTTAGATTATTTAAATTATTTTAAAATAATTAAAATAGTTTGCCTTGTTATAAAATGGTTTTAAGTAACGCATAATGTAAAATGGCTGTATATATTTTTTTAACAAGCGATGTATCAAAATATTATTTTTATTTTATATCACAGCAAAGTTAATAATGTATATGTATTAATGTTAGACATATTCTAATAGGGATATATAAATAGTTTTATATAACAGCAATAATAAAATAAAATACATATTAATAAATTCATTTGTTAATATTTTATTTACTGCATACATTATTATTTAAAGTATTTGTATTTCATGTATGTGTATTTATATGGTGGTATGATTAGACATATGTATTTAAAAAACATTGTTTTAAAATACTTAATTGATTTAAAATAGGTATTTAAAATGTTGACTAAAATATATAAAAATAGATATATCGAAGATTTGAAAATATATTTTATGTTTTAATTGTAAAGTTATATATTTTTTTATTATTTTTACAAAACATTATAATATTCATTTTTATAAAATTTTAAAAAATATGTTAATGTTATGAAAACTGGTTTGTTAAAAAAAACTTTTATTGAGTGAATATGAATAAATTTGAATCTTAATAGAAAAGAGCTTGGAAATAAGTTAAAAGAGTTTTCAAAATGAAATGCATAAAAACAATATATAGGATAATAACATAATTATGACATAATTGGGAGAAAACTATTTAAGCCCCTGATCTTAGATTAGACTCTCAATTTTGTCTCAATACCTAAATTACACAAAAAAAAATTGTGCGTATATATCAATAACTTTATTTAAAATTTAAAATGAATAAGATGGGTAAAAATATTACAAATGTTAAAGATCATTTCATCGTGATAAATATCAATTAAATGTTGCAATATACTTTGTAAGGATATTGTGAAGAAACTGACAGCTGCTATTGCTATTACATAATATTATACGCCATAACATGTTAATTATGAAGTATTTCATTAAAACTAAAAACACATCAAAATGGATACTTTTAATGGAATGTTAATAACTTGGAATAATATAAACATAACATCAATCTATACAACAGAACATGTGGAATTTTCAGCAGAATATCTAAAAAAGTTTGAACTACAAATGTGTGTGTATTTATATAAAATGTACAAGTGGATCATAAAATTGTATTGTACATAATAAATATTATGTTTTTTATGTAGTTACAATTTGATGAGCATTCCTTATGAGTATTAAAGAAAAGTTTACAAGATAATATTTTTTTATATATAAATTACTTATGTTTTGAGAATGCATATGCTTCATGCATGTGCTTGTTTAGTATACACCAAAATATATCATTACCTAAATGAAAGGTTAAAGTAAATAGTAAACAAAAATAAAAACAATACATTTATTAATGATAATTTTAGTATATTTAAATAAAAGAATGTTTATCTGTTTTCTTCATTTATATTTAGAAAGAAAATAGATTTTCATTTATAAATATTTCTGGTGATATTAATGGAAGTGTATATTTAATAAATATTTATAATATTTTTATGAATATAAATTAATAAGCTTATACTTATGAGAAAAATAGTAAACAAATTAAATCTAATTAAATTTTTAAAAATATATACACCTGGATCTCGTTTTATGCGATAGATAGGTTCCTCAGAAAACACGCGCAAATGAAATCGTGCAAAAATAGACGTAACTTACATTGAAAAAGGGGGGATGCAGTCTGTGATTTTTCAAAATTCACGTAAAAGCAAAGCACCAACTTAAAATTACCTTAAAATTCGCGCAAAAAAAAAAAGAAGAAAATAAAATATGACTAATAAAAAATTTCAAATTTGAAAAAAATTGATACAAGACAAACTTTTTTTTAACTATAATATTTAATTTTATTCAAAATAATATATTTTTATGCATAATTTACAGTACAGTAATTTACATTTTTTTATACATGTTTTAATTATTATCGCTATTTGCCGAAAAACACATTTGTTTGCAAACTGGTAAAAAATCAGATTCTCACAAGAGGAAATACAACTAGCGCCAAGTTCACTTTCATGTTGTGTTAGTGGTTTTCTGTTGACAACGTAATTAATCTTTGAGATGATGATTTTATTAATTGTTTATGAACTTAGACTTATGATAATAAAAAGACATTTATTCACCACTGCTGGGAAAAATTTAATTAAAACTAACAACTAAAAATTAAATTCTTATTTTTGTCTTTAATTTTTTAATTTTCAATTCCGTTTAAAAACAAATTTCGTTTTACATCACATTAATTTTAAGTCACCGTAAGTAATTTTTAAATTGTTAATTACAATTAAAAATCAGATTTTAATTTTTAATTGTCAAATTTAATTGTGCCCACTGCTATTGCTCACCTTTTAAAAATAAACTTGCGGACACTAAATGATTAATAATTGATTACATTCTTTTTTAAAAATCAAAAACAGAATGTGATTTAAAATGCAAAATTAACACGCACAATGTTTGAACAAATTTACATTATAATCTTGTAAAATTTAATGTGTGTATACATAAAATGTGGAAATCATGATTTTAATTTCATTATTGCATAAAATCTTACTATTATAAAGCACTGAAAATATTGAAATTATTAAGATGAAAGTCGAATTCCAATAATGTGCTATTACTTTCAATATAACGTAAGTGCACAAAATTTATTATTTAAAGTAATAGCGCATTATCGGAGTTCGACTTCTGGTGAAACATGAATCGCATAACTTCAAAATCATGTTAAATACGTCCGTGTAAAAAGAGACCCAGGTGTATTTATTTAAGTTATTTGTGCTAACATATAATCTTTTTTTTGTTTGTTTTCTTAGTGTATTGTTCACGACACATGATAGATACATTTATAATATAAATATAATAGATAAATGATAATCAATTCAAGTGTAAACTATTTGACAAGAAATATTTTATTTGCTTCTTAATTTTACATACATTTTTTTAATTATCATTATATTTGTTAATTAAACTGTTTTTTCCATGATCATTAATAATTAAATTATTACACTCCACATTAAATCTTGAGAGTCTATATTTTTATTATTATTCACATATTATTACAATATATATATATTAGTATTTAAATATTTTTATTTATAAAGCGTGATGTTTTTATAAATTGTAATAATAATGTAGCTTACACTACAGCACATGCACTGCACAGATAGAACGCTATTTATAATGAATACTCTCCTTTCCAAACATAAGATAAAGTCTTTTTAAAAGGTAGAATGGATCATTCTATCTTTTTCACCCAAGCTATATGTATGGGCCAATCTGAAGGTTTGGAACAGAGAGGTGAAGATTTAGTTAATCACTTTAAATTATTTATAATATGATTTTTGTTAATGACGCTTGTGAAATTTTTACAATTTATGATACGTCATTATTAGCGTGATGTTTTTTATAATTTAAAATAATCATTTTATCACAAATTAAATTGGTAGTATTAAATTTGCAGTTAACATGCAAATAGTAAACCATTATTAGGGTATGATGAGTTCTAAGAGTCCAGTTATCTTGGTGCAATTTTTTTAAATGTCTTTTTTAAATTTAGTATTGTCAATAAAACACTAAAAAAAAAAAAAACATAAATAATAGATTATTGTATTAATTTGAAAATAAATCAAAATATATAAAATAAACCTTAATGTGGATAAACATTTATTAAAAATTCCTTGGTCACATTTAAATAAGCCACAATAATGCAAAGCTGTATACATTTAAAAATTATTATAATTTTATATCAATTTTTCAAATGGATATCAGTTGCTGATATCAAATAGGTAAGCAAAATATTATTTTTATGTCCTAACTAAATTATATTAGTATATACATTATTATGTCACTTAAATCAATTTGATTAAACTTTTTTTTAAATTATACATTGTTAACAAAAATGTTACACCATTTGGGGTTTCATTTATCACATAAAATTTGACATGAAAATATTGAAAGGGTTCTCAACTATTAAGAATCTTAATAAGGGAAATTTGTAACTTTCTACAATTATCTATCTCTGTAGTTCATTAACATGTCAATCTATATTACATATATATTTATGAATATTTAGTAGAGAAATAGAGTTAATTTTACAGGATATGGAATGGAATATATAATATATATATAATTGCTTAATATTTGTATATTTCTTTCAGTATAGCGTTATGCACTGGGATTATTTTCTATACATTTGTGTTAGGTGGTTTAAAGATTAAAATTACTAAAGTTTAGTTTGTCTTTATATAATAATAGTAAAACATGTTTGTTTGTAGCAAAATTTAAGATCGTTGTTTGCTAATTTTCAAGTTCTTTGTTTGAGTTTGTTCGTATTTCAATATATAACATCTGATAGCAGACAGGTCAAAGTGGTATGATTTTGACCTGGCTATTTTGAAATATGAACTCTAATGTATTTTATATATTAGTTCATAGAGGGCAGTACTGGATTTCTTAACCATGTGGGGTGATTTAATTGCTTAAAAATATATAAGTATATAGAAATATTAACATATGGCTTTAATAAATGTTAACTTTAGATTCTGATTTGAACTAAATTAAATTTAGGCCTAATTTAAAAATTAATACATAATATGATTAAATATAAATATCAAATTATATTTAACTTAAATATAAAAGATATTAATAAGTGAATAATTAATATAATGCATATTAATATATAGATAATTTCATTACATATTGAAGCAGTCAATCTTAGCTTAAGATTGTGCTTCATGTTTCTACCTACTAACCTATATTTAAATCCTATATCTTATCCCGCTCCTTTTGTCATGTATATATATATATGTTATGCATATATTTGAAATGCACGCCTAAATTTATCAATTTTAACTTTCAATAACATTTTATTATTAATTTTATGATTATTAATTCTATTATTAATAATTAGTTCTTTTTTTTATTAAAGTATTTTAGGTGTGATTCAAATATATATAGGAGCAAAAACTTATTAACAATATTGATTTTAAATATTTTATTATACGTCATTTTTAAACTTTTTCTATTTAAAGTACTTTTTCTATTAAACTGTATATTTTTATAAAATCCAATATGGAAGATGCTACAGTTGATTGTCTAAAAATAATCAAGGGTTGGAAGCACTATTGTTTTAATCTGGGGTAGATATTTTAATTAAAGTTTTACTTAAAAGGGGATTAAGATTAAAGATACTTGTGTTAAAAACATGTTGTCAAATCTATTTCTAATCTGGAAATAGATTTGAATTTTTTTTTGGGATGTTATCTTACTGTTGCATCTTCAAAAACAACCGATAAAGAAAAAGTATAAAATGACTAAATTTTGAGTCACAGATTAGATTAGTTACTCTAGAGAAAATGATTGTTAACATCGCGGTGAAACTAAAAATGATGTAGCAGTAAATCCACCACTCTTCATTGGCCCTATGGGTCATCATCTGCCGCTACCGTAATATCCTGCTGCCCTGAAATGAAGAAAGGTCTAAAAAAGAACTTTAGAATGCTAATAAAAGTTTTCTGCCACCAAAGTACTTGCATTTCAATCACTGTGCACGTGCCATATTTTAAAATGGACTCTTAAAATTGAAAGGTAAATTTCCAAGCCACCACCTAATAGTCAATCTAGCATCACTAATCTAAAATCCTGCTATCAAGATTTCTAACGTATTGTTCAATTTTCTATCTTTTAAATTAATATGTAAATGCAATTTGCTTTTAAATGATTTTATAAATCTAATTTTCTCTCATAATGCTCTTAACTTTCTTTAATTTTGGTGCGGCCATTTATTTATAGTTATTTATTACTTGATTTTATATGTATACATTTTTTTTTTATTAATTTGTCAATCTCAAACAAACTGGCGAGCTTAATTTATAAAAATCTTTTCTGTCATTTTCAAGTAAACCTTCACGAAGCAAGTTATTAACATCCCCTAAAAATATAATGCGTTTTTAATTAACATACTCACCAGATTGTTTTTCGAGTCAACATTTTATTTATGATAAAAATGTATTTGTTTAACTCTGGATTTTCTACCTGGGGTAAATCCAGAATTTAAGCTAATTAACGCTTTGAAATCTTTTAAAATGTTTTTCTTTATTCATTTCTAAAAAGAGTGACCCATTAATTATTTTCTATAACTGCCAGTCTTCTTATATTTTCCATACTCTTAAAATTTCAAATCTTGTATTTAATTATTTCAGTTATTGTAAAATCAACGAAGGTGGGATTGATTTATTTTAAATAACAGAAAGGGAAGGGGTTAAATTTTAATATTTTACTATTTTAGTTAAGTAAATCTTAATGTTTCTTTTACTAGATAAAATCTTAATGTATATTTATTTAGGAAAATCTTTCTCTCTATATACAACTGCATAGGGTATTATTTGTCTAAATTATGGTATTCAAACAAGGGTCGTTTATTTTTAAAGCAGTAAATTATATTTTATGTCGTTAGGGACATTCAGTCATTCTGCATTACTGACATTTAGCATATCTTCGTATATATATAATACGTGCTTCTAGTCTTCTAATCTGGGGATTGCGACAAGTTTGAACCCATAGATTTCTTTTCATACCTCATTCCGTAAATAGTTGAGCTTTCTGGAATCACACTTATTTCGTATAAAATGCCTCTGGTGGTGATCCCGTAAGTTTGGCACATGCTATGCATATTCACTTCATAGATAAAAGGCCTCTCGCGTCAGTTATACCAGCAAAAGCCTGGACCATGCCATGCCTATCCACTTTTCTCTAAGCACTACACAAGAAGGGGGTGTGAGATTTCGTTTTCGTCCAGAAGCACGACTTTTCCCATTATTTTTAGGCTATTATGTCAGCACCGCAAACTTCTTCATATTTATTTCTTTTGCTTCATGACCCAGTTTTAGTGCTCTAATATTAAAAGTGCGCTCTGCTCAAAAATATATATATATATGCCAAATATTACTAGCTAGATTAATTACTAATATTATTTTAGTTTTATTATACAATCCCATCATCGTGTTTTGTTATTTACCTATATGCCTTGGGGAAAATAAAGTGTTCGTCTTACTATCGTTAAAATAATTTTTCATTAAATATTTTGTCATCTAATCAAATGTCATTTTCAAATATGTTTTTCAAATGTATCTTATTTATTTTCACGACCTCAATGGCATGAAAATAGTTTATATCATATGTATAATGAATCTCAGAATGCTCCCCTAAATAATATTAGTCACCATGTTTCAGAACCGTAATCCAAAGCGTTAATAACCATTTTATGCGAATTCTTTGTAATAGTTGATTGGCATTTTAATATTGGACCCACCAAAGATGTGTGTTTATTTGTAATATATTATTTAACTAATAAAGAGCATATGAGAAATAAAAGCGTGAATGACACTATGTAATCATCTACCGCTTGCTCATTCACGCACACACTAATGTATATAATTAATTTATAAATGTATATAAATAATTTGTCATTATATTAAACTATATTTTATTGTCTAACTTATTTGAGTAGTTCAAATTCCTTTTCCTCCACTTCCACATATTATAGCCATACTTATCTATTATTTTAATATAGTCATAGTTAATAGATGTCTCATTGTTTTTGCTCAGCTTTGCTAGTCGGCCGGATTAAAATTAATTCTCATGTGCCATCACTATTATATTATTCATTAGATGTTAGATCTGGGGCGTAGAGAGTGGGTTCAAATCCAGGTTGGTCCTTGACCTAAATCTCGGACTGGACTGGGTTTGAAATACATTTTGTGAGTTCCAGCTCATGGTAGATGGATAAACATGTTTTGACCGGTACATAGGATTTTTTTTTAGAGCTATTGGAATGCTCTTTTATATTATATATATATAGTACAATAATATTGTAAGGATGAAACTGTCAACATAAATAGAATGACAAATAAAAAAAATTGCATAAATATAAGTGTGTGATTTACTATATATTTTGTATGTAATACACAATCAATTCCTTTGTATGGGTATGAAATTTCTCAATTTTAACATTCATATTTATAATTCTACTGATTCAATTTTTAAAAATTAGTCAATTGCATTTTCCATGTTGTGCAATATATTCATGGCCAAATTACTTATTTCACTTCTGTTATTTATTTTTAATATTGACTAATTGTCCATCTATTTAATTTCATATCCACATTTATATTTCAACAAGCTACCCAAAATTTTCCTGAAACATTTTCCAAAAAAAAAGGATATTATCTATTAATGAAAAGAAGATAAAAATGAATTCATAAAATAACATTAAATAGATTGTTTCTTCAACAATATAATTCCTTTTAGAGAACATAAAATCTCTTATGTAACTTCAACAACAACAAAAAACACTATATAATAAAACTTATGAGGAAATGTTAAAAATAAAACTTATATCTTAGTTTCAAATTCAAATATAATTAGTGCAATGATTCTTGAACAATTTTTAATTTGATAATCAAATATAAAGTAAAGCAAGTCAATAAATAATAAAATCTTTAATATGACTTTTAACACACATAAATTTTAGATAAGCAGAACTATAAATAACCAATGCATATATTAATTTCCATGATATAATTATTGATTTTTTCATTTTATTCAAATTTTTTACTCTGTTTTTTATTCACCTTAAAATTATACTAAATTCACTTTTTACATTTTAAAATATAAATAATATTAAACCTGGAGTAAAAGGTAAAGTTTTTTTTTTTTTTTAAATATTTTAGTTTAGAAAATATAATGCTCTAGTTTTAGTTGGTTGATCAATAATGTAAATAATATTGGTAATAAAACTGTAACCAAATATACTATCAAGAAAATTATATATTTCTGTGGATAATTCACTAAATGTGATTGAGAATATATGGCATTAAAGAAGCTATTTTCGTTCTATTCCTTTTTTTCAGTTCCTGTAAACAGAATGAATTTTCTTAAATAATAGTTTTAAAATACATTCTATTAAGCATTCACTCTTTTTATATTGCTTTCATCTAGTGTCGTTTGCTCTGAAACAAACGACACCAAACGTAAAGTTAGGGAAGCTTACTTCATTGCGGCTGACCCATCGGCAATCAACAGAAGAGAGGCCTGCTATTCTCTATCTCGTAAATGGTCCACGTAATATCTGCACATAAATTTGCATAAAATTTGCATAGTTTTACAGTTATTAACAGAATAACTCGCCATGAATATGGGACTGTAGACTGTCCCGAAAGCGCTTGGCAGTAAAAATTTTGACAATTTATTAATAGCTTCATTACCTGTGCACAGAGCACATATATATATTTTTTAATGTAATAATGCATTTTATCATCACTGTTTCTAGTCATACTTTTAAATATATAACATGTTATCTTCCTTTTAATTTAAAAGTAGAAGAAAAATATATTTTTATTTGCAAACTAATTGTTATTCTTTTTTTGAAATTTTTGATTTTGGAAAAACAATATTATTTTAACATACAGTAATCTTTCAATTAATACAAAATTTACATTGGAAAAGTATTTCTTTTCTTTTTATTCATTTTAAAACTATAAAAAAGTAGTGTTTTAATTCAATAAAAATACTAAAATCAAAGAACCAAAATGTTGAAACGTTGGAACAAGTAGATATATATATATATACAACAAATAAAGTTTTTGTAAAGAAAAGAGGAAGTGTTTTAATTATAGAATTATATGGTTATATGTAATGTATATTTTGAAAAGAAAAAAGGATTGAATGGTGATTAGAAACAGAAGTAATTGGATTTGTCAAAATGTTGTACTATTATGAATATTTTTTAATGTAAAAGAACATTGATAAATAAAAGCAATAAAAATGAAAATTCACTATATACACATAAATATTTATTAATTTTTATTTAGTTTTTAATTTCAACTGAGTTGAAATAATTTTTAATAATTTGGAAACAACATTATGGATAAATTTATTTATTAATATGTTTGGTCATTATTAATGATTATTTTAATATATATAATATTTAAATACAAAATCATTTAATTCTTCTCAATTCATTATTATGTCTAACAATCACTTCTTCTAGGGACTTTAAAGTCTTCTTATATTGGTTATTCAATTAATTTTATTAATACTCAATAAATATAATAAATTAGTTTATAGATATGTAAGCAAATGTTTGTTATTTTAACTTATAATTTAACAAAATTTACATTTACTAATTTGTATGAATTACTAAAAGTAAATCTAATGTGGGATATTGTTCATCTATCATAATTCTCATAAATGTAGATTACAGAGCAAATTGTCAAAAATCTATTTGGAGTAACAGGCTATTGCTTTTTATTCTTACTAAATCTGAAATGTATCTCATAAATAACTAAGTAAATAATTCCTCAATGTCCAATACTCTTTCAATATTCAAAATACTTTATTCAATCAATTATCTAATAATTATTGTACATCTATTTAAATAGGAAAAAAATAAAGTAATGGAATTGTATTTTACAGCTCTAAAGAAAACTAGACTGTTGAAACTGTCAGCTGAGTGAATAAAGCACAAAATGGAATGAATTTTTTTTTTTAAGTTTTATTTAAGTTAAATAATTAATAAAGTTATAATATATTTAAAGTTGCACATATTTGTGCAATATGCATTTTAGTAAATTGTACTATATATTAAAAGTTATTAACAATAATTTTCTGGCTATAAAAAGCCAGACTAACAGAAAATTATATTATAGAGCAGACCATAAAAGCACTAATATGATAAGATAGCTATTAAATCTGAAGCTCATAATTTCAGTGAATCAGTTTGCAGTCTTCTCAAGTCCTGTTTATTTTACTATTTGTTTGCAATTAGAAAAAAGAGACCTTGTTAGATAATCAAACAATTAGCTTAAATTATAAATAGGTCAAAAAAAGTTCAATTCATAGTCTGTTATTATAATAACAGACAACTTATTCCACAACAATCTTAATGTTTAACAATATCAATAACAATTATGTAGAAAGTTTTCACCAAAGTGCCCTCTTAGAAAACCTCAACAAATAAATTACTTAATAAATATATGGTTAGTTTTTTAAAAGGTCAAGTGACTCTTGAGTATGAAAATGACAGACTTGTACTCAATACTTCCAATCAATGGGAATATATTCAAAAATTTTCGTAACACGAGTCCTCTACTCTCATCACTATGCTAAAATACAATGGGCAAAAAAAAAATCATGGGATTAGTTGCTTGGAATATCAAATAATGTTTGAGTATCAAACAGATAGGGTGAGCATAAAAGTTTCGGTCTAGTGACCAAACAATTTTTTTCCCAAAAGCAATTGATCCAGGATTCATCAACTCTTCTGTTTATCAGTTACAACTGCACTAAATCATAGAAAATTATTATTAATCTAAATTCATCACTAATAAAGTTATAGGTAGACATTCAATCTACTATGAGAAAAAATATATTTTTAATTTCTATTATGTGTGTAATACAAATATTAAATTCAATATAAATTTTAAATTTATCTTTTTTTTTTACATCTAAAATATAATAAAAAGATAAAACAGACTTAATTAATCTTCTGCAAAACAAAAGACTCCACATTTCCTGTAAAAGGTCTTGATAAACAAGTCAACTATTAAGTGATGAAGATTTTTTGAGTTTTCCTTCCTCTAGCTAATGATAATTAGGACATATTTATCAACTAATAATTCTAAGAGAAGCACTTCTCAGTTGTCTATTGCTTATCTATCCCTCTCAAAAATTCTAAGTTTGCTTGGCTTAACTAACTTACAAAAAAATTCCAAATTTCATCTGGATTCAGACTTCAAATTGCAGATATGGCAGACACATTAACTATTAAAGCCTTTAATATAAATTGTTGTAAATTCATCTAATTCCTCAGAAGTTCACACTCAAATAATGATCTTATCCTTACTACAAGGTTATCAGAAACATATTAAATTTTTATAATAAAAATAAAAGGAAATAAATAGTCAATGGCATAAATAGGCCAATCGGAGAGATAGATTAGTGAATCCATTTCCATTATGGGGATCGAGGTCCATTTGAGAGAGAAATCACACAACTATCAGATGTTGAATGGCAGTGCATATATTGTAGCAATACTGTAGGCTACAGTGAGGCAAATTCAAGTCTGGAGCTGGGAACTACTGAGTAGTCATCACTACACCTGCATATGAAGGGAGCCAACTGTAGGCTGAAATTATCAGACTCTCAAGAAGAAAATCACTGTACTTTTTCTGAAACATTAGCTGTACTGCCTATAGGTAAACTTGTTAATTTTGCCAACCATAACAGAGATGAAGTATTGTACATAAACATTGTGTATATTTGTATTATTACTACTTATAATAAATATTATTTATATTTATATCTAGAGTTGTGTGTTATTCTTAAGTGACCAGGAATATTATTCGTTATATTACAGTATAAGCACAACCAAACATATATTTAAAAT
The DNA here is from genome assembly GCA_028023455.1 of Epiperipatus broadwayi. Lineage (NCBI taxonomy): Eukaryota > Metazoa > Onychophora > Udeonychophora > Euonychophora > Peripatidae > Epiperipatus > Epiperipatus broadwayi. The sequence continues at coordinate 533,195 of JAQFVV010000078.1, read as the reverse complement.
TCATAATTACCTTTATGATAAATTTATAATAAACTATTTTTTTTATAAGATTAATGTAATTTACTGATTGTTAGGTTTCTATCAAAGTATTAGCTATTCATATGTGCACCTGTCACAAACTTAAAGGAATTGAGATCACTATTATTTGGAGGGAACAGTAAGAAACTGGTGGCTGCTGACATTAAAGAATGGAATTAAAAAAATCAATTAGAATAATATTAATTTGCCTTAGGGCAGATAATTGATGAATATGCAGTATATATTTATATATTTAATCTGGTCTGAAAATATTATTCAATACTAATTTATTAATTAACTTTAATAACTAAAATATATTTTCTGCATACGACAATCGTGTTTAATGAGCGGTAACAAATCAAGTGGCATTAATTAACTTGATTTATAAAGTAGACGGTATACAGTACCAATTATTCTAATAAACTAATAACTTCATTCGAATTTTGAAAGTAAAAAATATTCAAATATCAGCCACAGTAATTTCGAAGATATTTTGAGGCTAATCAATCTATGATTTAAGGTTAGCGAAACTTTAATTAAGTAACGTGCATTTCTAATCTATTAAACAAAAAATATTGTAAGATAAAATTGTAATTTTACCTTATCGTGTTTTTTTTTCCTTTTTACATAACAAGAATTATTTTTCAATAAAAGCTTTTACTTTGGTTCACAAATTAAAATTACATAATAAACTTAATATTATAACTTTTATAATACACGGTACATACACTCAGTCGGTGAACAGATCTAAGAATAGGAAATAATATAATCTTACTGTGACAATAAAAAAAGATCAAAAAAATTTCAAAACACAGAATAAAGTAAAACAATAATGTTTACCTATACACTTTGTCTCTACCTTGAGTATGACTATTAAATTTGATTATATCTCGCAGTCGCGAACTCTCATTCGTAGCCATTTTGTATGTTTATATTACGATTTATTTGACCCGTTTTATATTTGCATAACGGTTTGCCAATCGCGTTAAAGTATAATGTGACGTATGTCTATAGAACAATTCCAAAATTTAATATTTTAATTGTTGAAAAATCTATAATATGTAACTAGTTTTTAAAGATTGAAAAAAAAAAAATGCTTTATAGTTTTTCAAAATAATAATTTATTTTACAATTACATAACGTATTTAAAAATGCAAATATATAAAACTGGCAAAAATAAATTTCATACTCGTTTAAGTCAAAAAAATGTTTGATAATTAAACTTACGTTTAATTGAACTACCAATTTTGTGTAAGTAAATGAGTATTTAAGCAGACAAAAATTACTTTTAACTTTCAATTATGTAAAACTATTTGTGTGTAGCTGAATTTGTACCAATCAGGAAAGTTTTGGGGCTGGAGGCCAGATTTTATATAAAGGCTAAAAGTTCATCAACTTGGTCAATTTTTTTTTTAATGTATTTAGATTTTTCCATCGCGATAATTATTATTTATTTACTTTTATATTAGAAAGTTCTGTAAGTGAAATGATTTACAAAGTAATGAAAAATATCTTCATTTTAGCATTATATATATATTTTTCGGTAGACATTATCTTTAATGAGCCGAAACATCGCAGTCTGGCGGAGTTATTTCGAACTTTTTTTCCGAATTTTGTTATTTTTTCTTTTTTTATCCCCAGTAGTTGTAAACTTGGTACTGTAACAATATCTGTAATTGTAAACTTTGTCCTTTGACAATATCTGTAGTTGTAAAGTTGGTACTTTAAACAAACTAATTGTATGTATGTTATCTGGTATTTGAAGTCCATTCAGAGAACTTATGTGAGAATAACATTACTTCATGACTAACTACAATAAGGTTACGGCAGGCATAAATTGTGTGTATTATCATGCCAGTAAATGATATGTTAGGTTTTCCAGCCATTCACCAGGAATCTGATGATGAATCAAATCAGCATGGGATTTGAATTTTCATCATTAGATTTTCAATGATATGGATGGCTGAAAAGTTGGAGGTTGCAGTGGATTGAAGCCTGTCCATCAAAGTATGAAGATTTGCTATCTTAATATAAACTGAGCATTGATTATATATATGTGTGTGAGAGATGATAATCTGAACCAACTGATGAGTGTTGGTTTAGCATGAAATACGTATATTGGTGATTATTAATCTTTTCTACATGTGTGTGGTCATGTGCATCAGTTGTATGAGATAGTGTGGATAGTTGAAGGGTGCTTGAAAATCTGAGTTCAAATCCACTATACATGTTAGTTAAATGGTATTGATTCCAGATGAGTGATCAATAGACTGTACTATTTGTTTTCTGGGTATTGCTGGTCGTTTATTCTTGGACAGCTTTATGTAATTAGTTTGTATTGATGTCTTTGTGTATTGAGATCCAATTCTAGAGGTGAGCTGGTAGAGAGACTAGGCTCCATGTTGCTGCAACAATGTCAGGGGGGGGGGGATGCTTGGTCTCTGTTTTTGATTTTTGCAATTCTATTGTAGAATAGTGATTGTAATTTATTGGCTGTGGGATTAAAGCATAGATAGCATCTGATAGACCATAATGTGTGTAAAAGGAATATGGCCATTCTAATTGATGAAAAAGGTATATTTTTATGCTATCAATAAGTGTGCTAATGGAGGTATTATTTGACTTGTGATTGATTTATAATGTTTCTGTATATTTGGAGACCGGAGCACTGATATGTAAATTGGTGGGTAGTTTCTTCATCTTGGTGGCATAGGGAGCCCATGGGGTCTATTTTTTTTTAAGTTCCCTTCTTTGTGATAGGAAATAGCTGGTAGGAAGGATATCTAGGTTTATTTTAATTATGAAGTCTAAAAATTTTGGTTCTAGGAATCAATATTTAAATTTAGTTATTATCTGTTTGTTTGTAATCTTGAGGAATGATGTTATTGGGTGACTAGGGTCATATATTATGTTATATGCCTCCTATAATTTTATTTTGTGAGGGAATGTATTTTTATCAAGATCCATACTAAGTGAAATGTGTTTGATTAGAGATAGTAACCACATGCTTTTCTGTGGGGGTGATTTGTCAGTAGGTATAATTTTGGTAAATCTTGTGACATTAGGATAGAGAGTGGTAATACTGGAAATAGTGCTAAAAGCTTTTTTGAAATAGAATGCATTAATTGAGTGCAAGGATAGACAATTATCCTTTGACTGTTTTTGCAAGGTTCTAATGCTTATTGCTACAGTTTTTTGTCCAATATCAATTTGGAGCATATTCAGTTGATCTTTCTCTTACATGCATTAGTATAATTGATTGTCAGCATATAATAGCTGATTTTGAGGGAAAATAAGATATTGATGAGTAAGATCTTTGCATGGATGGATAGGTAGACTTTAGAGAGTAATTTGGTTATGTTTTCTATGAAAGTTAGAATTGTGTCTTGGATATCTTTTCTCATTGCTGTGATTGATTTGTGTATCGGGAATCCTAGGAAATCATGAGGTCTTGCCATATAGGGAGAAGTAATACTATTTCCAAGTAGACATGTCCATGCAGATGGTTTTTCCAATTTAATGTGTAGGCAGTGTTGTGTTGAGTATTGTTCTAGAATTGAGCTTAATAAAGGAAGAAATTTCTTGGAGGGAAGAAAGACAGCAATATCGTCCATATATGAAATGTGGATAATTGTTTTGTCTATTGCCTGTATGTGTATGCCTGATAATCTCTATTTGAAAGTAAAAGTGGATTTATGTATGTTATAAAAACAAGGCACTTAAGGGTGGACTTGTGGTATGGAGTTATATGATTTAAAGCTTGGTGTAATTTTGCCATTTATTGTGACAAATATTTATTGTTTAAGAGGTTGGCTAATACATGGATGATTTCTATAGAGACTCCATGAGATTTGAGTAATCCCAAAACAATGTCATTATGGACTGGGTCAAAAGCTGATATGTCTAGTTGTACCACAATGGGACTTTTTTCCTAGTGACTCTTGTTTGATCTATTATAAGTTTAAATAGTGCAATGGCATTGGAGGTGGAGACATCTGTTTTGGAAAATTGGTTGTTTGAGATTGAGGGTAAAATTTTCTGTTGGATTTTATCTTTAATTATGGGTTCAATTACTTTAATGAGGATACGAGGCATTAATATGGGATGGAGATTATTGAGAGGGGAAGGTAATATGGTTTTCTTTAGAAAAAGAACCAAGGATATTGGGTATAGGCCTTCCATGATAATAATTTGGTTAGAGAGAAGGTTAGGAGAAGGTATTTAGGTATGGTTAGAGAGAAGGTTAGGAGAAGGTATTTAGGTATGGCATGAGGACCTAGGTGTGAACTGTTTGGAGGAGATTTGAGCTTATTGATTATGTTTGTTTCTGTTATTTCATGGCTCTATTCTCCCTCTCCATTTTCCTGAATTGTAGTTTGTGAATTCCCAGTTGATTGCAACTTTTCTTTAAAATGATAGAATATTGCCTGCAGCATATTCGAATTAGTGCAGAATTGATCATTAACTATAATTGATGATGGTACTGTTTTATTATTTTTGTATGCTAATGTCTGGCAGATATATCGTCTGGACCAGTCGTGTGGTTTTGCAAGGAAAATTTTGACTTTCTTTGTGGAGAAGTACTCTGTTAATGTGGTCTGTATTTTTTATATTCTTGCTTTAATGCCATTATTGAGGGTATTGAAGCCGGTTTAGTTTGAGTGGCTTTCATCTTCAGGTTGATCATTTTAAGTTCTTTAGGCAGAGTGGTTGGTGGTTTGCTTTCTAAAGTGTAGTGCTTTATAATAGATTGAATTACATTTATGTAAACAAACCATGTTTCAACTAGCGGCAAAGCGAGTATCTTGATTTTGTTGAAATAGATATGTTCGGATATCATGGCTTCTGGTGACACAGTCTTGAATAATATCCTCATTATGTTGTTATATTTTAATATTGGTTGTTTTTGTAAATTGATGACAATTTGTATTGAAACAGTCAGATTTTCAACCCAACTGTTTCACCTACTATATATGCTATATAGTAGTATTCATACATATATAGATACCACCAATCCTCGTATATTTATTAAAAATAATCTTAATAAATCCCGCCTAAATTTAAATGTAAATAATTCAATCATGTATGTGTGTGTATATGTTTAAATAGTTACTGAAATATTCATTTATATACTCATGATGCCAAAATACACACATATATATATTATTAATAATTGCAAAGTGAAAAACTAATTGTATGTGTAACTTTAGACTACATATATGCAAGAATATAAATGTTAATAGATTATAAAACATTTCGTTTTTTATAATTTTATATATTTATTAAATTATATATTTTCAAAATTGTATAATTCTGCATATATCGGTAAATTAGAACGGTCAGGTTACATATATAATAAAATGTTTTTCCAAATCTTAGATTTGTTTTTCTGGACACACGGTCACCAGTATAATTAATCTTTACTGATATCAGATTAATTAAAAATGTATATTTAGAATAAAACATAGAAAACTGAATAAATTACGGCCTGTGAATAGGTTTTTTTTTTACCTATTTAAGATTTAACACAGCTGGCTCCCGCTATAATTGGTTACTACCGTACAGGCCAGGAAAACAGTTCTAAGAAAATAAAATAATGAAAGAGAGGGGGGGATACTGATATAAAAGTATTGGCAGACATCTTTCAAACTAACTTGGAGACTTGGCATTTTCTCACTCAAAAATTTCTGGAGCTTTTGAAAAATATTTGTAATAAGGTTAATAACCAACATGTCAGGGTAAAGTAGGCTCGAAATCTAGCCTTCTGCCTGACAAACCGCCATCTAAGCCGGAACAGTATGAGTTGACCATCGCCAGAACCTAAAAGATGTCACACCATTCAAAGAACATGCCAGTACAGAGAAAAATCAAGATAAACAACGGTAATATACTTCTTCCATTCTAAAAACTTCAACTAATTCCAAATTTAAATGCTAGCTTAACCTTAAATTAATGGCCATCTTATTATTGTAAATCAAACTTATGTATATTTTGTTTTATAATTTTAATCTAAAAACTCACCTAAATTATCAACATAATGACTGTATTTAAATCCTAAAGCCTTGCCTGATTTTAAAACTGATTTACTTGATGTGTTAACTGATATATAAATATAACTGATATTATAAAAAAAACTGATATAAACATGATTTAACTGATATAAATAACATATAAAATATAATTGATTTCTAATAAGTTATCTGATAGAAAATGTATTAACTGATTTAGAATATAAAATTGAGTTAATTGATATAATTTAACTGATGCAAAATGTTTGAGTTGATTTAAACTCATCTATACATGAATTATGATTTATCTAAAATACGTGCATTCACACACATCTTTATTAATATAATTGTATGATTTTATGTTTTGATTTACTCGCAAAATAATATTTGATTTAGTTACGTATTAATTTGACTATAAGTAATTAAATGCTATCTGTTTCAATTAGTTATAATGTAGAAATTAAATGTGTTTATAAATTTCATAACATATAAAATACAATTAGCTAGTTTTAAAGTAATAATGAAAATTTCTATGATAATTTATTATTGTCTTAAGTTAATGATAATGTTTGCAGTCATTAATTTCCCAGATAGTGTTATAGAACTAAATCAATCATATTTTAGCGAACCTCGCACAACTTTCTTTTAAAATGAAAAAATTTCAAATTTCACTTGCCCGAAATTTTATTATGATTTAAAATGCATTTCTTAAGTTAATTTATGCCTAATTTTATTATTATTCAGTTACGTTTTCTTGTTTATGCTATAAAACTTCAAAACCGAGCTTTATTCTTAAATTAAACTATTAGCGAGTATTAAATAAAGATTCGCTCGCATATATATGTAAGTGCGCATATATATATATATATAACATGTATAATTATATACGAAATAAAAAGCTCTGTTTTGGAAAGGATAAAATGTCTAGAATTAAAAATCATTACAAATCATCACTTTAAGATAGATTTGCTTTTTAAGTTGATATTTTAAATAAATATTTAGTTAAAGTGATAAAAATACAGCATAAATCTATAAGTTTATATTTTAATTCCCCATATGCTGTAATCCTCCTTAAGCTAATTAAACCAAAGCCTATATAGATAGCTTTGTGAATTGGATTCATAAATTTCCTTAATTAGTACTATTAAGAGTACAGTAACATGAACTGATGTGGGTAGTTTCATGAAAGAAACTTGTATTTTAGCGTCTTAAATTTTAAATATGATTATCTAGTCAGTGGTGCATATATGTCCTTACGAAACACTATGGCGTATTTTCTTATTGCTGTATTTTTTTAATGGTCGCATGTCGTCATGCTGCACCATTACCATTTGTTCAGGCAATTATCTCTTCGGATGGTGATTGGTACATGCCAACCCATCCTGCATTCATTTAAATGAAGCATGAGACTCACCCAGAGCATAAGACTCCACATTCTGCATTCATAAAAGGAGCATGAGACTCATCCCGAGCATAAGACTCCCATATTCTTATATAAATTGCTCGATCTGCCGAACTAAAATGGCCAGCAATACCACAGCAATAAGAATCGGTCCTAGGGAACCGTTACCCGGTAAAAATCCCATGAATAAGGCACATATGAGATGCAATAAGACTCAGAATTATATGTTTTTCTTTACGTGCTTGTATCTGAAGTCTAACTTCCATTAATCAGTTCAACCCGCCATTTTTGTTAATTCAGCATTGATCTGAAAGGGAATCCAATCTAAATAGCATATTACTGTGTAGAGAATATATTCAAGTATTCGTGCTAGTTAAATTATGTTAAATTATGTTCTTTCAAAATTTATTATCATTCCCGCTAATATGGCAAATCTAAATCCTTTATGGCATAAACCTGGCATAGATAACCATGAGTAAAGGCAAATCATTCTAAATTAAAATTTCGCTCATGCAAATTTTTACTGTATTATCATTTTATCACCTGTGGGTGATAGAGATATATATGTATAGCCAAATAAATAATTGTATCCTACATACTGTCACATGCTCGTGATAGTATATATATATTGTAACCTACTGTTATTGACACTTGGTTTGTTTAGCATTATTTCCACAGGAAAACAATGCAATCCTTTTCTAAGAAATAAAAAGTAAAATAATAATAATATTAAGTGATTAATAAAATAGGCTATTTACTCACTGTAACGTATTATTAAGCAAATAACTAAAAAATTTGGTAATCCAATGTCATTTTAAGAAGAGCATAAATAATTTAATTTAAAATATTAACCCTAAGAGCAATTTAATATAGTATAAAAGCACATTTCATAAACAGTAATTGATTTTGGAGGGGTAGAGGGGAGAGTGGATGAATGTCTTATCATAAAGCACAGTAACTTCTGATAATTTTTTATTAATTATTCAGACAATAATGTATACAGAATTATACATCACTAATAAGCATTATTAGTTAAAGATATTTATTATTTTTCATTAGTTGTCAAATTACTTTGTAATCCATTTTAAATCATATGGAAATATATGACTGTAATAAGTTTTTTTTTTCCCTTTCCTTGTTTATGTATAATTAAATAATTATTTTTCTGTAAGAGGTCGCTAAAAGAAGCGAAATTGGGTAGAAAAATCTAGTCTGACATAAGTTTTACAAGAGGAAGCAGTGCTGAAATTCGGTAACAAATTTTTATATTTTTTTTATTGCAAAAATAAATATAATTCAAGTAACATTTTAACAATACCATGTCTAGCTAAAATATTTTGATAGGACATCCATAAGCTTCTATTGCTCTACCTATTTTAAAGCTTTTTATACTCAAAATGTGCTATTTTATGCTAAAGTTCGAGATCACCGTATTGACTACAGCGATCACGGAAAATATCATTATATTTAAACTAAGCTATATAAGTAATTTCCAACAAATAATTGGTTATTTGTTAACTTTACCTTATTTAACAATCTTTTCATGGTATAAAAGAAAAATTATAATTAAAAGACATATTATAAAAGCCAAGGAAAGTTAACCAAAAAGTTTCGCGCTTTTTCTAACAAAAATTGTCTGCTTTAGAAAATAATGCAAGTTCCCTACATTAAAACCTGTTTTATTCACTGAAAAGTATCTAGAAATAATATAAATAATAAATGATATTTACTTATGCACCTACATATTTTTTAAAAAAAGAAATATAAATTTTCTCAAGGCAAATATCGGAAAATTTGTATGTGTGCATTTACGGAGAATTCATTATTAAAGAAAAATTATAATTCCTAGAGTAGGAATAAAAACTACCAACATTAGTGACTTAATTATAACTATAATATAATATGTTATATTATACATCCATTGGTGTCATAAAACTTTATATCCACGTAAGTCAGCTGCAGTCAATAAAAATAATATTTTGGAAAAAAATTCGCGCATTCTTTTATTCATAAGCCAGCTAGCTAAAAATGATACGTATCGCCAATCGTAAAAGAAAAGAATTGTACATGTGATCGTTTATCGTCAACTATTCATAATGTTAAAATCTGTATTGTTTTCTTGGATCCCATAATTATAGCAGTTAATTCAAGAAAGAATTAAAATCCACGCTGCTACGTTTTCTTTTGCCTACTATTAAGTGCACCAGAAGGAAGGCAACTTTTTATAAATGAAATAATAAAATGTGTTTCTTGTTTAAGTTTGCTTCGTGAACTACGAATGAATCAAGTTCTTCATCTGGATAAAGTGCCCAACGGAAAACATTTTTTTTAGTGATATTATAAGCACTTGTTAAGTAATGATTTTTTTTTTACTAATTTGTAAAATTATGTGTATTTTTTTTTATATCAGCAGGTTAAAGGCTATTATATTCAAGCAATATTTAAATGACCTTATAATCATAAAGGTATGTTTTTATGTAATTATTCTAGGTTAAATTTATATTTGACATAAAAAAAAATATTTTGTTTATAAAATGTGTTTACTTATGACATGCAGTTATGAGTATAAATTTAAATATTAGATGCATAAAAGTAGAAAAATTTAGATACTCAATAGGCAAAATAGCTAGTTAAAATTATCAGAAGTAATTAAAGAAAAGTGCTATACAAAATATTACTTATTTAAAGTATGAAACAAATTTATACTATGTTAATTAAGGAACTTATTCCCAATTATTTTTGTTATTAACGCATTCACTTGGTTTAGTTCAAAATACTATACTTCCTATTATTTGTTGAATGTTCCTTTGGCAAAAGTGAAAATTATTATTGTATTCTGTGATATCCATTGATATCAGATGCTGATCTAAGTATACCCCGGAACATAAATTTAGTGTAATTAGTGTATTTGCTTGTCTTGCCCCGATATAGCATCGGTATAGGCTTAATATGCGCCTAAGTAATAATTGTAATGTATCTATTTTGTGGGATAGAAAATAATCTCCCCAAAAGCTTTATTTTCCATGAGGGGAATAGATAAATCTCGTATTCGGGTATGTTCATAACCCAATTGATCGCTTCTCAGAGTAGGACGATCAGTATTTTATATAGTATTTAGTGTATTTCATTAGTTAAAATCCCAGGAGAGGATTATATTTGGTGTGTGTTCCTATTATGCCCAATTAAGAGGCAAGGACCCACCAAACTATTTTAATATAGTAGTTAATTCTACAGCCCTTCGGTGTTATTCCTTATTCCTCATGAGAAAATAGAGATAATTCCACCACGGAAGGTGTTGAATATTGTGTTTAGTTAGAAAGTTATGGCAAGATAACGGGTATATTGGAGGTTAATTCCTCAAGCTCCATTTAGTATAAATAGCGTGCTAGTATATATGATCAATGTCTGAATTGTGCAACGGAATAGTGCTGGTAATCCACACGTAAGTCAATGGAGAGAGTAAGTTTTAAAATTGCGTGATTAAAAATTTTCATTTGCCAATAGAGGGTTCAAATACTAATTTAATTCAGGTTAATGATTAAGTAGCACTCACAATATAACTTATACTGAGAAAAACAGTGTGTATAACAACTTCAGTTGTTATTAAGGTAAACATTAAAATAATAAGTGTAACTTCTGATACGTAACCCATAAATTATAATAAGTTATCTAAATAAAAGCTATCATTTAATTAAAGATATGATAATAAAAATCATTTGTACGCATTGCCTAGAATCGGATTATTTTTGTTTTAAAACAGATCGTTAGTCAATAAATATAAGTAACCGTTCATAAAAGATACACTAAACGAATGAGTTGATGTATCGATAATACTATTTATTTTTTTTTATTCAATTTACATAAATGTAAAAATAAGATGAAGAAGTAGTTCGAATCCAAGTCTAAAAGTATAGACTAATTAATATTAGTTATATTTTGTTTTATCCATATGGGATCGAATAAATTGTATATGTGTGTTTATTATGTTAATCATAAAAGATATTTTTGTTAAACCATAATAAAAAGTTAGAATGTTGTTATAAGTTAATAATAAATTATCGTCTTATTACAAGTTGTTTTGAGTCATTTTTCTTATGTGCTAAATAAAAGTGTATTGGCATAATACTTGCAATACTTTCTTGGGTCCAAAATCATTTATGAAATCTTAAATCCAAAACACCAGATAGACAATTATAAGCAGATCAAAACATTTCATTATATTTTAATTTAATAAAAAATTATTTATGGAGTTGAAGACTTCAGACCAAGACATTTTATCTTATTTTATATGTGTGTAAAATCACTTTATTCCCAAACTACTAGTTTTGGTTGCACATTGTTGAATACACATTTAAGGAAGTGTCTAAGTAATAAATATTAGTTAAATTATTGTGTTGTCAGGGATAATGGAAGGACACAAAAGCACCCTTGTCTTTTCATCATTCCGACTGAGATTCTGGATTTAAAAGGCTTTATTATTCAAAATTATGCGTTGTTATTGAATATGGTGATCATCTCGTTAAATATTATATTCGTTAATGAGTGGATGACGACACCTAGAGTTTAAATAAGGTAAATGTTTCCTATAGCCGACCAGAATGTCAGTCATATGTGACAACACAATACTGGCGAGCAATTTTATTAAATATAACAGAGAACCCTGAGATTAGTGTCAGTATTATAAGTGCTCTTAAATTAATAATTGGTCAAATTCAGATCAATATTACAAGCGTGGCATGGCTTAAGAGATTGAAACATCTAATTGTATAATAACAAAAATATTGAGATCATATTGGCAAATTAATGAATATTTTGTTAGTCAGTAATATTCAATGACATGAAAAATCATCATCATCATTGTCGAACAGTGCACGTACTTACAGCTCAGAGAATGTGTTTTGGATAGAGAAAGAATGTTAGTTTATTCTAAATTTTCTTGTTAAATTTATTTTATTAATGAGAATTTTTTTTAATTCTATCTCTGTCTGAACTGCATATCGCTGTAGCTGAATTATTAGAACTAACCTAACGTCGAGCTATTATTAAGTTGGGTAGAGTTAATTAGTACCCGGACTAGACGAAGAGTAGTCGAAGGAGGAGGACTTCCGGACGGATTCCTAATATAGTTAGGAAAGGCCTTCCGGGTGGATTTATTTAATTAGGAAACGTCCCATTAATTAGGTTAGAATATATATATATAGCAGAGAAATGCAAAACCTCCAAATTTTATTAAATGTGTTAGAAGGTTAAAATCACTTATTAGTAAACTAACTTACATATATGTAAACCAAACTGCTTAAAGCTGTATATCCAAAATTTGCTAACGATAATGCATCACTTGCATCACTTATGTGTGAACCCCTTTGAATTGTAATGTCCCTGAATCACCTGTGTGTGAAATCAAAGAAGCTATTTACTCTATTGTTAATTTTAAATTATTGTTTACATTGAATACTATTAAATTGAGTTTAAATTTACTTTAGTTTCTTGTCTTAGTCTTGCTCAGCGACTAACTTTTATTTAATATTTAGTAATTAGCTTTCTAACTTATTGAAATTTTATATATAATTAATTATGATAAGTGTGCCACATGATACCTATATAGATGTGCTATACAAATTACCCATTGTTACCCATCTTGTGTACTACTGATGAGCTACTGCCGGCACATGAAGAAGAGAAATGCTGCTGTGACCTCAACTGTGTCATTTGTAAGGTTGTAAGTCTATGAGCAATGGTAGAGGAACTAGGGTTAGTCCAGAGCCATGGCTTCCACCACTGTAAACCTGGTCAGCCTTAGGATGATCTATCAGAGTTCTAGATTTTGTTGCGCAAATGCACATATTTGACTGTTACAGTATTGATGGTGCAAAGTGATCCAAAAATACTACTGGTTCTAGTGTGGGATGTATTATAAAGTGAAAGTCTGATGAATTGAATAATAAGTCAATAAGAATGTATACCTGAGTATGTAGAAAGAGAAAGCATCACTAGGAAAAAAACCCTCTGCACTAATGAGTTTATTTGAAATAAGATGAAGGTATTTATTTGTAAAGTCTTTATATGACATGTTGAAGTTTCCAAATAACATGGTTGGGATGAGTTTTTTAGATAATATGAGGTTCATTTGTTGTATTATTTGATGTATTAGTGTTATGTTTTTGTATAGGTATAGATATACTATTTGTGCTTTCCTGAAGGTTTGTGATGATGGTGTTCTAGTTGTATTTTTGTATCAGATGATTTCCATCATCTAATACATGCATTGAATGTGTTTAGAAAAATTTAACTTTATTTAAATATTCCAAATACATTCAACTGTTGGTAATAGTACATCAAACAGGTTAGTATATGCACAATGTTTTTAGAGTTATTAGTCTCCCCCCACTTCTTCAGGTGTTGTTGGCCTGACCAGTGGCAGTACTAGCATCATATTTGAACCTGGGTTCTTATATTCTTGAGTTTTGAATTTTAAGATAATGTTCTAACCAACTGAGCCATCCTTCCAAAGGCAACAGTCTGTAGTAATTTCATATACTTATCTATGAAGTTTCTCCTGATTTTTCCACTTTTTCCTAAGAGCAAAATTGATTAGTGGTTTCTATACATTATGAATAGTCACACTGGGTTGGCTTATGGCATTTTTTGATATTGTCATGTGAGCAGCTTTTTTAAATCTTCTTTGTACTTTTTCTTTTCTATCCAATATTTTTTGTATTTTCCCAATTGAACATATGTTCATTGGCACATACATATTCTGCTATCTTAGACACTTCTGCTTTCTTTCTTCTAATCATCAGTTTGTGTTCTTGCAAGCATTTTTCTATGGGACTGGTCTCACCAATATATGTTCTTCCACATTTATATGGTATTTTATAGATGCAGTTTGTTTTCATCATTTCAAGTTTAGGCTTTGTAGATGTTGGAATTCCTCATAGGGTGGTATTGCTCTGGAAAGCTGTTCTGATATTATACTGATTGCAGATTTTTCTTAATTTATCTGTTATTTAAACTCCTGATCTTAGATTAGACTCTCATTTTTGTGTCAATAACTAAACTATACAAATATATCAATAATTTTCTTTAAAATTCTAAACAATGAATATTATGGGCTAAGTTCATAAGACATTTGCTCAAAAATTTTAATGTTTTTTGAGACTCTGAATAAATCACATAAAAAATCGTGTTATTATAATAAATATTAGAGTTAAGTGCTACAATATACTTCATTGGATTACTTAGAAAAAATTGACAACTGCTGCTTCTGTTATCTAAATAAAGCAGTATTAACGCTGTAAAATTTTAATTATAGAATACTTCATTTAAAATTAAAATAAACATGTTGTCAAAAGGGATAAATTTATGGAATGCTGATAAATTGGAATAATATGGTTTAAACATAACCTCTATCTATACACTTGAACATGTCTGGGGATTTTCAGCAGAAGATCTACAACCATTTGAATTATAAATTATTATTTGTTCATTTTTTGATTTATATAAAATGTATAAATGAATCATAAAATTTTGGGGTACATAGTAAATATTATTTTTTGATGCCAGAGTTACAATGTGACAGATTTTCCTTGTGAATAGAAAATCAAAGTTAGCCTGGTAGTATATATATTTTATATAAATTCTTTATGTTTTATAAATGTTAATGTTTTTTTAGTATACAAGAAAAATATCTTTAAAAAAAAGATAAGTTATCTTTATGAAAAAGAAAAGTTAAAGTAAATAGTAAACAAATTATGTATCATCATCATCACCAACCATTATTAATCCACTGCAAATTGAAGGTCTCTCCAAGTTCAACCCATCTTCTTTGATCTTTAGTTTCTCCACATCACTCCTGCACACTTTCTTATTTCATTAATCCATCTCACATGTGGACTCTTTCTGGGTCTTTTACAATCTCTTGGAATCCAGTTTAAGTTTTCAATTGTCCATCTATTATCATCTCTTCTAGCAATAAGTCCAGCCCAGCTCCACTTGTCTTTTAATTTTTTCAATGAGATCATTAACATCTATTTGTTCTCTTACCCATATATTGTGTTTTGAATTTCTTTTTGTTACTCCAAACATGTATCTCTCCATACTTCTTTGAATAGTCTGAAATCTCTGTAATGCTCTTCTATTAAGTAACCAAGTCTCAGATCCATAAGTAAAAACTGGTAAAACACATTTAGCATCAAGTTATTTCTACCAAAAGCACTCCAACCAAGTTTATTTCTATGATTAATTTCATCCATTATGTTTCCATCTGTATTAATAATCTGACCAAGGTATTTGTAACTGTTAACTTCTTCTAAATCATTATAGTCAATGTTTATTTTCATATTTTGAGAAAATCCATTAAACATTATTTTAGTCTTTTTAATATTTATCTTTAGTCCTACTTTCATCTGATAACTCCTGCAACATTTCTTGCAGCTCTAAAACATTATTTGCAAAAACAACTACATCTGCAAAATCTAAATGACTTAAATATTGTCTATTTATTTTTACTCCTTTAGCTTCCCATTTTAATCCACAAAATACTTCTTGCAGCACTGTTGTAAAAAGTTTTGCAGATATGGAGTCACCCTGTCTTACACCCTTATCCAATCTAATTATTGCTGTTGCATTTTTATAAATATTCTTTAAAATATGACAATATCCTGGATATATACCTTGACGATCCAATGCTTTAATCTCTGAAGAAATGTTTATAGAATCAAATGCCTTTTCCTAATCTACAAATCCAAAGCATAATGGCAACTCATATTCATTTGACCTTTCTATAACTTCTCTCAATACCTAGATATGATCTACTGTACTAAAACCCCTTTTAAATCCAGCTTGTTCTCTTGGTTATGTGGAAATCCAATGTTCTATGTAGACGAGTTGTAATTATCTTGGTAAAAATTTTGTATAAAACTGATAAAAGGCTGATAGGTCTGCAATTTCTAATATCTTCTTTATCACCTTTTTTTAAATATTAATATTACTGCATTCTTCTAATCATCTGGTACATCTTTATCATTTAGACATTTGGTATATAACTTTGCTAAAAAAAATTCTATTTTTATAACTGATTCTTTTAATATATCAATTATAATTCCTCATTACCCGGAGCCTTTCCTTTCTTCATACATTCACTTGCATGTCTCACTTCTTCATTTAAAATTCTGGGCAATTCAGAAGATCTTCTACCCATTTTATGATGTCATCTCTCTTTTTAGTAATAATTCCAACTTTTTTTTTTATTGCAGATATAAATTTCCTAATTTTCTAACAATACCAAAATGTTGTTTTACACTCTTGAAACTTTTATTCTCTTCTACAGCTTTCCTTGCTAGTTCACAGTATACTTTCTTACATCATTTTCGACTCTTTCCTGCACCATTTTGCAAAATTCGAGATATTCAATCCTTTTTAAGGCATCATTTTTGTATATCTTCATATTCCTTCTTTTCTTCATAAATTCTCTAGTCTCAGTAGAAATTTTATTAGTCAATTGATGCTTTTTTCTACCAGCTATCTTTGTTGCAGTTTTTAAAAGTGCATCAATTATTTTCATATTAATTTCATTCAAATCTGAATCATGTTCAAAATCTACTAATACTTGAAACCGATTTGTAAGTTTTAATTTAAATTCATTAGAATGTTTCCAAAGATTAGGAATATCAACTGTAAATTTTTTTTTAATAATTTTTGTCTCTCTAGTTTCCTGCTTAAATTTATCAAGAACATTACAATCTTGAAATATGTATTTTCTGTTAGTCAAAATATAATCCAATTCTGCTGTACCTTCATTTGAATGTTTCCATGTCCATTTCCTTTTAACATTTTTCTCAAAAAAAAGAATTCATAATATAAAGTTTTTCTTTTTCTGCAAACTCCACAAGTCTATGTCCTCTCTCATTTCTATTACCATAACCAAAATTACCCACAGCACTTTCATCTTTCATTTTTTTACCAATTCTAGCATTAAAGTCTCCCATAACAATTTTAAAATGGTGTTTACTCTGATCAAAAGCCTTTTGTACATCCATATAAAAATCTTCTACTAGTTCATCACTATGAAAACTTGTTGGGGCATAAACCTGAATTATCTGCATTTGGTATCTGCTATCAAGTTGTATAACTAATCTTACCACTCTGTCTGATACACTATCACTTCCAACAATGTTGTTCTTCCACTTTTTTATTTATAATAAATCCTACTACACTCATATTTCAAATATTTGTGCCTTTATAATAGAGTACATGTCCACTTTTTAAATCAATTGTCTCTTCACCTTTTCTTCTAACTTCACAAAGTTCAATAATGTTCCATTAGTATAAGACAGTTTTTCTTCTAATTCTTGCAATCTTCCTTCACTTCAAAGTGATCTGCAGTTGTAAGTACCTAAATAGTCATCATCAAATGGAGCTTGTGTCTGCAATCAGGGGCTTCTTAATACCCTCTGCCTTTGTCCACCAACTGCTGCCTTGTTGGTGTCTTTACAGCCTCCTGGGAATAAGGGTCATGATTTATTTTTGTCTGTCATAATTGTATATATCTATTGGAAAAATATTTATCATTTACACAAACCTTCATTCTGCTTTATCAGGCAACTGAGAAGAAAGATCATGGTGTTTCTTGATCTTAACTGCTTGATTCTCCAGGTGCCATATTGAATTTTTTTTTAAAATGGACCTGAGACACAATTTTGACAATAACTTCAGTTTTAATAATGTTAGAGCAAAAAAATTACATTAATAGAAACCAGAAAAACTAAGGAAAACAATAAGGCTAAGACAAATAATAATTGCTATTAAAAAAATAAGGTAAAAAAGAAATTTCCACATCTGACATAATTATTACTTTATTGTTTGTTCATAATTTCTAATTCATCATTAACTAAGTTTAAATTACATCTTCAGTGATAATTTCTTTGTATTTCTCACAAAATTATCTTTCAAACCATATATAATATGTCCTACCTGAGATAATCCATAGCTTCAGAATCTCCAAAGTATTCGCATAAGAATTCTTCATTTTTATTTTGTACCCAAAAAGTTATCAAATGTCAATGGCATCTATAAGAAAAAGATTCACCCTAATAAAATATACAAAACAAATTTCTAGAAGATAGATATGCATTTGTCATAATAGCAATTGGCTTCTTGTCTATCTAAAACTAGAAATTGTAGGCTACTCTCTGTATCACTGATAAAATATGTTTCATCTCTTCCATTTTATATTTTTTTGTGCACATCAGTGGTGTTTATATTCTTTATGCACACCAGTGATGTTTATATTCTTTATGCACACAAGTAATGCTATCTTGTTATATTTATTGTATCACATAGATATAATTTTTTTTGCATATAGTCCATTTGTTAGCTATAGACTTGAGAATAATGTGATGAAAGATATGACAAAACTAGTGATTCCACAGATGAGTATCAAGGCATAGGCAAGAATCAGAATTTGATTATTTGCCTGCATATGCAATCTTTCTATACATTTGATTATTAATTTTGTAAATCATTACTTGTAAACACAAACACACCATATAAACATAATAATAAATAATAAATTATTAAACTTTTTGAGAACACACAAAATTAACATATATATGAATTCATATGAGCAGAAATAAATATAGAATTTACATTATATACACACACATCAATATAAACTCCGAGGTAAAAAGCCAATAAACTCACCACTAATGCGTGTTGGTAAGCAGCCTATCCATGTTCGTATACTATATGAATAATAACATAATAATAATAGCTGCAACGACAATAACATATGGAATAGACATTATGAATTTGCCTTGATTGGTTCCTTTAAGGCCTCCAAGAGGAATCAAAGGGTCTCATTTCAGTTAATAGCAAACTCCTTCCTGCAGCCAAATTATATATAAAAAGTACAATACATTTCTTAAGAGTAATTTTAGTTTGTTTAAATTAAAGTATGATTTTTTGTTTTTCTTCATTTATATTTAAAAAGAAATTAGGTTTTTATATATAAATATTTATGGCTGATATTAATGAAAGTGTATATTTAATAAACATTTATAATAAAATATTTTTATGTAGATAAATTAATATGCTTATTAAGATAAGAAAAATAATAAACAAACTAATTAAATTTTAGCAATATTTATACTAATGCATTTTTTTGTGGTTTTTCGTAGTGCATTGTTCATAATAAATGATATATCCATTTATAAAGCAATATAATAGATATAATAGATAAATGGTAATTAATTCAGGTATAAACTATTTGACAAAGCATATTTTATTTGCTTTTTAATTTTATTTTTTATTATTATTGTTTATACTAATAATTTTTATTTTTGTTAATTAAACTGGTTTTTCGTATTCATTAGTCATTTAATTATTACACTCAAAATTAATGTAAACTTTAAGTCTCTATATTTTTTATTCATGTATTATAATATTAGCAGTTATAATATTTGAGTAATTATAATATAATAATTGTAATATTATAATATTAGAGTATTAGGCAAGCATTTTATATATTTCATCTTAATTTTTGTTTAATTTTTATTTATTTTATAGTATTACATTTAGTTTTCAACATCTATTGCAATATTTGTACGCACTTGAAAAAATAAAAGGATGACCAGAAATGAGATGGATGACTCCATCATCACAATAAAAAATGAGTCATTGTTTAGCTTAAAAAATGATTGATTATACTGAAAATATTCCATTTATACGATTGCTAAGAGTCAAATGGTGATTTAACGATTTTGAATAATGATAAACAGTACTATACATCTGCATTAAATAATGTGTTAGAAGACAGACTTTTGGTTCATGATTTAATAAAAAGCAGTTATTAATTAAACAAATATGATTATTTGTTCATTCTTTTCACTTAAATTTTTTTTTATAATCACTCAAATTTAGAATATATTATAAAGTAATTACACCTCACATCGCTGACTGCTTTTTTAATAGCGATTCTTATATAATAGCAGTGCTTTCAAATTATATATAGTAAATAGTTCGTCCTAAGCTACTCATTTCTGGAGATTTCTCAAACTTAATTCAAGTCTTTATATATTGTGTAATGCATTCACAACATCTTTATACATGTAAATATGGTTAGAATTTATGATAAAAAGAACAACCATAACATATAACGCCATGATAACTTTGTTACTTTTTTTTTTTCTAATAATATTTAATATACAGTACGTGCAAAAACTGAGTAAAATATTCAAAAAACTAATTTTATTTATTTGCCCTTCCAAAAATACAAAACAGCAACAAAAGGCAAGAGAAAGCGACCTCATTTATTTATTAGCAAAAAATTAATTTGGTAATAATTTAACTAAATAGTAAAATATTTTTTAAAAATATATATAGTACACCATAATTTTTAATATTATAATAGCAAAAAAAAAAAAAATCCAATAAGGTTTCTTTATTTTACTTATTATTTTTATAACTGTATTATGTTTATATGAATCTATATAAACACAAACGTGTATAAATATGTTTTATAATATATATTTATTAATAAAACATGAATACAAATATATACATGCGTATTTACAAAATATTTTAGTTGGCTATACTTCGCCTGCTACAGTTGGTGAGGTATCGCTCCTAGTTCTAAAGTGAACTGTGGAAGGTAATGCATATTCCCTTATAGCTTTCCTTATCACTTTCAGCTATATCTTGGCAGCCTGCCTCATGAGAAGGTAGGTGATACTTCCGGCTGTACTACGACAGCTTGCCTCACGTTGTCCTTTGGTTCTAGCAGCTTCCAGTCCTGAGCGGGGATTTGCCTCGCTGCGTTAATTGTTAACTTTGATAGCTATTGTCTGAAGAACGTACATACTTCTGTTCAGGTTTAACAAAAGCTCTCTGTGAGGGTGTAGACGGCCGTTCAGCTACGTGTCTGTTATTGGATAGAACGAGGATTCTGTCTTTCACTTTTGTGACAGTAGTTCTGGACCCTACCTTCACAAAGACTATTTATTTCTAGATCCCTTATCTTGACGGAAACACTCGGATTCAGTGAGCATCATTGCCTATTAGCCTGATTTTGCCATTGGCAATACATAACCTCTTAATATATGTATTGGTTAGTGGCAATGAATATTCATTCCAATCGAGATAAGAAGGAATCTAGACTAATCCATTATTGAAGGCAAAGTGAGATATGACAAACTGTATAACAATTTTTTTTGATCATCATAATTAGTTTCCAGGGCAATTTTTAGTGCATCTTATTATCAGGAACTTCTGCAGTTTATTTTTGTTATTGTTGTGCAATTTAAAATTGAATGAGAGGTTTTATATATATTAATAAAATATAATTTAAATAATAATTTAGCTTAAAGATAAACAATACACATATATATAAAAACAGATTTTATTTAATCATTACAACTCAATGTACAAATCATTTTTTTTTTTTGCCTTTACACTTTCAATAATATTTTCTTTAGATAAATACATTAATGATTACTATTAATCATTGATTAAACTAGAAATTTGCATATTGTTTTTAGCCTAGACATAAACTTTATTAAAAGCAATTTTAACTCATTGTTTTTTCCTCATGTAATATCTTTTTTTCCTCAAGTAATACTTTAAAGACATGAATTAAGTCATCTAAAATATAATTTTCTGATTGAAACAGCATTGTTCAGTAGACCCAAGTTACAACTTTTCAAATATATTCATCATCTTTATTCAGTATTTATCAATAGAAAATTATCACAGTTTAATTCACAAATGGCAATTTTTGTGTTCACTTATTTAACAATATCCTCTTTAGATAAATACATTAACTTTCTACTACTACAAGTGATATGTGATACCACTATAATTGATATTTTTAAAATTAAGCAGGTGTCCATCTTAGTATTTTCTTAATTATGTTTGTATTTTTTTAAAAATCAAAGTTTAAATCTAGATTACATAGTAAAAATTTTATGCCCCCTCCCCCTTGTGATATCTCATACCACTTGTAATCTTAACAGGTGTACATTTTTTTCATATGATCACTTTTTTTTAGACAAAATCTTATAACACTTATTGTAACTAATAGCAACCATAATAAAAAGCAAATTCATTTCATTATATTAAAAGATTGTAAAAAAAAGAACCTAATTTCAATTAGAAACTATCTTATTTCTCAATTTCTGTGATCTTATGGTTGCATTTTTTAAATTTTTTATACAAATGTTTTAACATGTAATGTAAATAGTGCTTATAATAGAAAAATCAAATTTGGAATAGTAAATATTTATAGAACAAATATATTTCTTAGGAATGATATGAAATACTACTTAAAGTTTTTTAAAATTAAAATTATAATAAATAATTTAAAAAAATAAAGTAATGTAAAATAAATGTGCATAGAATTATTTAAGAGTAAAGTAATAAAATAGAAAATGATTATTTATAATGGCAATTTAAAATGTATATTTTATTTTGTGTATTTAATTATGTATATGAATATGTGTATAAGTGTATTAATTATATAATCATAGATTTGAATATTGTAGCTCTGATGCTGATTTCAGGATAGTCGAAACTGTTAGTTTTGATATAAATAAAGTGTTTAAAAAAGTTGTAAATGGTATGATATGTTATAGGCTGTATGTTAGAAAACTTCATTGTATCAGTTATGAATTAGTTATTATTATTAATCATTAATTAGGCTAAAAATTATTATACCATTTTTAGCATAGATTGAAACTTTAAACATAATTAAAAATTAAATTATTGTCTTTTTAAAAAAATAATAATAGCGCTTTTATTATTTTATATATTATTAAAAGTATGATGTTTCAAATACTAAACTTGTTTTTAATAAGCAATATGGACTATACAAAAACATTTTCCATGAATATAATTATTGAAAAAAGATTTATTTTAATATATCACAGCCATAAAGTTTATATTTTTTTCATATATCATCTTACCCACAAAATTTTGGAATTACTAAGATATTATTGGTTTTTAAATTTCATTTTGGTTTTGGAACAGTTGGTAGAGCAACCGATTTGGGATTGGGAGGTCCCAGAATCAGTTCTGAATTTCACAGGTCTGATGCTTGGACTTCTTATAATTCCCAAGCAATAAAGCCATATGTTTTAACCCTGCATGATTTGGTAGAATGTCTGATTTGGGATTGGGATATCCTAGGATCAATTCTGGCACTCAAACTTTTTATGAACTCACAAGCATTAAAGCCAAATGCCTTTTTTAAAAAATAATGGTTAATTAAGTATGCTTAATAAAATAATTATTGAAATCTAAATAATTAATAGAATATGGCAGTGTTATGGTTCAATAATATTAACATATCGTTTTGTCACTATATACATTCATAAAAGTGCACACATACTAAAGTATCTTACAAAAATATAGATCATTTTATAAAAATAAGTTAATTATGCTGTTTTATCACTAAAACATAAAATATTTTACATAAATATAACATCAAATATTGACAGAAAACATAATCAATAATTAAGTTATATAAGATTTCTATAGAATAAATTTGAAATTTTTATGAGTACACTTTCCTTTTTTATACCACCATTTAACAATTGAATTGTAAACTTTTTTGGGTTCTTTCCTATTGTGAAGTTTTTGACACAGATTGCACCAAAATATCATTTCAACTTCTCTATTATAAATAATATAATCTTTCCGCCATTTAAAATAGTCATTAAATGCATCATCATTTGAATTTAAATATAGCAACCATTCACTTAAATCTTTCATTGTTTTAAAATCTTTAACATCTATATATGATTTAGGAGGAGCAAATAAAGAATAATTTGCTCCACCTAAAACTATCGGAATCACATCATATTTTACCATTTTAAAGAACTTTTCTGTAACATAATCTAAACAGTAAGCATTCTCAAAAGAAAGATAAAATTTATATTTTGAAACATCGCAGTCCCCTTCAGAAGGACAAGATTTAGTACCACACCACCCGTAGATATGAACTGGAAGATAATTTTGTAATTCTTTAACAAAGTTTTCTCTATTGTTACTTGTATAACAATTACTAACAATCCATGCAACTAATTCAGTTTTATTCAATGCATAGTTTTTATTAGGAATATATGGTGTAGGATCACCGAAATCATTAATATTAGCTTTACTTCTTGGTAAAGTTAACCCATAGGGAAAATATATATCTGAATCCTGCCTGTAGGTCATGGTCCAATTAAATTTATAATTTAAACTATCAAGATCTCTAAATGTCATTCGAGGTGATTCAAATAAGTAAAATATCCATCTTTGATTAGGAGTCCGAAACAGAGGTAAATCATTTTTATCAAGATTTCGAATATGAATCACAACTGCATCACTGATTTCAAGCTTAGTTCTATCTGTTGTTGTCTGACATCTTTTTTCTTTGCAATGACTTTTATTATAGTTATTGTATGGTATAAAAGACATATTCCAATGGAAAAATAAAGTCCAATATAATATGAGTTTATTATTGGATTCTAAAAACTCTCCAGGAGAAATATCATAAAGTGTAAAATATGATTCATTACCAATCTTACTTTTACTGTTACCTATTTCATACTGGTAAATTTCAGAAAAGTATTTTATGCAGAGAACTACAGCAACAACAAAAATACAAATTTTTATAAATTTTGCTTTTAACATTTTTTTCATCATTTAATCATTTTATTTTTCACAAAAATGAAAATCACTTTTGTTTCTCTCCTCTCCCCAGCCCACCTCTACTCTCTTTCTCTCTCTCTTTAAGTAAAAAAAAATAGGAACAAAATTTATTTTTATGAATATTTGAGCATAAAGACTAGCTTGTAATTTGCACGCTTCAAAAATAAATGTATGCATTTGACCTCTTGTTTCATGACCCCAATATCAGTCCTAAAAAAAAAGAAAAAAAAAACTATTAGAAATAAAAAAAACAGCAGCTTAATAATTTAACATATCTTTGCTTCAGAACAATCTCTAACTAACTACTGGGTTTTAGAAGGCAAATTAAGCAAATCTTCACAACTTGTTTCTGGTATTAAAGATCTAATATACATATATATATATAATTATGTACACAAAATATGATATATACATAGAAGATATACACATTAACTTACTACAGAAATACCTAGTAATATATATAAAAACTATAAGTGTCAAGTCAATTTAATGTATAATAGGTTTACATTTTGATTTACTATGCCAATAAAAATAGAGCTATTTTTTAATACTAAATGCTTTTATTTACCATGCACTAAAAAGCAAACTATTGTTTTTTCATCTACAATTAGGGTTTTTAAATTTAACTTGAAATAAAAATGTGGGGAAGACCAATAGTTAATTAAGGCAATCCCTATTTTTATAACAAGGAACTGACTTAAATAATTTAAGGATTTTACACACTTTCATTTCAAGTTAAATCTAAAAAACCTAATTGTGATTGAAGTAACAATTATATTTTGGTTTTAGTGCATAGTAAATAACATTTAATATTTAAAAAAATTATATTTATTTGTCTTCATATTTTAAAGTATGTCTTTTCAAAGTGCTTATCTTTAGGCATCTATCTAATCAAAAATTGTTCTAGCCCATTAATTACCTTTTCTTTTTGCTGAGTGTATAACTTCCCATTTTAATTCAAGTTTTAATGCTATATCAACATTATAAGTCTGGTCTTAAATTCATTAATTTTTTCTCCCCTTCTATTATTTTTTTGTTTAAATCATTTTATATTTCTCTATGTGTTACCCTGCATGTCACCTGCAATATTTATTATATTTTGAGTTCCAAGTTTTTGTTTCCTAACCATAAGATAAAATAGACATAACACAGAAATAATTAATATTTTAAAGTGCAAACATATATTTTCTTTAAATATAATGATTATCAAATTAAAGGAGTTCATAACCCAGTAATTGTGTGCATCCAAAAGCCATCATGGAATCCACCAAGTGAACACTAAAATTTTAACAGATCATAAATAGCTAACCTTATTAGTCATTTAAAAATGGTTGGTAAATAAAATGTCTTATAACCTGAGAAGTCCTAGTTTAATAAGAGTTGGTCACAAAAATATCAGTGATTTTCCTGTAAAATAAAAAAAGGGATTGAAAGATGATCATGGTTGCTTTTATCTACCAAATGCATCCTTTATTCTTTAAATTATTTTAATTTTTCAGTTTTGTTTTTGATGATAGTGGTGAACCTTTCTAAACATAATTATCTGTCTTCTCAATTTCCTTTCTGTTAAGATCTCAAGCATATAATTTTTTTAATATTACTTTAGTCTTGCTAAAAATTGTTTTCCAATTTTTTAAACTGACTAAATGGAGTTCACAAATTTTGCTATGATTGAAAAAAATATAATTTTATCTATAAATATAAGATGACTTAGATAAATATTTTTTTTCATGACATATATTAATCCTTTTGCAACTTTCTTTAATGTTGCTGAAGACAGTTTTCAAGACAATGAATTTTGCTAATCAATATATCTCTCTGTTTTAGATTGTTTATAGTAATTTCATGTAATTTTATTGATAAAAGAAATAAATGAATGATTTATTACATGGAGGTTGTAAGAAGTTCAAGCACCAGAAGTGACAGTGCTGACATTGTTATCCATGAACTTTGAACTCAGGAATTTCCATTGTATGATCACACTAAATACTTCATTGATAAATAATTTGCATATGTTAGTACTTTCACTATGTTCAACTTTTTATGGTGTTAAAGTAAAGGTATGTTGCTTGGGAGGGCATATAACATTCACTAGCTACTGAACAAACTTCTTTTGCTCTATTTCATAATAACAGTCCAACTCCAATTTTTGTGCTTCATTCATTATTATATGTATAAGCTAAGTATTTTGCTGTATATGAGTTTTCTATAAACTAAAGTTTTGATTTTTCTTGAGGAGTTTTGTCATAAAGCATTTAAGAATGCTAATTTTCATTCTTGTTTTAATTATATCTCAATTTAATTGAAGGGGATACTTTTACTGGTGAGTGTTCAGAATATTTATAATAATACTTCAAAATGAGCTCATAAAATATACACATCATTGATATAGTAAAGTTAGGCTTTAGATGAAAATGGAGGAGTATCTGTGATTATTCATGTTTTTCCATGTAAATGTTACTTATCAGAAGTGGTAGTAATAGCTATCCCTTGATTTTTATTGGAAGAATTTCATGCTGTAATAAAAGTGTGTTGTTGTTATGAAGAATCTTAGTTCCTCTATAA
The DNA here is from genome assembly GCA_028023455.1 of Epiperipatus broadwayi. Lineage (NCBI taxonomy): Eukaryota > Metazoa > Onychophora > Udeonychophora > Euonychophora > Peripatidae > Epiperipatus > Epiperipatus broadwayi. Next base: position 505,514 of record JAQFVV010000078.1, on the reverse strand, counting down.
GAAGAGTTGTTTCAGTCTTTAAGCTACAATCCTCTTTAGTTTTTTTTCTTACAATAGACAATGTTTCATTAAAGGTACATTTGGTAAGTTTTTCACATCAAAGCTTAGAATCTCTAATGAAGGACTGTGTGTTACATATTAAAGGTCTATGAACCTTAAAAAATTACCAAATTTTGTCATTGCCAAGATTTCTTGTTCAGACTCTAAATCGTTTGACATTCAAGTTACAATATTTTCTTAGGAATTCTAAACACTTTGTAGAATTAATTGAAAATATAAAAATAGAAAGAATTATCATATTGCTAAGTTTTGATGTGTAAAGTTTATTCATAAATATACCTTATGATTAAGTATTGCTTATTGTTAGAAAAAAATTAAATAGGGATAATAGCTAACAAATCAGAACAATCTCTTTTAATAGAATACAGATTTCTTCTGACAAAATAAAAAGATAGCAATGGATTCATTATTGTCATCTCTGATCAGCAACATTTTCATCAATCTCCTTTAGTTAACTTCAGTTAATTTCACAGCAATATTAGAACAAGAACAGGAAGTGGAGTTTTGAGAGTTATTGTGAAAAATCTAACTCAGAACAAAATTAAAGTTTGCAGAAAACCCCCAATGCATGTGCACCCAATTATGACAAAAATACAAAAAGTGAAGTTATATAATCATTTTAGAATAGAGCAAAAAAAGTTTGTTCAGAAGCCAGTAATTTGAAGAAAAAAAAGTTCATTATAGAACAAACTTTAATAAAAAACCAATTATCTTAAGTAACAAAAAAGTAATATAAAAACAATTATAACTACTATAGTGTATTAAAATATATCAGGGAAACCAGCCATACTGAAGAAAATCTGCAATCAATATAATATTACACTGCTTTCCAAAGCCAGAGCATTTCATAACGAATCCTAATGTCTATTAAATCTAAACTTGAAATGCTAAGAAACAAGAATAATTGCATTGATAAAATATCATGTAAATGTGGAATATTTGTAGATGAAATTAGTCACCTTATTAAAAACAAAAAGGTTTAAAGTAATGATTACAATAGAAAAAACAGACGTGACTAAGGTAGTACCAGAGTGTATTATATTCCACTATGATGGGTTGAATGGTGTGAATAAAAACAACCAAATCCTTAATTCGATGTGTAATAAAATATGAAAGATGTATATATAGCACTGAATGTTACTGAACTATTTCTAGACATTTCTTACTGCTAATATCTGAATGGTTTGGCTTTCCCTTTTGATTTATGGAATGGCAGAAACATACAAGTTATAAGATCAACAACATTTATTATTTACAACAGATACAGTTAGCATTAAATAAATATCATGCAAATGATAACTTTACCTAAGTTCTCTTCTGAAAAAGTGAGATTAATCCTGCTGTGACAACTTTTTATTATTCCCAGAGAATCTGTATATGTCATGACTAACTGGCTATTTTTTCTTTCTTGTTCTGTGTAGCACTTTTCAATATGGGATGAGCTAAATCAACCAATAATGTTTTCTGGTTATCAGTTGATTGCTCTCTACGTATATTGCACAATGCACATATGTTCATTCTGGAAAAGACAAAAGTATTAGACAGAGAGAAAGAGGTAAAAAGAAAAAAAAGAAAAAGAACAATGGAAAATAGTTTCACATGTTAACCTAGAGCAGTAATACATAATGTTAAAAAACCATTCATTAACTCTGCCCATTTAAAAAAAACAAGAAATCAGAGGACTCTGATAGATAAGTATAGGAAATTTCTATTTACTATTGTCTTTGATATAATAATTGATTGGTTAAAGCATTACTTTAAACTCAATATTCACAGATCTAAAAATCAGTGATTTGATTTCCATGCTAGCACTGTCATTGGTTCAGGAAAAAGAGAATAATATCACTCAAAACATGTTATATACTAACCTATGGTTTATTAATAATAGTTGAATGTATTTAAATATTTAAATATGTAATTTTCTAAAAATTCTAACAGTTAATTAGACGATGAAAATAGTGTCAACATATTAATACAAGTTCAGTGCCATCATCTCAAACTTTCAGATAAATATATAAGACCTCTAGCCTATCAGAAATAGAGTACAAGAAAGACATATTTTCATATTTATTAATAATAACATCAATTATTACTTAAAATATAGGTTCATTTTTCGATTCTGTTTTTTCTTTCTCTTTTCTTAAATAATAACTAATTTTTTTTTACAAACTAATTAAATGGTTTTTAACTTCCTTTTTTTTTTTTGTTTGTTTAGTCTTGCCTCAGTTGAGTTTGTACACAATTACAAATTTTCGAGGAACAAAAAAGCATTTCTTCTTTCAGAACTCACACTGGAGGAATTGACATACATTATCACTATATAATAGATTAGATTAGGAAATGGCATAAAGATTTTCTTGTTACTGTTGGAATCATTACAAAGTCTTTTTTATAATTCCCTTTTTGATTTTAATATCATTACAAACTTTCATGTAAAAACCCTTAAATTTATTGTTAATATTTATATATTTTTTGTTGGCCTGGATAAAGTAAGTCCCCACATTCAGTAATTAGTGTTAAATAAAGATAGTCTTTTTAAGTCAAAGAACCTTTTAAAAAAGCGCTCTAATCATACAACTATAGACGAATAAATTTTCTCTTTCATTCAGATTGTGAAAATCTATGTCTACTGCAAAAATAAAGAGTTCAATGCCTCATTTCACTTTTAATTTGCTTTAAATTACAGTTATTTAATAGAAAAGTTGTAATCCGTATAAATATTAAATAAATAATCAGATGATGAGTTGCTTGAGAAGTCAATTGACATTAAAGCAGCAGAATATTAAGATGGACGGATACTTAGTTGAGAAACAATGATTTGTTTTCTTTTTTCATTAACATTAAACAACTGAATCTGTCATTCTTATTGCTGAAATGTATTGTGTGTCTTTAATGAAGGACTGTGGTACTGAAGGTCCATGAGTCATGGCTCCAACTCTGTAATTTTCCTGTATTCAAACTTCTCAAAAATTCATGAACAATAATCCATTCCATTATTTTTACTATTGCAATAAACTGCACAATATATATATAGTTGTTAAGAATATGGCATAAAGCATGGCAAAAGATAGATACAGGATAAAAGGAACAAACATATTTAAAACAATATATATATATTTACATACATGGATGACTGGAGAGTTAGAGGATGGAGAAGAGTGAAGCCTGCTCATTAAAATTTGATGATTTGGTAGCACTGATTGTATATATATATATATGTGGGGGGGGTGATCTGAACAAACTGATGAGTGCTGCTTCAGCACGAAATACGTATATTGGAAATCATTTATCATATTCACATATACGTGATCACGTTTATCGGTATGGATAGCTATAGGGAGTTTGTAAGTCAGAATTCAGATCATTTTCTTTACGTATATATATATGAATCTCATTGATGTTTCATATACATATAATTACAAAATAAAAATAATAATGATATCTGTAATAATCTATAATGTTTTAATATTAAATGTTTTATTAAAATGAAAGGTTTATTATTTATGTGCAAAAACAATATATTCACAGACATAAATATTTTACAAAGTCATTTAAATCAATGTATACTTTTTTTTTTACATATATAAATAGAAATAATGCATACCGCTGGCATCCATACTCCCTCTTTAATTAAATAAAAAAAGCTCGAAAAATCCTTTTCAATGTAGTGCTAAAATTCGAACTTTCTTTATTTAAAGAGGGATGCGGATAGAATAATATAGCTAGGGAGTGTATGAATTTATTTATAACTGCAAATACAGTAATAGTAATATATAGACAGGGTATGAGCACAGATTTTCACATGGTCATGTGAAAATCTGTGCTCATACCCTGTCCATTACATATATAGACACAGATATATATATATAAGCCTGTGTATTTCATCTAGTAATAGTAATAATGTTTTTCGTAATAAGCTATAGTTTTTAATATTAAATGTAAAGATGGAAAATCTTCTCATTTATTTGCATTAACAATATACTTAAAATATTATAACGAAATTTTAAATAATAGAATAAATGTGAAAATAATTTACAATGCTGATAAGAAAATAGTTTTAATTTGTGTTTACCTTAATTGTATTAAATTTGACGGTGTCCTAACTCAGTCATTTTACGAACTTCTGAGCAATAAATTATTCTATTATTTGAACAGGCGATTATTAAATATATATATTTCAGCGTACTACCTGTTGTTTGTATATTACCCGAAATTAGAAAGTTTTATGACACTGAAATAAAAATATTTTTTAGATGAAAATGGAAGCTGAAAATTCAGCAGCTATTTTCCATCAGGATTTAAAAATGTAACGAACATTTTAAAATGTCTAAAATAAAAATAATTCCATATTTAAAGTTTAATTAACCGGCTGATTTTAATTTACATACGATATTTATTACTTCATTCTCTCACGCCTGTATACAATAATTAAATTTCATAATTAAAAATGAAAAATAAATTTTAAATATAACATAGTACAGAGTTCGTCGTATAATGAAAATACCCTACGTACAATTTCTATAACCTGGATTCGAATTCTGGCTAAATAAATTTATAATTTTTTTTAAATAGGCTTGTTGGAATTCTATTTTCAGGCAGAAAGACGGTAGCAATCCAATTAATCACCCAATATTAATTAATAAATGGGTACCCAGCTATTTTTGACTAGAGGACAAAACAAGGATGATGAGTAGTGTCTTCTTCTTTATATTGATCCATGAAATACTCTTTCTTATCTTGCAATGGTGATATTTAAATAAAAGTCTGTTTTATCATTCTTTGTATATATTAAAGTCCAAAAGCAGGAGAGACTAAGCAGTACATAATTTCAAACGTGAGCGGTAGAAAAGTATAAATAGAACACCATTAAATGTGAAAATATTAATATAGTATAATTTATAAGCAATATGATTAAATAAAAATGAAGTACATGCAACTTTATGATTTCTGGTGGTACGTAATTTTCCGAAAATGTATATTCTTACACACATATATAAATTGAATTTATAAGATAAAATAAATGAAGAATATAGTAAATGTACATATTAAAAAAAAATAACAGAACATTGTAGATTAATAAAAACAAAAAACAATAGTTTCAAGATTCAACTTTATTGTTGCTGTTTTTAAACTTATATTTTAACAAATAACCCTTAAGCTAACAACAATCTCAACCTGTAGTCAAGACAACATCCATTAACATTGACCACAGGTTGAAATTGTTGATAGCCTAAGGGTTAATGTTATCATCAACATTTATAAACCTATTAAAGCCTTTAGTAATTGGCTTTAGTATCTTGGTAAATACATATGTTATATTTTAATTTTTTTTTTAAAATATCCACTTTATATTAAATAATGATAATAACTGAAAAACAAATCAAATTATTTCTTGGAAATATGTGATTAAAAGTGTAATAACAAACATAGCATATGTGTTAAGTTCTCAAATCAAATTGAGTAACCAATCAGTGCTAATATATAATATTTGGTTATTATTCTGGGTAGTTAGCATTACTTATCATCAGTGCCCATATAGGTAAAAGGTGCCTTTGTGTAAGGTAAATTTGAGCGCCCCTCTTGTAAATTAAAAGACATTTTTTCTGAGAGCTTTAGTCATTTAACATATTCAGTAAATGCCTTAACTGCTTTATTCATCTATTGCTATAAAATAAACCTGGAGAATAAAATGCATGCTAAAATATAACAAATTAATATTTAAAAAAATAATTAAATAATACCTTAAAACAAAAATATTTATTTAATAAATTTGAAATTTTTAATTTTTTCTTTCAAAAGTTTTCATATTATTTTTGGTCAAAGCTGTGAAATTGCTAATAAAGATAGGAAACATCTACTTTTTAAAAAATATTTTAGTGTTTTTATCATATTTAAAAAAACCACCGCATATACACACATGAAAGCATTGCACCATTCCTCTCCCCTTCTTGGACCAGTTATGATAGTATATAAATAATTATATAATACATAAGTTATTTACCTGGTTATTAAAAATATTATCCAGAATATGATTCTTTGGAATGCTTTCCTTCTAAACTACATCCTGCATGGCAAATAATAAAAAAATTCTGGTTGTCTCCAATATTCTTTCTGAATCAATATTTAGATTAACATAAAAGAAATTCTTGTTTATTTGAAAACCCATTGAAAATCTTTTATGCATAAACTTATTCACCTTTTCTACTAACAAAAAAACAGGCAAAACTCTCCATACAGTAGTGCCACTTAGTGAAAGTCAGAATAATCTATTAACAAAATGATATTCCATCAATAATAAAATATTTACACTATTATTTAATTTTTATGCAGTGTTATTTCACTATTAAAAACTATAATTTATTATATATATATATAGTCTGATATTTAAAATTTTCATACTTACGTTGTTTATTGATATAACATTTATATTTTATTAAGATCACCACACTAGGTCAGTTTTAAATAGCATGGCTGATATAACTCTTACATCCCATCAACATTTTCTTGTTAAAAAATTGTTTGTTTTCAAAATTCATTTGTTATTTTAAATTAGAACCTCTCAGACACAAAACTTAATTACATTTTCCATTAACAAAAATGCTTTCACTTGCTTTCATTGAATAATAAAATATTTACATTAATAAATTATATCTTTAATATTTATTAATAATTCCTATTATATATATTATGTTTTGGTTCAGTAATAAAGTATTTACACTACTATATTATAGTTTTAATGCTTATTAATAAGTTCTATTATATATATATATATATATTCTAACCTTGCTCTCGTGCATTTTCACTTCAGAATAGTATATGATATGAAATAAAATGGGTTCTATCTCAGTTAATAATTAATAACTAAAATATTCAGCATTAAAATTAAACTGTTTCACTAGCTCAAATTTAAAATACGAATAAGGTTCAGTTTATAAAAATAAATTAAATAAATTTTTAATATTTTCATGAGACTTGAAGTGAAAATACAGGTGACAAGATAGATTACATTGAGCCAATATCCCACAGGATACTACCTCAATGGCATAAGAACACTATTCCCCCTTTATTACTATTTTAAATAACAAACTCATAGTATTCTTACGACTTTAATAACTTCTACTCACTAAGACTAAACTAATAATTAAGTCTTAATCTTCTATTTGTAATAATCTAGCTCAATAAAATAATCTCAGGTTTATAAAGTTTATTCTAAGTTAATTTAAAAATACGGTAGTAAAATATGAGAAGGGATTTTATGTCATAATCTACTACACTTAAACTAATAATAATAAATAATAATAATAATATTCTTCATTGTTTAATTACTACTGGATATCTTTTCTTTTCATTATATTTTTATTACCATAATAAAATAATAAAATAATATAATATGATCTTATATCTTCATGTAATGATATAATAAATACGTGGTAGCATTTTAATAATCTGACAAACAAAATATGTGTGGCAACTGATAGCATATAATTTAATATAATATTGTGATAACTGATTTATGACCAATAAAATAATGTAAGATTATGATTATTTAATTATAATGAATACCAATAAAATATTTAAAATTCTTAAATAATTCTCTATTTATCTTTTTGTGCAAAATTATATATTTGTTTCGATTATTATGCATATATCGTGATTTCATGCAGTGATGTGGAGAAATAAATAACTCGGACACAAAATTTTTGAAATAACAAAATTTAACAAAGTTTATTATTAACAACAAATAAATAAACAATTTATTTACACTATTTACAGTGGATATCCTTAACCTTTTTACTTTACAGTTTGATCTACCGGGTTATAAAAATAATAATTTATATTTCAATTATATCTTTATTTAGATTTAGGACAAAATTTAAAAAAAATGTTACTATTTGGTTTCTCATTATGGTTAACTTATTACAAATATATTTATTTACTTTATTAGCAACAACATTTTATCCTTAATATTGTTAAACTATCTTATTTTAAAAAAAATTCATACTTAGAAAAACATTCTATAGAAAACAAAATTTTATAATGAGTATGGATTTCTCAAAATATTAAAAAAAATTTCATCTTGCAAAGTCAAAGATGTTACACAAAATATTATCCAAAATTCAGTACTAGATTTTAGTATTTATCACACAATGTTTACTAATCATAATATATTCTTCTTTAAGCCTTACTTTAGTATGATATAAGTGTAATCATCAATATATTTCTGTTAATCAATAAACAAAAAAATATACTATGCATATTGTTTACATAATTTACTTTGTACTATTGTATTTTAAAAATATGCAATACTTATTTTCTCTTAAAAAAATAATACTAAAGCATTTTAAAATTATTATCACTTTAAAGAAAATATCTTTGTTTAGATACTTTATTTTAAAAAAGTTTATATTTCATTTCCGAAATAAAATTCAAAATATATTCTATGATTCTTTTTTTCTTTCTTAGGATACTTTGGATCTTCAATTTTAAGTTATAACATCCTATTCCTTCTAAGCAAATAAACCAATCTTATACAAAAATGATAGCATAACCTAAGTTCTAAATTATTTATCATTTCTCTTAAACATATCTTACTGAACGATGCAGTTACATGAAATAAAGATAGCGAAAACAGATGCATAGGATTAAGGAAGAAAGCTAGAGTATTACTCTTAACATATCTCAAAATCATGGTACAGTGCGAAGAGGTATGACATTTACCTGCCTAATATCCTCTAGTACAGGGACGATGTTAAAGCTATTTCTTCAGCTTTATTAGAACATCAAATATTTAAAGAAATATAAACACTGTCCAAATAAAATGTGTATCAGTCATAGGGCTTTGTTAACTATGCTGATATTCACATAAAGACTAAATATTATTTCCATTCCTTATAACATCCTATTTCTTAAAACATCATCTTGGTTTCCTGTTCACTAAGTACTTCCAAGCCACTATCTCAACATTATTTCTCAAGATTTTCCACATCTTACATCGATAAATAACTATCTGCATTTACAAAACAATAAATAAAATTCATTAATAGTTAAACAATCTAGCTGTTCCACAAGAAAAGTCTGCTTACTTCATTATTCTATATGTCTAATCATATACAATCTACTTAGACAATATTTGAATATCCAATAACATGAAAATTTTAAAAGAATCACATAATTATTTGTTATGTTGGATTATATCACTAATAAAAAAAAAATTGTCGTATGCATATTTTCAAATCAATCCTATCTCATAATGTTTTTTTAAAATGTTGTATGAAATGCGGTACATATAAGTAAAAAAACTTTTACACTTCATTCTTCCAATTTATGGATGATCTAAAGAAAACAAAAAAAATATATACATTATAAATTATCAATAGTTATTATTATTACCAATAACCTTTATCTAGTCATCGTGTTCAGTAGGCTTCCTTTATCCACTTGAGCATTGCAGATATGACAAAAAAAATTCACACCCATACACTTTCTATTAAAATATTTTTAGCTAAATTATTAGATTGTTATATTATAAAATTTTAATATTAATAAATTAATGTTTTTATGTTTTTCCTAATCTTATATAAAAATTTAGATTTAAACTAGGTTAACAAAATAAAAGGAATCAAAACTATAATTACATATTTTCTTGACGATAGTTCCTGATAAGTCCAAAATGTTTATTATTTTCTCTAGAGTTTTTAAAAATGTTCTCCTCCAAGCGCGTTAAAGTTTAAAATAAAAATAATTATTAATCCATTTAGTAAAATTTATAGAAAATAATCCTTGGTTTTAGTATTTAGGATGATAATTATTAAATCATAATATTAATTAATCCCGTGAAGCTTCTTAATCTTCTCTACCAATATTCTCTGCATATCCGATGCATCAATCCATCTAATTTAACTTTAAAAATATTCGATAAACTTTTAAGTACTATTTGTATTTCCATGGATCCATCTTTTATTCAACTATGTGTTCACTTTTTTTATATATGTTTCCTTCTTAATACATTTAAACTTTCGTTTGGTATTTTTATATATCACTTTAAAAAAAAAATAAAAAAAAAATGTTACCTTCAGAAAGGATATAACATTTTACTCCTTTTGATATAATATTATATAAAATAATTCATGCAATATACAATTGTCTTATTACTATTTAAAAAATAAATCTTGGATAGGCTTATAAATAATAATGCATCTCCAATTTTTTCATTAGACTCTGTATGATGTCCAAGCTGTGGTTTTTTATGTACCAAAACAGTTCTTCGGTGAAATATTAATAAAGCTGTATCAATAAATATTCCAAACATTTTTTCAGCATTACAACTTATATCCATTTTATTTCGTAGTATATCCATTTTTATTGCGAAGTTTAGGTTAAACTTTTAGATAAAATACGACTGGTAAGTACTTTAAAAATTAGAAAATCATTTCCACGAAGTTTCTAAATTATTATATTTTAAAACTCTCTTTTGCAAAAATACTTTTAAAAATTATCAATTAGTTTTTTTTGCAAATAAAACGATAAGAAAGTACTAAAAAAATTTACTAAAATAAAAAATTTTAAAAATACTATCTTTTTGATAGTTATAATTTACCTTTCTCCGGTTTCAATACATTATTAATCTCCCCTTATACCCCCGTGCAATTCATATTTATAGTCTGTAAGAATACCTTATCGTATTGGTTAATTCTTACTTTAGCTTGAGAACAAATTTACATATTTTTAGTTTATAGTAGAATTAAATTTCAAAATTAGAAATTATGACGTAATGAACTTAAAATATTATTTAAAATATTACTTTGGAATCAATTATTATTTTATTAAAATTATTTAAACATTTAAAATAACTTTTAAAATAACTTTAATAACTTATTCCATTTATCTATTTTTATTTAAACAAAATATTTAATTTTTATTATATCTGTATTCGTCTTTATTACATTACTTAAAACATTACATACGATAGTTAACTTAATATCTATTATTATTTGCTAGGTGACAATTCCATCCAATTCTATAATATAACTTTTAAAATATTTTAAACTTCGTTACTTTAAATACAAACAAGCACGTGTGTGAAAGTATATAGCATACAAGTCACATGATTAATAATTTTGACAGATGATTTTCAATCTATTTCTCTGCCTAGACTAATAAAATTGCTACACTTATTATATTATATAAAATAATTATAAAATTTGGAAGAACAATTTAGAAAATATAGAATTAGATATAATTTTCATCATCATAAAGTTTATTTTAAAAATATACTATATTAATTTTGATTATTAAATATGATTACAAATTTAAACACTGTATTTATTAACTTATCAGTTTTAAACTATTAAAATCGAATTTATTAAATATACTTTTAATATTTATAGCTGTGTTATTTAATATGGCCAGCTTTTACAACCATATGAAACAATATTTTAAGCTTTACATAACCATTTTTTAAATAATTCGCTATAATTTTATATACTACGTATTTGCTTTAGCCTCAAATTGTACTTTAAAGATATAATTGAATTAATACAATTACCATATTAAAAGAACATATTCTAAATTTAAAATTTTTTAGTAATTGACTGTTATGAACTATTACCGACCTATAGAAAAGGGCACAATATATATATATTGTGACCTTTGGTTTATTTCATCTATAAACCAATTGTAAGAAATGAAACTAATTATAGGCAAAAAAAAAATTTTATGTAAGAAAAGTTAAAAAGTTTTATTGGAGAAATCAATAACTAGATAACTAAAAAAGTAACATATATAGAGACAGTTTGTGTTTGTACAGAATATAGCTAGCATTATTTAATGCAGGGGGGATGATTGATTTTTTTTTGTACGCTGCTATAATAATTTGCCAATATAATAATTGAGAAATAAATATTTATATGGCTAAGATAAAGTCTTTATGAATTTTAATATTTATTTACTAAAAAGTTGGTGAGAATTAAGATTGAAATGATTATCAGTAGCTTTTGTTTAACAGTCTTTTCAGGAGAATAGGCCTAAAGTTATAGAAAATCATAATGGATATTTATGATTATCAGAAGTTATAATTGATTTTATGCTGGTAATTATCAGAAAATTATAATGGATATTTTGTGTTTATGTAGTCTGAATAAGCAATTTTCTATTGAATGATCTGCACATGTATGTGTGTGTAATACAGATGGATGGGTTTGATTTTTTTTCTTTCCTTTATAGAAATTGATATAATTTTCTATATTATTTCATGATAAGTGTGAAAAGGGAAAAATAAATGAATCTGTTCTGATTTATTATTTCTAACTCTAAAATGTAAATCTAAATAAGAAATTATTTAGATCAAAAAAATGTAACATTTGTTTTACCAAAAAGTGTTAGTAAGCTTATCTTTTGATTAGATTTTCTTTTGATTGCTTTTCCATAAATTAATTGATAATATGTTAACTCAAAAGATAAGGTTTAAGATAAGAAAAAGTTGTCAAAATTGACACGTAAGAAATATTTCAATTGTTCATTCTGAGATGAAATCTTGATTAAGATTTGAGAGGAACCACCTGGAGGGGGGAGGGTTAACAGCTGTTTTTCTTCCCCATCAAGGTGAATATAAAAAGGGGGGAGAGAGTGAATCAGGGGAGCTTTTGCTAACTGAGAACAACTGGGTGACTAAAATTAATATATCTCTTAAGGTTTTCTCTGAATTTTTTTTAATTTTCTTTTTCAGAGTTTAATAATGTATTTAAGTATTACAGTATACCAAAATATGAATTTCTAATTCATATCTAAGTGGTGCACATTTTTTTCTTCCTCAAATCAATTATAAACAAATCAACTTTTAATAAGATAGTCTATGCTGAATGTCAAAACCCGTCTACTGGGCTTATTGAGAACTCATACAAGGGGAAAACTATCAAACTTTTGTATATGAAAAGTCTGATTCATATTGCCATAATTATGGGGCCAGTTAAAATTTGTTTGAAGAAACTGCAGCAAACTTCTGTATAATGTTTAAAAAGTTAATTCATGTTTAATGATCAGAATCTACTTGCCTATAATTTGAGCCTTAAAAATGGAAAAGAAGAAGAAAAAGAAACAAATGAATTCAAATCCAGGAAGAAACTCATCAAAATGGAAGGTAATCAACAGAACTCTTTTAAAATTTATTAATTATCCTGTAGCTACATTTGATTTAAAATAACTGTCTCCGTTTTTATAAATTTTGATTCAAATAACTGCCTGTGTGTTTTTATATACATTTGATTTAAAATAACTGTCTACGTTTTTGTCTATTTTGTTTAAAATAACTATCTATGCATTTTTATATACATTTGATTAAAAATAACTGAGCTGTGCCTCTATATAAGCTATCTCCAAATAAAATGAACTGAATACAATCAAAGGAAAAGACATTGGAAAGAGACTATCGTAATGTTTGATATTTATTTTTTATTTTATTTCATTTATATAATATGTCATTTGTTTTTTTTTTTTTCATTTTGTTTATATAATATGTCGCATGTTTTATAGAAATTTTTTTTTTAACCACTAGATTATCTTAATTTAATAATTTTGTTTTTATTTATGTTCTTTAAAATGTTTAAAAGAAGGAAAGGAAGATGATTTTGATCCCATTGAAGTATAAATGCTTACGTAAATTTAAATTTAAAAAGAAAAGACAGAAATGATATAAAATATTTTTTTTTATTCTTCACAAAATTTTAATTTGTGCTTAATATTAGATATGAAGTGATATGGATGATCGTGTGGAAAACCATAATTATGCTTAAGTATTGATGATCTGTTATTAATAGAAATATTGGATGTATGTTGTTGGCTTGACCATTTTAAAATTGAAATAATTCATATATGTTTTGATTCGGGATCTGGTTAGTCTTTGTCATTTATCTGGGCTGCAATCGATGTTTGTGTGGGCATATATAAAGCAATAAATGCTTGTTGTTCCTGAGGTAGAGTTATCTTACCACCTCATAGATGGGAAATGGCTCTCATGATTTATTTACCGTGGCAGTAGGAGATGACCGAGTCTCACTCCATTTATTTTGTTAAGATAAGGGTTTATTAATAGTTATTGCTCAAGTTGTAGAAAATGTTTTGCATGCCAATATAGAGAGTAAGTGTATAGGCAGGAGCTCTTCACACAAATATAGATCTTAAGAAAAGATCTCTTTCTGGCTCAAGCAAACATTTGAAGTTAGGAGTGTTGTTGTTTTTTTTAATTTCCCTTACCAAGACGCTGCTGTGTGCACGTTATAAAATATTGCATGGTAGTGAAGGATATGAAGAGTTGTTTTTTCTTATGTGGGACAGAATAATAGTTGCCCTGATGGGATGGGGATTCAGTCAGATGTATGTGTTTGGGGAATGACAAAGATTTTAATTAATAAACTAATTGATCTGTGTTTATTTTTGTGAATGATGGTAAATGGAGGGCGTCAAGCTAGGGCAACATACTGACCTATCAAGATATATATGGTCAAAATGTAAAGATCTGACAGGCATGAACGTAAGAGTGTGGTTTTTGAATTTAAACCCATCTGCAAGATCAGTAAAAGATTGTTTTTCATGGCATATCATCCTTCTTCATAAGAAATGTAAAAGTTATTGCTTGTTGAAATTATTTAGAAATTGATGATTATTTAACATTGCTAGTTAGAATAGTTGAAACGAATAAATTATTTTGGAAGAATTCAATGGATAATGTTTACAATAAAAAGGGGGGAAGTAGAAATTTGTAGGTTTTCTTCTCTTTCAAGATATAGGTTTTCTTGAAGTTAAAAAATACAGAATTTTGATTCCGTGCGTAAGTGTTTGTGTTTGTTTATTATTATTATTTATTTCTTGATAAATAAATGGGTCAAAACAATAAATAAGTCATTCAGAAAATTAGTTAATTTAAACATGTATTTGAACCATCGTCTGTAGTAGATCTGAATTATATATTTGAGTGTAACAATATTATATTTCAGTGTGTTTTTATTTTATTTTCATCATTATTGTTAACGTAATAAAATTTATGAGTATTATAAAATTACATTGTGTCTTGTGTTTTAATGTTTCAAATATCTCCAGAATCTACTTCCAGCACCTATATTTAAAGTAATAGTAGTTTATATTTAAATTTAATTACTCATTTTATATTGATAATTTATTTCCATGATTGATTTACAGTATTGATTTTTATATTGATTATTTCCATATTCGATTCACATAATTCATTTTATATTGATAATTTATTTCCACGATCGATTTGCAGTAATCATTATTATATTGTTTCCATATTCAATTCACATAATTCATTTTATATAAGTCACTTTTATATTATTCATTTTCACATAATTTATTTTCATAATTAATTTGCAAAATCTAATTTTATGATTTATCTCCGCATTTTACTTCCAAAAGTAATTTTTGATCGATTTATATGATTAATGTCCATGTTCTACTTCCATAGTTTACTTTGGCAAAATATGATAGATTTAGAATTATTAATTAAAATTTGGTCAATAGATTAGATATAATAGAATAAAATGATAGGGAATAGTTAAGTTAAGTTTAATAAATTTAGTCTTTTGGTTCGTTGTAATGTTGTGAATATTGGGAGCAGACATAAAATCCCTTTCCTGCTCTCGGTGTTTAGAGTGATTCTCACTAGTAAACTCGTATTAAAATTTATTTTAACATATTTGGGATCATATCCATTACAATGTAATCGCTTCTAAGTATACCTCTTGACAGATCTAGACCTTGAGAAAGAGCAGTTCGAATATAGTCAAGTAGCATATTATAATAAAATTATTATACTATTATTAAAATAGGGATCAGGAATTGATAGTCCATTGACAGGTTAATTTATGTGTTTAGAGAAATAGGACTAGGGATTTTCAGATTAGAGAACATAACACAGACCTTCCGTATTATATAATTGTAGCTATTGAAAGTGATAGATGCTGAGAACGAAAAATAAAGTAATGGAATTAAATGGGGAGGATTTATTTACGATAATTTTATCTAGTATTAAATTAAATAATAATTTTATATTATAAACATAGATTATGAGTTCTCTGCATCAATTACTGATTTATTTCCAGTCAGATATAAATGAAAAATGTATATAATATTTTCTGTAGTTACCACTCGAGATCAGATATTTATAATAAAGTTGTGGAAGAAAGTTGTCTCACTATTATGAATTTTATAATAAATTTATCATGAAATATTTGCATGACTAATGCTAGGTTTGAAATTAAGACCACATGGATTGAATGGTTTTATCAATATTATTGTTATTATTATTATTATTATTTTTTTGAGAGACAATTGAATTACTTTCTCCATTATCTTCTATAGCCCTAAATATGGCTTATGATGATGATCTCTGGTGGGCATTACAATTTATAGCTGCAATTTGGTGCCCTGGTATATTTGATCCTAAAGTTAGTATAAAATTCAATTGACTAGCTACTTGAAATAAATGAGAGTTTGTTAAGGTTAAATAAGTGAAATAGTGCGCAAAGAAAGTTGAGGCCACAATATATATATATTTATATATATTGTAGCTATAACAATAGTTATACTACAGTGCAGAAAAAATGTGCTTAAACTGACTAATATAGATATATAAACTGCCATTTATGTGGGTGCACGTGACACTTGACAAATAAAAATGTAAACTACCTAAATTTTAAAAAAAATGAATTCATGTACATTATTAATATTAAATATTTACTTTCTGACATTTAAAATAATAAATTACATTGTAAAGGAAGAAGAAAAAATGCATCTGATATGTAAGAGAATTTTGAATTGTGCAGTTTAGAAAAAATTTAAGCATTTCAAACCTTATTTAATCTACCTTTCAAATGGAAGTTTTAATTAACCAACTTATTCTTTTTTAAAGAAAATCTGATGAAGGATTAATTGTAAAATTTGAAAATTGATAACATTTTAGAACTCAAAATTAAAAATTAAAAGTCAGCAATGAATTTTCTTTCTTCCTATGTTAACAAAATATATAAAGAGAGAGAGGGAGAGAGAAAGAGATCAGCTTTTTTTTCTGTTTCTTTTATTTATAAAAAAACATGATATAATTATTAAAATTTGTATTCACAACATGCTTTGGAGAGAGTAAAAGGGGGTGTTTTTAAAAAATACATTGTTGGAATGTTACAAAGATCATATATACCCTAACTGATGATGTATATATTGTTTGAACATGTTGTTGAAACAAACTCACTTTGTATAAATAGGTCAGAAACAAGCAATTAAGCATTATTATTATTATTATTATCAGAGCCCAATAGTTCATTTTATATTGCTTTGCATAAAAGTGCAGTCTACTATTAAAGCCATGTTGCTGTGATCCATGCTGAAAAAAGAAACAACCACTGATTAAAACTCATTTTCTAGCATAAGCTATATTTTACTGACTGTGTCTAATGTATTTTTCAATACTCCAGTTACAACAATCAGTATAAAGAATTTATTTGGAAGAAATCCATTTACCATGTGTGGCTAGATAACCAGAAACCACACTAGTCATAAATGCCTGAAAAATGCAGTCAGATCCAAAATAGTCCTGAATTTTGAAAAATCAGCTTGTGCATCACCTCTATAATGTCATAAAAGAAGAAATGGATAGTGCCATATAAAGACCTATAGATAGTATACCTCATAGAACATCACAACAGTCCTACTATATTTACTCTAACATCATCAGTGTTCAAGGAGAAAATCATCATCAGAAAAACTAAGTAGGACAATAGTAAAATATTTAAAAAATGGTACCTGAAAAAATCATAGTTTGTGACTGATTCAATATATTTAACATGGTAAGATCTTGTCATAAGACCTTAAACTTGAATCATAGCTTAAACTTATAATATCTTTTGTTACTATAATATTTTTGTGTATGTATTGATAGTTGTGAGTATATATGCAACAGTTTTATTTATTCATTATTAATAAATAGTTATATCTTTTTTATTAATCTATTTTGTTTGTAACTCAATCCAAATATATGCCTTTTACACACTTATGCTAATTAATATTCACAACCCTGAGACAATAAGTAATTCACGGGGGACATACTGAGGTGGCAATAATAATTGACACAATTCAAAATTCTATTGCATCAAAAGCATTTTTTCCCTTACAAT
Organism: Epiperipatus broadwayi; assembly: GCA_028023455.1. NCBI lineage: Eukaryota > Metazoa > Onychophora > Udeonychophora > Euonychophora > Peripatidae > Epiperipatus > Epiperipatus broadwayi. The sequence goes on along the minus strand of JAQFVV010000078.1, from coordinate 487,278 downwards.
GTAATTTATTGTTCTCTTACAAATCACAAAGTAAATATTTAATAATATTAATAAAGTGCATGAATTAATTTTTCATTTAATTTTTAGCCAGTTTACATTTTTATTCTCAAGTAACTTGTGCGCCCATGTAAATGGCAGTTTGTATATTTATTAGTCAGTTCACATGAAATTTTATTAATCAGTTTACCTGCATTGTAGTATAACCATTGTTATAGCTACAAATCCCATCTCTTTAAAATGAGGCACTGTGGTGGCATATTGTTTCATTTCTCATTTGTATTTTTACTATAAAACATTCATTTCTTTAATCATTTTTCTTTTAGTTTCACAAATTGAATTTACAGAATATATGTATTCATGATGTTTAGAGATCTGCTTGATACTAAATGCTATATAAAGAAGGTATCGGATTTGAACTACATGACTGTAAAAATTCCATTATAGAACATTAAGATGTATGCTAAAGTATAGACACTAGAAGGATTATCACAGTTAGATTTCTGCTGAGCTACCCACAACAAATCAAAATAAAATGTAAGCCTTGCTCGCTTTTGAGTCTTAGAGATTGAGAAATTCTACAAACCCTTGAACTGTATCTTGTTTCCTCTGAGTCTTACAGGTGAGTAAGTAAACTATTTGGAAAAGAAAATAATGTTGTGGCTGCATCTGAGACAATATACCCATCCATTATAACATGACAACATAGTCCTCTTACATACATGACCAAATCCCAATATATCACTAGAAAGATAATATGTTTAAACAAACTATCCTCTGCTTAAATCAATTTATCTCTCCTGGTTATATTTTTTTTAGTTATTTCCAACATTTGAATTATTAATTTTCATTTTTTCAATATCAATAATAGCCTTTCTTGCTTTATAACAAGCTGATAATTTTTTCTTTTGGTAATTTTAATACAACTTTCAGGATTGTCATATATTTGGTCATTTAACTCATTATACAATTTCATTTCTCCTTTAAACATTTTCTTTTAACAAATATAGAATCAACAGGGAATGAGTTAGCCTTTATTTTTCTAACAGCAAGTTTGCATTGTGGGGTTGGAGTCTTTATCCAAGTTGATATGATATATGCCTTATTCTGGGTTACTGCTGATTTCTTCATGCTGGTTTGCATCTCATACTCTTTGTTTTCTGTTTCTATTTCTGTTTCTCTTCCAGTACTAGTTCCTATATGAGGTGAATTCTCTGGAGATTTTTTTGGAGTATCTTGTTTTCTTAGGATAGGAAAGCTTTTAATGTGTGTATTATATGTGTTTCTATCTTTGTTACCAGAGCTTCTTCTCTTTTGCCATCATTAATAGGTTTGGAAACTTAGGTCATCTTTTACTCTAACATAATCAATAGATGCCTCACTCCTTTTGTTTCATTGCTGATTTGATGTGGTGAATTTGCCTTCTTCATCCTGATTCTGGTGGCTTGTATTAATGGTATTTAAAAACAGCCACTTGTTCTATGGTTTTTTTGGTCTGTACTGATGATCATATGTTCAACATGAAAGAGTAAGTTATGTTGAATAATTCTGTTTATCTGGCTTTCTGTCATACTATATGCAGACAATATCCTTAATTTTGACACTTTTCTAAAAAATTATGTGTAACTTTTATCACTTTTTATGAAAAATCTTTCCCACATAATTTAATATCTGATTGCTTCTTGGTGCTCTTCAGACCAAACATTATTCAAAATTTGTTTTTTTGTATAAAGAATTGATGGATGGTTTCTTTATTAGTGAGTTCTACCATTTCTTAGCAAGTCCTTGTAAATGATTATAGACAATAGCCATTTGTTCTCTTTCTGTTAGCTGTTTCAGATAGAAGTAATTCTCCAGACTATCAATGTGTTCCATGGGCATCTCTTCTGTTTCATTTCTGAACATCTGAATTTTTAGAAATTGATTAATACAGCTAAAAGTCTTATGACTTCCATACTGTTCAATAACAGTTGTATTTTTGTGGCTTTCTTTGATTTTATATCTCTTGTGTCACTTTTACTATCTTCTTTAAATTGTTTTACAATTTATGTAAACCAATTTTATGTGTCCTCTTTCATCTTTGCATAATTCATTTTTATCTCATTCATAATGCCAACTATTTCTTTCTGAATTTTGTGCATCGTCTCTTAAATAATGAATTTTGCATTTGATTTTTATTTTTCTTCACTATTTCTCTTACTAATCTTTCTCTATATTTTAAACACTGTCCTGCAATTTATTTTCATTGGATTCAATAAATTTTTGAACCATTTATTCTAAATCATTATGCAATTTTCTTTCCACACATTCCATTTTCTGTTGCACTTGTTCTATTTGACCTGCTATTTCCAGTGTCAGGATACTTATAGGATCTTGTACTACCTCAAACTTTTTCTTATTTCTTGATCCATTTCTTTAAAATTTTGTTGCAGTGTTTCTTGATTTGTTTGTTGTGTTTCTTCAAATTTTTCTTGCAGCCTTTCTTGAATTCTTTGATGCATTTCTTCATTTTTTGAATATATTTCTTCAAATTTTTGTTATAGCATTTCTTGATTTCTTTTGTCCATTTCTTCATTTTTTAACTACACCTTGAAACTTATGAATGCATTTATTTTAATTAATTGTCTCTTTTTTAATGCTTTTCATCATTTTTATTTTCATTTCATGATTTCTCTGTTGCATTTCTTCAAAATTTTTTCAGTATTTCCTGACTTCTTTATTGAATTTCTTCAAATTTTTGTTGCAGCATTTCATTATTAAATATATCTGGTTTTGTTCTAAATGTTTTTGTACAATTGGCTCTGATTCCATTGGCTGTATCAATTCTTGTGTTGTTGGTTGATTCATATGTTGAGCTGTCATTCTTTTTTTGAATGTGTAATCATATAAATATAAAACTAAATGTGTTCTATAATTTTTCCTCATTCTTGTGATTTTTTTTTTACAGATTTACAAATTTAAATATTTCTTTTATAAATCTTTTATAAATATTCTTTCATTAATTAAACACACACCAGTCTCAACTCCATACAATCTTCTCCAAAAAACATGATATAGATCTGCCTTGTTGTTTATATATTATATATATTGTCATGCATATTAAATATTACTTTGCCAACATAGATTCAACCTTCTGCTTTCATAAAATATTAGTACATACATATTTTTCTCAATCCAAATATTTATTGCTTTTTTATTATTTATTATACATCACAATATGCTAAATTTATTCATGCTTTAATATCCAATCGATTATATTACTATACATAAGTAAAGTTAAGCATAAGAAAGGGGATGTTCAAGCCACAAAGTTGGTTGTGGAAATATGTATCATACAAGACTAAGATTTAACAGAATAAAAGAATGTTAATGCTCCAAAATGTTGGTTGCACCAATTGTGTAATGATAACTTCTACCATAAGTTGTTGGAAGTTTATATATTAAATAAAAAATTGATTTGAACCTGGATACCGACTATATACAATCAAAGATATATACCTATTGTAATGGGCTTTACCCTTCTTTATGATTTATTTTATGGCTATTGTACTTATTATTTATTATTTTACATTATTAGTTCATATTAATTTTTAATATTTCATTTTAAGACCCTGTTATTCAAGCAGAGAAGTAAATATGATCAATACTTACATATTAACCATACCCCCAGTCAGACTGAGATTTAATAAAAAATACACAAACTGTGGTCACCTTTCCAGACTGAGGTACAACCTCCATGACTGTAAGAAGCATGACACATCTCAATGAGATATTTATAATGGGTTTTAACTCTATGGGTGCCATCCAGCCTTAGACTGGACTACATGAGATGACATTAACATGCTTCGAGTGCTTGACTCTTGGCTAGCTATTAAAATATGAGACTGGCATAACACAGATTATTTAAATATGATTATTGATTTAAACCCATAGGTAAATGAAGAGAGAGAGATTTAAACCACACTAATAATTTATAACATATTTATTAAAAAAACATAAGAAATATTTAAAACATAAAAAAAATATTAACACTTATTTTCTACAATATTTTAAACAATCATATTCTTATTTACATATAGGTAAGAGTTAACACTAGCAATGATATTTAAAAGTTCTATCTAGAATAAAATGTAAAAGTTCTATCAATGATTTCTAAACGTATTTACCTACACTTTAACACAATATCTGGGCGATCACCCCTGTCTTCTGATTCTGTCAGATTTATAATGGGCTTCTATTAGTAGTAGCATAGTTTTTGGCAGGTAAAAACATTGGCAAAGGTGAGTCAAAGATATATTACTGCATCTGGTTATCGGTGTTCAGGAAATGGGCAGTGGAAAATTAATAAACACTCAGCTTTGATTTAACAATGCATTTTTCTTTCAGTGTGATTGTATGTAGATTGCTTCATCTTGGAGGACTTAGTCATTTTAGCTGGCATATAGACTCTTCAGTGGACTGCCAATTTGAACTTGGTCAACTCACTGGCTTCCCTTATTTTTTTTTTTTTGTTTTTTCTGCTGTTTTTTTTTTTTTTTTGGACAATAGGTGATTGCAGCATTTATACTCTCGACTCCACCCACTGCTCAAATTCTTACCCATATTTCATCTTTATTTTTTTTTTCTACTTAGTTATATTTTTAATTACCTTATATTTTTAATCACATAAAAATTTAGGACTATTGTTATTTAATCAGTCTGGAATTTATGTCCAGAAATTAGTATTTTAATTTAATTCCAAAGATTTTTACTTTTACTTTTTTTGGAACAATAAAATATTGAAATATAATTTTATTTTTCCTTATTCTATTAATAATATCATGTAACTCATATATATATACACATATTTATGTACTGTGTATATATACACATTGTTACACTATATATAATGTATAATGAGATCTTCAAGTTGTGTACCATAATCTTTGATTTAAATAAATAACAAATGGTTAATAAAATTCAAACAAAAATTTAATTTAAATATATAATAATATTAACCAATATGATGATGATGACTTATAATTTAAAAATATAAGTACTGTACTCCCAAAAATATTTTATTTGTTTTACAGTTTCAATGAAAAGAGTCTCAAAAGCACTAAACCTGTTAAAAAGAAAATTTACTTTTGGAAAAGTTTCTAAAAAAAAAGATCATTACAATTATTACCGCCATTTCAGCATGTCCTGATTTCTCAGGACTGTGGATATTAACTAACATAAACGTGTAAAAAGCATGTATTTGATCGAGTTATGAACACAAACTAAGTCGCCTAAGGGAAAAAAATTAACAATTTATTAATAATAAATAAATAAAAGTTCATATATACTCATAACTATTAACACATAAACAAAAATATTATAGTAACAAAAGATATTTTAAGTTTAAGCTACGGTTCAAGTTTAAGTTCTTATAATAAGATCTTGCCACATTAAATATATAGTCACTAACTTATGTTTTTTCAGATACCAATCTTTTAATATTTTACTGTTGTCTTCCTTAGTTTTTCCGGTTATAATTTTCTCCTTGAACGCAGTGATGTTACAGAGAGTAAATACAATAGCACTAATGACATTCTAAGAGATATAATATTATCTGTAGGTCTTTATATGGTAATATCCATTTCTTTCTTTATGGGATTATAGAGACTTTGCGCAAGCTGGTTTTTCAAACAATATGTCAAACAACATATATGTCACCAGCTAGGGGATATGTGACATTTACGTCATTACAACATCTTTTTTGCAAAACATTCCTTTTACTCTCTCCAAAATATTTTGTGAATATAAATTTTAGTACATTATATCATGTTTTTTATAAATAAAAGAAGAAAAAATTGGTTGTCTCTTTCTCTCTAGCTTTATTTACATTTCCGTTAACATCGGAAGAAGAAAAATTCACTGCCGACTTTTAATTTTTTAATTATAATTTCTAAAATGTTATCCATTCTCCAAATTTACTACTAGATTCAAATATACCATCAGATTTTCTATAAAGATTCGATAAGTTGTTTAATTAAAACTTCATTTAAAAGACAGATTAAATAAGGTTTGGAATGCTTAACATTTTTTCTAAACTAACCAACTCAAAATTCTCTTATGTATCAAGAGCATTTTTTCTTCTTCCATTACAGTGTAATTTGTCATTCTCTTACATATCGCAAAATAAATATTTAATATCATTAATAATGTACATGAATTAATTTTTCTTTTAAAAATCTTTAGGCAGTTTACATTTTATTTCTTAAATGACATGACACCCACGTAAATGGTAGTTAGTATATCTATTAGTCAATTCTCATGAATTTTTATTAAACACATTTATTTTATGCATTATAGTATAACCATTGCTATCTAAATCATTTGCATATACTTAGCATATCGCCTTTATTTCTCTGTTCTGCATTTTGCATTATCGCTATGAATATGAGGCAAAGGGCCTCGAAAGCGCTTAGCGTTTAATAATTTTTGCACTCTCTATAGCTTCTCTTTCAAGCGCCTCAAACGCTTTTAATTTTATATAATACATATTAAAATGAGCAATCTATTATTCATTACAACAACAAAAAAGATTTTTCTCTCTTTTCTAAGCAAAATGATATTCAAATTTATTTTTTGTTTGTTTGCTTTTTATAATAAAAAAGAAACTGAAACGAAGTTTAGAAAGAAGCTAAGTTTTAATATAAAACCAGTTTTTAATTTTCTTTTAACAAACTGGAATATTACTTCATTCAAATCCCACAGGACATAAAAAGGAAGATTATTACTAACAGTTATCTAGATTTTTTTTTCATATGTCATAGCATCAGCCGGGGGGGGGGGGAAACCGCAACAACCGTCTGCAATCAACTACTTGCTTGCAAGGCGACTGCGCTGACCTCTCGGCTAACTGTTTTCAATGATACTTTGAATAACTCCGGCTAAAATAAAGAAATAGGCTTATTTAATAAATGCAGTTAGAAATTACAAGACTATATTATCACCATAAATGAACTTTTAATATTTATCAGAAAAAAAGTAAATGACAATTATTTGGTTTTGGAAAGTCTTATATGTAAAGTCTGATTTTATTTTAATTAATTTGAATTTGTAAATAACAATTGTTATCCAGATATTATTTGGAAGAAACTATTAGTTGTTGTTTTTTTTTTTTTAAAAAAAAAAGAATGAATTTGTAATAAGTTCTCTTTATTTGTTAAAATTACTGTAGAGAAAAAATAATTATTATATATATTGAGAACTTTATATAAGCTATTAATAAGAGGAAAAGGTACAGAAATAATGATAATTATGTAAGTGCAATTTACACATATAAATTGCCTAAGTCTCAAATAATTATAATTAATGATATAATTATATCCATTAGTCTTATTCGTTCATAGTTAAACTTATATCTGATTAATGAAAACTGAATTTTATGTAGATGGATTTATATATGCACAGTTGTTTGTTCAACGCTTAATAGTTTACATATGTTCGCATCCACATGGGAGAATACATTCCTATCAGTTTGATGAGATAGGGATCGATCTCAGAATGAATCATTCCTATGTAAAAAAAATACTCTTTTTCTTCCTATTGTTAGATTCTATTTTAGCAGAACAACAAAGATTAAAACAATTAAGTATAAAAACAAATTACATATAGTACTGTTAAACTGATAACAATGACTACTAATAAAGAGTATGGGAGGAGGAGGGGCAAGCAACTAACGCAATGTAATTATTAATTTTATTACTCCCAACATTGTTAAATAATTTAAATAAATCGTGTTTTGCGCCACCAAGTAGTAACTAAAAAAATCTTAATTCATAATACCTATAATATATTTTTACATTCACTAAAGCTCTTGCATATACTGTATACACGATATAAATTCAAATGATATTATCATTTGCCTTAGTGTTTGCTCGCAATGATTATCAATATAGTGAAATTCATTAATATGACCTAATTATCTATGCCAAGTTTCCCCGTACGTTGCAAAATATCATTGAAAATAGTTTGTTCTCATTAATACATTCTGAGATATCTAATATAGCCTCCGTTCATTAGTGATTCTTTTTTTAAATGGCTAATTATGATTTAAACTGTAGAACTATCGCTTTTTCCTAGTTAAAAACCATATCAAATATAATTTACAATGAGATAAACAGTGTACGAATCTTGAAAAACAGTAGAATCTTTACTTTTAGAAACAGTAGCGATCAATGAAGCAAGTTCAGAAGACCAGTGAAATAACAGTATCATTGAAGAGACGAGTTAGCAATTGAATGTTGTGGAAAAAATACTTTTAAAAAAATTAAAAGAATGATTCACCAAATTAGTTGAACTACTGTTTTTGATGACATCTAATAAATAAAAAATAGTTGGAATAAGATAACGGTGAAACGATCTTTAAATATTTCAGTACGGGAAAGGCGACTCATCATTAGTCTAATCAGATTACACAAATGCTGAATAATGAGTGAGGACTTATAATTTTTCTTCCTTACCAAAATTTTAGCCAAGTAGCTACACAACTATTTATTGCCTAATAAATTGTTTTAGGTTATGAATTTAACTATTTCATTGGAAATTTTAATACTGCTTTTAATCTTTAAAAAACACTACTAGCTTGAATTTCAATTTTAGTTCTTGAGCATTGCAAATGGGTGAATCGTATTCAACAACTGAATTTTGCATAAGGCAAGAAACTGAAGGGAAAAAAAAACCATTTTTGTCTCTAAGCAAAATATCAAGTTTTAGGATGCAATTTTAGCAACAAAAAAGTATGAAGTGTAGGAAAATGTAGCACTCAATATTGAATACTTTTGTTACTTTGGAAAAAAAATACAGAATCAAAAATTAGCTAAATGTTGTGAAGTTCTATTTTTATTTTTACATATAAGATATGATTGATGACAAAGATTTCGAATGGCTTTTTCTGCTTGCTTCCAGTAACTGTTTTAGGAGCAATATTATTATCGTTTTTAATTATTATCAATCCACTCAGGTTAAAAATCTCTCCAAGTTTAATTCAGTTCTGTGATTCATATCTTCATTTCTCCACTTTACTTCAACTAACTTTTTCATTTCATATGCAACTAACTTTTTTTTTTAATCTCATTTATCTTTCTCCTATATCACCTCCTTTTAAAGCTTTTAAAATCTCCTGGGATCTAGTTTAAAATTTTAACATTCCATCTATTATCATCTTTTTTAGTAATGTAGATAACACGCCTCTTTTTAGCTTTTAAAATTTATCAGTGATGTCAATGGGACCTAATTATTCTCTCATTCATGTATTTTATTTTCAATCTCTCTTTGTTATTTCATATTATTATATGGTCTGAGTGTTCATTTTTCTTTAAGTAAATGCCCAAGTCTTAAACCTATACATAAGTACTAATAAAATACATCTACTAACTAAACATGTAGGCATATTTCTATTAAGGATTAAATTATTTCTACCAATTGAAAACTTAATTCTACACTTCATTTCACTCATATTTTTATGTGTATTAATAATCTAATGATTCATTATTATTAATTTTTATTTTTCTCTCTTATTAAAATTATGGTTGAACGTTAGTTTAATCTTTTTAATATTAAACTTTCTATTTTATTATATTCATCTGATAGCTCCTGCAACATTTCTGGACAGTTTGAGGTATTATTTGTAAAAATAATCATATCTTCAAAAAAGGATGATTCAAATATTCTCCACTTATTTTTACTTTTTTAAACTTCTTATTTTAATGCACAAATAGTTTTTAAAAGTTTTAATTAAGATACAAACCACCTTGTCTTTTTCGATATCAATGTTAATCTTCAAATCACTTTGTAATCTAACCCATTTCAAAATGAAACAATATCCTGGATTTATATATGGGTGCCCCAAAATCTTAATCACCAAAATATTTATAGAATTAAATACTTTTTGTAACCTATAAACCCAATGCAAAATGATCATTTCCATAATTTCTCTTATTAATTAATTACAGAGAATTTTGGACTCAAACCAGCCTAAAAATAAACTGGATTTAAAATTAATTATAGCACAACATATTTATATTGTATTATCTGTCAATATATTATGTTTTAATAATTTTTAAATCCAGCTCATTTTTAGATTGATTTGAGTCCAAAAGTTTCAGTAGGCAAATTGTAATGATAAAAGATCTGATATAAGATTTATAAAACACTGATGAATCTGTTAAGTTCTAATATTTTCTTTTTTACCTTTTTTTAAAAATATCATCGCAATATTACTTTCTTTCAAATTTATCTGATATAATCTTTATTATTTAGATAATTTTGCTAACAATTTATCTATTTTTTCACTATGTTGTTTTATTAAGATATTGATAATAACTTTATTATTATTGGAGCTTTTCTAATCTCCATACAGGTGACTAAGTAAATGTAACAGCCTTCCAGATTGGTTGAATATTTCCAAATTTTTAATTGATGAGCAGAAAAAGTTAGAAATATACGTCAACCGATTGCTAATAGAGGAATCGTTTCAAAAGCTAGACTTCCTATCTACTAGGCTAATGCATAGTGCTATGGAAGGAAGTTTAAGAATAATTACTTTTATTACAACTTTAAAAATGTGATATAAGATAATACATAAAAGAAACAGAATATTATCCTTTTTTAGACATTGTTTGAATGTGCAGCAATTAACACTTAACCATAAACAAAAATATTCATGGTTGAAGACATTGTTTGAATGTGCAGCAATTAACACTTAACCATAAACAAAAATATTCATGGTTGAACCTCCTTTTACATCAACTATAAACCTCAACAAAATAGCTATTATAGGTTAATGAAGAAAACTTGTTTAGCCTCAGGAGGATAGTCAGTTAGAAATAATTGATAGTTTTCTAGCAGCATCAAAAGGCAAAAGTTATCTGTTTACTTGCATGTAATCTTATTATTTTTATTCTTTATTATAATAATTCCATGAAAATATTTAATTCAATATATATATAAACAAACAAAAAAAGACTTATAAATCCAAGAAATAATATATTTCAACCAGAGGACTGGTTTTCATCAGAAAGAAAAAAAATACACAGTAAAATGGCGATAATCAAAAATTACAGATTTGATAAAAGATTATAAATTTAACAAACCCTCCCTGATTGGTCACAAAATCTAACACAGAATATCTACCCAATCAATGACAGAATTCAAACAAAAAAAAAAAAACTACATTTCCTCCTAATCAAGCCTAAATTCTATTTGAATTGAAATAAGTAAATAAATAAAAAATCCAAAATTAAAATATACATATGTGCATACATGCAAAAATAGACTATGCTCACATACAAAAAATAGCTGTGCTCACATTAATATTCATTAAAAACTAAAATACTTATACATTTTAATCAAAAATTATAGTTAGTGCAAAGTAAAATAATTTATAATAATTAATTATTTATCTATATACCAATTAAACACAGATATTAAACATCCATATAACCAATCTTTACATCAAAAATCTCATATAAAAAAAATTTTCACATAAAAAACTCACATATAAAAATCATTTAGGAGGCCAGGTAACCCAGAGATGTAATAGTTCCAATATTTAAATTCAATCCATGTGGTTAAGTCTTGAATTTAAAAATAAAAAAACTCTCATTTTGTTTCCTCTCCCTTGTAGAAGAAAAACCTTCCTGAAGAATTACTACTCTTAAATCATCAATTGAATGATTCGGTAAATTAAAATGTTTCGAAACTGGTCTATCTTCATTCTTATGCAAAATGTCAAATCTATGATTAGTCATTCTGACATGTAAACTATTTGCTGACTCACCTATATACTGGCTTAAACATCTACTACACTCTATCAAATATATCAAATTAACACTTTTACATGTAACATAATTAGGAATATACCATTTGAAATTACGATTCTTAGTACTAAAGACCACTTTTGTCACAACAATATGTTTACATGTAAAACATCTTTTATCTTCACATGGAGAACATCCTTTTTCCTGTACAGAACTACTAATAAAATTTGTTTTGACAAGTATATCTCTAAGTGATCTATGTTTTCGATATACAACCTTAGGTGGATCAGAAAAAATAGATTTTAAATAATCTGTGGAGTGTAATATGTTAAAATGTTTTGCCAATATCCGGTTAATATTAGGTAAATCTCTATTAAAAGTAAGAACCAATGGTGGAACATCTAATTGTTTTTTACTCTTTTTAGATAAAAGAAGTTTCTTTCTATCAATTAAAGAAGATCTTCTTACTGCATTATCCAACAATGTCTTAGGATACCTCATATTGAGCAATCTATTATATAAAATACTATTATTTTGTTGAAGAAATTTCTCATCATTAAAAAATCCTCTTCATTCTTAAAAATTGACTATAAGGAATATTAGCCTTTAAATGTTTAGGATGGTTACTATAAAAATGTAGATAGCAGTTATTATCAGTTGGTTTCCTATATACAGTAGTAGTAAGAACTCTATTCGTGTAATTAACTTCAACATCAAGAAAATGAGCAATTGATTTTGAAAAGTTCATTGTGAAATTGATATTTTTATTAAAATTATTTAAATAACTTAAAAATTATGAAGTTCAACTTCATTATGTGGCCAAATCATGAAAATGTCATCTATATATCTAAGCCAAGTATGAGGTTTCAGCCTAGCATTATCAAGTATAGAGGATTCTAGTTTTGACATAAAAATATTCGCATAACTTGGTGCCATCTTTGTACCCATTGCAGTACCTTGTTTTTGTAAATAGTATCTAGAATCAAAAGTAAAAAAATTATTTCTTAAAACCAAATATATTAATTCAATCATAGTAGTAATAAGACCATGATCATACTTTCTATCTTGTAAAGCACATTTAATAGCCTCAACTCCATCATCATGAGGTATATTTGTGTATAGTGATACAATATCCAAAGTAACCAAAAAACAATCATCTGGTAATTCAGATTTAATATTTTCTAACACACAAAGAAAATGAGTAGTATCTTTAACATAAGAATTAAATGATGGTGGAATAAATTTAATAACATTATCAACATATGCTGAAATATTTTCTGTAGGACTACCAATACAGAGAAAGTAAATTATTATTGAGATATAAGTTTAAAAGTTGTTAAAACAAATAATTATTTATTCTGTCTTTATACTTTACATTTAGTTAAATGTGCTTTTAGCCATTCACTCTATCTTAAATAAGCAACACACATGACCAACATACATGTGAAAAAGATAAATAATCTCTGATATACATATTTTGTGCTCAACCAGCATTCATCAATTGGTTCATGTAATTATTTTTCACACATTTATACAAACAGTGACTAACAATTTATATTAAAATAGCAAATCTTCAAATTTTAATGAATGGGTCTCACTATTCTCTATCCTCCAACTTTTCAGCCATCCATTTTATTAAAAATCTGATGGAGGAATGCTGAAAGCCCTTGTTAATGCCAATATTGTTGTCATACCCACTTTGACTTTAAGTCAATCTGACCCCTCCTTGTATGTAGGACCTTGATATGTCTATTTAAATACACAGAAGAGGATGGAGAGAATTCAGATGGAATCTATAATTTAAATACAAATATATTGAAATATAGTGAACCTTAGATCTAATTAAAGGGGATTTGAGGGGTCACATTGATTTAAAGTTAACATAGATTATGACAACAATATTTGAATTATCAAGAGCTTTGAGCATATAGATGACTGAAAGGTTGGAGGATGGAGAAGAGTGAAGCCTGTACATTAAAGTTTGAAAAATTGCTATCTTAATATAAACTGAGCAGTGATTGTATATGTGCATGGGAGATAATGATATGGATCAAATGATGAGTGCTTGTTCAGTACAAAAGGTGTATATTAGAGATTATTTATCTTTTTCATATGTATGTGGTCATGTGTATTGATTATTTAAGAAAGTGGATAGCTGACCTTAGCTTAAAAATTTGTATACCCTTCAATATACTTGTATTTAAATATTATAGATTCAATCTGAATTCTGCACCTCTCTTTTGTATATTTAAATAATCATATTAAGGTCCTACATATGAAGGGTCAGATTGACTTAAAATCAACATGGGTATGACAACAATATTGGCATTAAGAAAAGGTTTTCATCATTCCATCATCAGATTTTCAATAATATGAATGGCAGAAAATTTGGAAAGTAGAGAAGAGTGAAGCCTGTCCACAAAAGTGTGAAGATTTGCTATTTTAATATAAACTGAGGACTGATTTTATATAAGTGTGGAAGATAATAATCTGGAGCAATTAATGAGTGCTGGTTTGGCATAAAATACATAAAATGGACATTATTTTTTAAACATGTATGTGGTCATGTGTATTGGTTATTTATGATAGAGTAAGTAGCTGAAAGGAGCTCAAAAGTCTGTGTTTAAATTCCCTTTAATTACATCTATACTTGTATTTAAATATTACAGATTCAGCCTGACTTCTTTCAATCCCTCTTCTGTGTATTTAATGGGCATATTAAGGCCCTGCATATGAGGGATCACATTGACTTAATGTTAACATAGGTATGGCAACAATATTCACATTATCAAGAGCTTTGAGCATTCCATCATCAGACTTTTAATAATATGGATAAGTGAAAAGTTGGAGGATAAAAAAGAGTGAAGTCTGTCCATTAAAGTTTGAAGATTTGCTATCTTGCGTGTGTATATATATATATTTATATATATATATATTACAATGTGTATATATATATATATGCGTGTGTGTGTATGTGTGTGTGTGTGTGTAGAATATAATGATCTAAACTAATTGATGAGTGCTGGTTCAGCATGAAATATGTATATTGGAGATTATTTATCTTTTTCATATGTATGTGATCATGTTCATTGGTTATTTAAGATAGAGTGAATAGCTGGAAGGATCTTAAAAGTATGTGTTTTAATTACATCTAAGGTTCTGTATATTTTGATATACTTTTATTTAAAGTTAAAATTTAGATAATCAATTTAAAGTTTTAGTTATATATTAGTTAATTTAAATTAAATGCTTTTATATTACTTTTCCCTGTCAGGGTTTCTGTCTGTATATCCACTTTTGAATTTTAAACAATGAAATAAATCCATTCCTGTTTAAAACGCAAACTCACATCCTCATGCTTTCCAAAAAAAATTTCTTAACAATTGAGCTGATGGCAATATTACATTTGTAGAATAAAATTTTGTTAATATTGATTTAACTAAATATTAATTAAAATTAAAAAATATGCCAAAAACATTACATTTGTAGAATAAAAAGCATATTGGTATTATTACTGCCATGATGTATTACTCTGATGACATTTTCATCCAATAATAATTATTAAAAGTTTATGTCATGCAATCTTAGAATCCTGGCATGACTAATTTGTGTCAAATATATACATGTTACCAATTTTTCACACCATATATATGTCACCAAGTTATAAAACATGCTGACCTGTGTGAGTTTGGACTCTTTAGTTTTAGAAAGATTTTATGCTATCAAAATGGAGAGATATATTCATTATGGAAAAAGAAAAAAAAAACATTATGATACTAAACAAAAACAGGTATGTGTGAGTTTTTAATATGGTACTTTTTATAAGTTTTTATTTTGGCACTTTGTGCCATCAAAAACATCCTTCTCCCTCCCAGCATAATATACAACTTTGTGCTGTCATAAACACCTAACATGTGTAATACCAAAATTCAAATAAAAAAACAGAAACTTTTATCTCTTGCATTATTTGTAAATAATATGGTTTTATATTTAAAAATACCTTTACATCTAAAATTTTATATATTTGTGATTTTTTTTTGCTAAAGCTTTATATTTAAATACAAGTATACTTTATATTCCTGGAATTTAGATGTAATTATAGGGAATTTGAACCCTGATTCTCCCTTTAGCTATCCACTCTATCTCATACAACTGCTACACATGATCTCACCAGACCAACTGATGGGTGCTGGTTCAGCATGAAATATGTATATTGGAGATCATTCATCTTTTTAAATGAGTGTGGTCATGTGTATCAGTTGTATGAGATAGATTGGATAGCTGAAGGGAGCTTGAAATTCTGTGTTCAAATCCCTTATAATTAAAGTTTTATATGTTTTTTAAAACAATATTTAAAATAAAAGGCTAAATTTCAGCTTACCATTTTTAGCTAAAGCTATAACTTTATCTTACAGTTTGCCATTTTTTTGTTTAGATTTTAAAAAAATGTAAAGCTAAAACATTGTTACAGCTCACCATTTTCTAAAAAAAACATTTCAGGGTTCTTTTTTATATTTTCCTTTTTCCATAATGAATATGTTTTCTTTTAGATTTGAAGTTTGGTATTACATGTGCTCAATGTTTAAGAATGCACAAAGTGCTGTATTATGCCAGGAGGGGGAAGTATGACTGATAGCACAAAGTGCTGTAATAAAAAATCACAAAAAAAATTAAAACCTCACAATGTGTTTTTTTCCTTTTTTCATAATAAATTTATCTGTTCAATTTTTTTTAGATTTGAAGTTTGGTATTACATCTGATGTGATGTATTACTCCGGTGACATATTATTCAAAGATTTGCAATATGTTTAATATAACACTTTCATGGGATCTGCGGACAAATTTTAGTGATAAAGTTTGTCTGCACATCCTTATAGGTGTTATTTTAAACATATCGCAATCATAAAATAATACATAACTGGAGTAATATGTCATAGCAGGAATATTTCCAAAATGCCAAATAAAATTTTGTTAATGTTGATTTAACTGATACTTAATTAATTAAATTAATTAAAAAGCCAATACATAAGTATTTTTATATAGTAGGTAATCACAATATTTAAATTTTAAATTTGTTTATTAAAGAATGTATTTTTATTTTCATATTTTATTATTAAAGTTATATAAAGAGTTTGAAAATAAGCTCTTAACAAACTTTGCAGAGAATATCCCCCACCCCAGACTGGTTTCTGCTACTGACTGCCTCAAGGAGGTGCTAGGATATTCAAACATCCTAGCACCTCACTGAGGAAGCCAGTAGCAGAAACCAATCTGAGGTTGGGGATATTCTCTGCAAAGCTTGTTAAGAGATTATTTGCAAGCTCTTTATATAACATTTGTAATACAAGCTTGTTAAATTAGGTCATGTGATATATGACTTGATTTCTTTGTAATTTTATTATTAAATTACAATTTTTGTCAGATTTTTTGTAGTTTTAATCATTTTTTTAAATAGTTTGTAAATATAACTAAAAAGTAAAATATATTTAGGAATATTTTTTTAAATAATGCTTTTATGTAAATAGCTGACTAAAAAGTAAAAAATGAAGTAATTTTTTATTCTTGGAAAGTATCAGAGAGATCTTAAGAATCTAGACTTCTTATAAAACAATTGTAAATTTGCATGAATATTGTCATTTCATTAAAACCCTTGAGGCTCAAATAAATCATAAAAATCAAAAAGGCCTCCAATGCTTTTATGAAATGATAATGTTCCTACAGTTTTCAATTATTTTACATTAAGATCTCTGATATTATCTGAAGGCAGCAAATTACTTATTTTTTTACTTTTTAGTTGGCTATTTACATATAAATATTATTTAATTTATATATATATATAATTTTATACTTATGTGAATATTTAAATATCTTTGGCAAACCAATGCAGGATAGATCATTCTTATGCTGATATTTGCTAAGCAATTACAAATAAAGGAAATAATTGGACTGAATTGTTTCAGAGGTTATTCTTTATATGAGTGTGTGTTTCAGAATTACTCAGATAAACACTTTTTAATAGTACTGAATGAAACATTTCTAACATACAAGAACTTCAGATTAATCTCAGATATTTGGAAAATAACTTTGAAATGTCTTGTAACAAATATATATTAAGAAATAAATACAAGGTGCTTCATTTTAACATACACCTGGGTCTCGTTTTATGCAGATTATTTTAATGTGATTTTGAAGTTATGCAATTCATGTTTCTTCTTAATATTTTTCATATTTCACTATATTTATTAGATATCAAGAAATTTAAATTATTAATAACTTATTTTGACTTGAAATACTTTTTTTTCTTTAAAAAATATAACGTTATATTAGCAGCTAACGTGAATATGGCCTGAAGCTATATTTAGAATAAATAACCTACTTATACTAATGAGTAAATAATAATAATAGATTTATACTTACATATAAAAATATCACAATAAATATTCAAAAATTTTAAACTTTTAAAATGCATTATGTTAGGTATAACAGAAATAAATAATGTAGATTTTTAAAATAAATATCGAAGCTTTTATTGATTTTATAAACTGAAAATAATATTTTTAATGATAATGTATAATCTTTTTGTTTTGATTGCGATCCTCATTTTTTTAATATAGAAACAAAATGTGAACATTTAAAATTTATTTCAGTAGTAAATATCAGTTGTCAACAGAAAACCATTAACACAGCACAAGACTGAAATTGGCACTAGTTGTATAAATGGGATGGAGCAGAATATGGTAAAAATTAGAGTGGGGAATGAAAAATAAAGTGGCTAATAAGTTTCTTTGGGCATAAATGCTGAGAGATTCTTGACTTCATTCAAGAAGAAGCTACATCACATCACATTGACGAATCTGATTTCTTACCAGTTTACAAACAAACCGCACATTCGAAAATAGCGATAATGATTAAAATACGTATGAAAAAATGTCAAATTAAATACTGTAGTTAATAAAAAAAAGTAAAAATAGTTTGTCTTGTACCAATTTTTTTCAAATATTTGATATTTTTTATTAGTCATACTTTATTTCCTTATTTTTTTAATGCGAATTTTAAAGTAATTTTTTTTTGTTGTTTTGCTTTTATGCAAAGTCTGAAAATTACAGACCCTATCCCCCATTTTTCAAGGTAAGTTAAGTCTATTTATGTGCAATTTTTTATGTGGGTTTTCTGTGGAACCTATCTACCACATAAAATGAGACCCAGGTGTATATGAAAAACAATCTTAGATCAAACCAATCAGACAAATTCAGTTATTATTTATTAGATGTTAACTAATACCTAATCATAGCTTACTCTTTAAAGAGCCAAAATTACAGATGATTGGAAAAGATAATAACTAAGAGCATCTTTATATATATAAAATCCTTATAAAAATTCTATTTTTACTTCCAATATATTTTTTTTCTTTAAATTTGAAAATTTTATAATCCTATCAAAACGTAATGCTTGATTTAACCAGTCAACAGTAACAAATTTTAATGGCTAGGAATAACATTTATAAGACACACTTTATTTTTTTATTATGACTATTTATCTCAGATGGTATTTTAATGTTTGTGGTATGATATGAAAATATACAGAAAATACAAAATCAATAGATCATGTGAAAGTTACATGAAACAATATAAAATCTTTCAAAGGAAAAACTATAAATATTATAATTTTTAAATAGTTTAATGTTCATTACTTTAAAACCATTTTATCTGAGGTTATTTATATCCATCTATATTTATAGAACATATAAAATGAGATAGTGATAATATTATACAGATTAGCAAAAGGTCTTGATCATTTACCAACTGAAAAAAAGTTCAGATATTTATGAAAAAATAACTCCTATGCTATAATGACAATGAGTCTTCCTTTCTTTTTTTTATCAAAGGTCGAACTATTAATCTTTTTTTAAAAATAGAAGATATTAAAAGTCATAAATAATTATCCAAACCAGAAAAAGTCATAAAAAAAACAATGCATGAAGGTAAATATCTATTCATTAGAATTATAGATGACTATGTTTTAAAATTCAACTAATACAATTTTGTCATCTTTGGATTCTTGTCATCCTATGTATGAGACTATAATGCCCTTGGTTAAGTGTAATGAAATTATTAACAAAAAATACTAACAAGAATAAATAGCCATCATTTTAATGTAATATAGAAAATATGAGTAAAACTAATAACATGGACCATCATTTAAAGAATATCAATTATGAAACACAAAAAAGTACCTTTTAACTAACATCATAATGATGTGGTAAGTATGCAATAATATTATACTCACCTGCCATGCATATGATCTGACTTCGAATTCATGCTGAATAAATTTGAAAATTTTTAACCAGGTTTGGATTTTTTTAGGTAACTGGCTCATATCTGATCTAGCTAACTATCCAATATTCTTAAATGGTTAACTAGTTATTCTTAGCTAGAATGTAAACAAAAATAGAAAGATCCTAAGTTCTCTATCATTATTTCCCTATGAAAAAGCCTTTATCCTGCAGGGGATTATTTAAAAGCCATTTTACCTTTATCACTGCATGTAAAAATCTTAAATTAGTTTTTTAATGAGTGTATTTGGTAAATATATGTATGTATATTAAATTTTCTTCTCAAATGCAAAAAGAATACTTGAGACAATAAAACTTTAATATAATTCAATAGTGGTAGATCGCTTTACTTAATTGTAATATGCCTTTTCATTTTGTGGTTATGTTTTTAGGGCTTAAAATTTAAACATTTTTGCCTATATCAGATAGTGATTATCTATTTACATTTATATATCTTTCATATATAAAAACAGATATTTTCTTTTGGGTTCTTTTCTAAACTTGTTTTATTACTGGAACTAAATTCTATAGATAAATTTAATAGGAAAAAAAATTATTCCATAGTACTGTATATTTCTTCTACAATGATTGATACTCCTTTTCAACATTAACAGTTATTTCAAAAATACATCTGAAAAATAAAACATATAAATAGATATATGAGGAAATGTATGACATCCTTCCTCACTATTAAATTTATTTATAGGATTCAGTTCAGTAGTAAAGCAAGTTTTAAAAACAATCAAAAGAAAGACTTCGTTTTTTATACCTTAATAATTGTTGAAATTGGATTACATTTTTAATGGAAAAAAAACAATAGTTGGAATTACAAATAATTTATATATTTTTATAATTTTGCTATAATTATATTATTATTTAGTAATTCAATATTTTGACTTAAGACACACTTTTAGATTATTTATTGTTTTGTTTTTTTTTTTGTATTTTTTAGTTGTTCCTTGAAAAAGAGTATAAAATAATATAATGGAAACGGCGGAGTATAATATTGTACATTATAATAGTTCATATTATAATAAATCGAGATTTATAAAGAAGCTTGTGTTTGGTTTGTTGTATATATATATGGCTGTTTTTAAAATAGAAAACTGTTTATTTGTTATTTTTTAATATATTTCCGTATCTATTTATTTAATAAACTAATATATTCATTTAAAATTATTGCCATTGTTTTTAAATAACTTTGAATACTAAATTAAAAAATAATCGAATGACTTTATTGCTCAGGAGATCATAATAAGTTCGATCGCCCGAAATGCCAGAACTGAGATTGATTCAAGCGCTTTGCACTTCAAAATCTGACGCTCGACCACGATATTAAATAATGCCGGGGAATTCTATAATTAACTACTATATAGAGTAGTAATTAGGAGTTAATCATTAAATCATTACCAATAAATTTATATATATATGATAAAAACAAGACTTAAAATATATATAGTAAACTTGGTGGTGCAATGTTAACATATTCTTCTGCTTTTCCATTTACTGAGATTCAAATTTAAATAAAACGTAGAATTTTTCAACTAAGTTTAGAAAGTTCATTTAGGTAGCTGGTCTGTAGACAATCAAGCAACCATACAATCACCGATATTTTGACATTTAGTTATTCTAAGTTAGAGTAAAACAACAATTATAACAACGAAAAAAAAAACTGTAATAAATTGGTAACTTATAAGCCTGGTAATATCTTTAACTTCATTATTTAATTATTATTTTTTTTGGAGGAAGTTGCATATGGCTATTTATTTTTTGCCATGTATTTATTGGTTTTTTACTTGTGAGTTTAAGATCAAGAGACACCATGGACTTTCTTCTCAGTTATCTGATAAGACAGAATGAATGTATGTGTAAATGATATTTTTCCAAAAGATATCATGACTGACAAAAATGAATCATAGCCCTTATTCCAAGGAAGCTGTAAAATCATCAACCAAGGCAGCGAGCGGTTGGTGGCTGAAGACGGAGGGTACTAAGAATCCCCTGATTGTGGACCCAGGCTGCCATTTAATGTTGACTTTTTTATTTAGGTACTTACAACTGCAGACCACTTTCAAGTGAAGGAAGATTGCAAGAATTAGAAGAACTGTCTTATATTAAATGGGACATTATAGGACTTTGTGAAATTAGAAGAAAAGGTGAAGAGACAATTGATTTAAAAAGTGAACATGTACTCTAATATAAAGGCACAAATATTGGAAATACAAATGGAGTAGGATTCATTGTAAATAAAAAGTGCAACATAGTGGAGATTGATGGTGTATCGGACAGAATGGCAACATTAATTATACAACTTAATAGCAGATACCAAATGCAGATAATTCAGGTTTATGCCCCAACAAGTTTTCATAGTGATGAACTAGTAGAAGATTTTTATATGGATGTACAAAAGGTTTTTGATCAGAGTAAACAACATTTTTAAATTGTTATGGGATACTTTAATGCTAGAATTGGTAAACAAATGAAAGATGAAAGTGCTGCAGGTAATTTTGGTTATGGTAATAGAAATGAGAGAGAACAAAGACTTGTGAAGTTTGTAGAAAAAGAAAAACTTTATATTATGAATTCTTTTCTTTTTTTTTTTGAGAAAAATGTTAAAAGGAAATGGATATGGAAGAATCCAAATGAAGGTATAGCAGAACTGGATTATATTTTGACTAACAGAAATACATATTTCAAGATTGTAACATTCTCAATAAATTTAACACAGGAAGTGATCATCGATTAGTAAGATGTAAGATATGTGTTAATGCAAAACTAGAGAGACAAAAATTATTAAGAAAAACATTATTTCCAGTTGATATTCTAATCTTCAGAAACATGCTAATGAATTTAAATTAGAACTTACAAATTGGTTTCAAGTATAAGTAGATTTTGAACATGATTCAGATTTGAATGAAATTAATATGAAAATAATTGATACACTTTTAAAAACTGCAACAAAGATATCTGGTAGAAAAAAGCAGCAATTGACCAATAAAATTTCTACTGAGACTAGAGAATTTATGAAGAAAAGAAGGAATATGAAGATATACAAAAATGATGCATTAAAAAGGATTGAATATCTCGAATTTTGTAAAATGGTGCAGAAAAGAGTTGAAAGTGATATAAGAAAGTATAACTGTGAACTAGCAAGGAAAGCTGTAGAAGAAAGTAAAAGAGTGTAAAATAACATTTTGGTATTGGTAGGAAATTTATATCTATAATAAGAAAAAAAGATGGAATTATTGCTAAAAAGAGAGATGAAATCATGAAATGGGTAGAAGACTTCTATCAAGAATTATAAGAACAAGTATCTCCTATATCTATTATATCTTCCAAATTCCCCAGAATTTTAAATGAAGAAGTGAGACATGCAATTAAATTTATGAAGAAAGGAAAGGCTCCAGGTAATGATAGAATTATAACTGATATATTAAAAGAAGCAGGTGAAGAAATAGAATTTTTTTAGCAAAGTTGTATACCAAATGTCTAAATGATAAAGATGTACCAGATGATTGGAAGAATACAGTATTAATTTTTAAAAAAGATGATAATGAAGATATTAGAAATTACAGACCTATCAGCTTTTTATTAGTTTTATACAAAATTTTTATCAAGATAATTATAACTCGTTTACAGAGAACATTGGATTTCCAGCAATCAAGAACACAAAGCTGGATTTAAAAGTGGTTTTAGTATAGTATATCATATCCAGGTATTGAGAGCAGTTATAGAAAGGACAAATGAATATGAGTTGCCATTATGCTTTGGATTTATAGATTATGAAAAGACATTTGATTCTATAAACTTTTCTTCAGTGATTAAAATATTGGATCATAAAAGTATAGATCCAGGATATTGTCATATTTTAAAGAATATTTATAAAAATGCAACAGCAACAATTAGATTTCATAATGATACTAGGAAAGTCAACATTGAGAAGGGTGTAAGACAGGGTGACTCCATATCTCCAAACTTTTTACAGCAGTGCTGCAAGAAGTATTTTGTGGATTAAAATGGTAAGCTAAAGGAATGAAGGTAAATGGAGATTATTTAAGTCATTTAGATTTTGCAGATGATGTAGTTGTTTTGCAAATAATGCTTTAGAGCTGCAGGAAACGTTGCAAGAGTTATCAGATGAAAGTAGAACTAAAGATAAATGTTAAAAAAACTAAAATAATGTTTAATGGATTTTTTCAAAATATGAAAATAAAGATTGATTATAATGAGTTAGAAGAAGTTAACAGCTACAAATACCTTGTCAGATTATTAATACAGGTGGAAACATAATAGATTAAATTAATCATAGAATTAAACTTGGTTAGTGCTTATATGTGTATGTGTTTGAAAAGTAAAGTCTTTAATAAATGGGTTTTACCTATCCTTGGACACTTAATAGAAAAGCAATACATAGACTTCAGACCACTCAAAGAAGTATGGAGAGATGCATGTTGGGAGTAACATGAAGAGATTGAAAACATGGTATATGGGTAAGAGAACAAACAAGTGTTACTGACCTCATTGAAAAAATTAAAAGACTGAAGTGGAGTTTGGCTGGACTATTTCTAGAAGAGATGATAATAGATGGACAAATAAAATTTTAAACTGGATTTCAAGAGATTGTAAAAGACTCAGAAAGAGACCACATGTGAGATGGATGGATGAAATAAGAAAGCATGTAGGGATGATGTGGAGAAGCTAAAGATCGGAGAAGATGGATTAAACTTGGAGAGACTTTCATCCGGCAGTGAATTGATAATGGTTGATGATGATGATGACATATAAAAATAAAGAGAAAGATGGAAATTATTTTGCAGCTATAATAACGTCCAAATTTTACCACACAGGTTATCTAAGATTATTAATGCTTGGCTATATTTTTTAAACTAATAAAACCCTTCAATTTATTAAATTCATTGGTAATTCTAATAGTATCGCTGAATTGTAACAAACTTTAATATTTCAAACGTTGTCGGAGAATAATAAGCAGTCACCATTGATAATAATCAGCATTTTATCACTTGATCTCGGAGAAATTTGTCAAATTCTTTAGCATCATTAAAGCTGCTTTCCAAAAAATAACATACATTAGCTTTTTAAAAATCTAATAAAATGTGCAACATAATAATATCCCATTGATTTTAATTTCGCATAAACTCTGAAATCGCGTCTTTGTTGTTGTTTTTGTTTTATTTTTTAAGGTTAATATCACACTATACTGTATATACAAAAATAAAAGCTGTAGTTCATTGAATAACAAAATGAGTATATTTCAAAAGCTATAACACAAGTGGAAAATAATCGATTAATCACTTTAAAAAGCGATAGCTTTTTAAAATCATGTTTATTATTTGATAGATTTTAAATAGAAAAAAAATATTCTTACTATGAATAAAAATTTTAATCTAATTATTCTATATAATACTTACTCCACATATATAGAAAAAAAAATCCCTTTAAACGTTCGAATTATCTTTTATTAGTTACGTGATCGTTGGCATTAAATTACCTATATTCACAGTCATAGTCATTGGATGCTGAAAAAAGATGATAAATAAAATATTGATAATTTCTCCGTTCTTTAAATAATAATCTAAATTTCAATAATTTGTTATCTGAATATAATAACATAAAATCTCTGGTTTTAATTTTAATTTCTTTTTTTGACATTTAGAAAGAAAACAAATTCAAATTATTAGCGAAATTTTTCATCCATTTTTAAAATACTTGGAGAACAAACACGTGATTTCCGTAAACATTTAAGAAAAAGAAACCATTTTTTGCTATTGTCTAAATTTACTTTTGTTTATAGTAAATTATAACGACATTTTTTTTTTTAAAAAAAAGACTCATGATTGCAATTAAAATGGCCAATATTAATACAAATATGTGCAATATATATTAAACTTAAAAAGGATAGTTTCAAAATATTAGGTGACGAAGGCTCAGAAATGCTTTTTACTATTGCGCATATTATAAGGTAGGTTTAAAACAGATTATATACTTTAAGTAATAATTAATTCCTGCTTGACATTTCATTTGCATAGAATCTTGAGATTTGAAACTACATCATACACTTAATGAGCCCCCTACATCAATAACAATAATTGCTTTAACACATTTTATTTATCATGCACTTATTCATCATCAATGTATATATATATTAGATTTAAAGTCTTCATATAAATAAATATTAAAAAAAAAACAAATGATCCCTACCCCTACAAGATGTAATTCTTTCTGAATAGCATTCTTCAGTTAGTCCAGATCCTGACCTATATATACATTAAGCATGCTAATTTTGAATGACAGCAGCAGAAATATACTCTCATTCAACTTGTATCACCTGCTTTTAAAGCATATTAATTTTCTAAATTTATAGAGCACTATTTTAGATTTCTTCAAGTACATTTTATGAGGTTCAAACGAATGATTTATGATTTAGACACATTAGATTTATGTCAAATCATTCAGCACTAAATCTTGCTTTATAACAAGATGGAATATTATGGTCATAATGATAGTTTGCATTTTGGCAGTAATTTGCATAAATTAATGCATAAAGTAACATTATATAATTGTAAAAAGCCATATAATAGTGAAATAAACTTATGCCAGTTGGCCAAGTATGATTTGCTTTAGCTTCTGTCAGAAAAAAAAGACTTCTGAGTTAATGCACCAAGACTTGGTAAATATAACTTTCTAATTAATAGAATCTTTTTAGATAAACATATTTTAAACTGTAATACTTATGAATTCAGTTATTCTGGAAACATTCATTTACCATCTATATGGAGTATCAATAGATCAGCTCTTGTGTCTTTTAAGAAAATTCTAACTACACCTAGGTCTCGTTTTATGCGGATTATTTTAATGCGATTTTGAAGTTATGCACTTCATGTTTCTTCTTAATATTTTTCATATTTCACTATATTTATTATATATCAAAAAATTTAAATTATTAATAACTTATTTTGACTTGAAATACTTTTTTTTTTTTTTTCAAAAATATAACGTTATATACCTAACATGAATATGACCTGAAACTGTATTTAGAATAAATAACCTAATAGATTTATACTTACAAATAAAAATATCACAATAAATATTCAAAAATTTTAAACTTTTAAAACATATTTTGTTAGGTGTAACAGAAATAAATAATATAGATTTTTAAAATAAATAACGAAGATTTTATTGTTTTATAAACTGTAAATAATATTTTTAATGATAATGTATAAGCTTTTTGTTTTGATTATGATCTCATTTTTTAAATATAGAAACAAAATGTGAACATTTAAAATTTATTTCAGTAGTATAAATCAGTTCTCAACAGAAAACCATTAACACAGCACAAGACTGCAATTGGCACTAGTTGTATAAATGGGATAGAACAGAATATGGGAAAACTTAGAGTGAGGAATGGAAAATAAAGTGGCTAACAAGTTTATCTGGGCATAATTGCTGAGAGATTCTTGACTTCATTCAAGGAGAAGCTACATCACATCAACGAATCTGATTTCTTACCAGTTTACTAACGAACCCCATATCGTCAAATCACGATAATGATTAAAATACATATGAAAAAATGTCAAATTAAATACTGTAGTTAATAAAAAAAAAGTAAAAATAGTTTGTCTTGTACCAATTTTTTTTCAAATATTTGATATTTTTTATTAGTTATACTTTATTTCCTTATTTTTTTAATGCGAATTTTAAAGTATTTTTCCTTGTTGCTTTGTTTTTATGCAAATTCAGAAAATTACAGACCCTATCCCCCATTTTTCAAGGTAAGTTAAGTCTATTTTTGTGTGATTTTTTTTAATGCGGGTTTTCTGTGGAACCTATCTATCACATAAAATGAGACCCAGGTGTACTTGAAAATTTCTTTTTGTCTAAGGTTTAAACTCCAGGTCATAAGCATAATGAGCTAATATGTTAACTACTATACCTTGGGGTTTTTCATAATAGCATGCAGCAATACAATTATAATAAACTGAATTGACCATGAATGATAATAATAATAATAATAAATAAGGATAGCTGAAATAAATCAAATGTTCATTTTAACATGATACCAGAAAATTATCAATTTTGTGGGGCAAAAAAATAGAAATTATTTACAAATATTTAAAAGAGACAGTTATAATAATAGTAGATCGTAACAACTAGATTTGAGTGATTAATAAATGCAAAAAAATATATAAACATATGAAAGAGCAAACCCAAGGAAAAGAAACTGATCTTAGAAAAAAAAAAAAATGGGTACGTTTAACTGAACAAAAAAATATCAACATGCATTGCAGTAAACAAAAATAGGACATAATTTATATTGGAGTTTATTAAAATATTAAGCCTTTATCAGAGTTAATTAATCAAAACAGAACATAAAATAAAAAGATTAAATGATATCTTTTGCTCATGTGACAAATGAAGGTTGTTTATCAGATGTTTTCATATTAAAAAAGAGTAACCTGAGGAGGATGTTTGTCATCAAGGGAGTTGAGATGAGGGGTTCATTGAAAAAAAGTCAACCCCCCCCCCATCATCAATATATTGTATCTGTTTAAAAATCAGACATTATCGAAAGAGGAAAAAGATACAGTGATGAAAAAAATACAAATTTCATTAATATCTTTGAAATAAATTATATTACAATTTAAAATTAAGCAAATATTGTACAGTAAATTATATTTTATACTTATATTTAGTGACTTTGATTGCATAATGTATGAATCATTTTTTTTGTTTAAAATAACTTACAACTACGATAAATAAATTTTACAATTGTACAATAATCATAATTTTTGCTGTAGGCAAAATACTACTAATAATAAAAAGAACATTTTAAGGTGAATCACAGATATAACTTCTGGATCCACATACAAATGTGCATACCCAAAATATTGAAAAATTATGGGATCTAGATAAATGGTAAAACAAGAAACATCAGAGAAACACACAGCAATACCTCCAATCCTATTTAGCAGAATTTATGTGGTAATATATGCACAAAGACAAAAATACATTTGTGGCAATTTTGGGGGCCATTTGGGAAATCAGGCCTCCAATATAAATAACCAACACTATTCACTTTTTATT
Source organism: Epiperipatus broadwayi (assembly GCA_028023455.1). NCBI lineage: Eukaryota > Metazoa > Onychophora > Udeonychophora > Euonychophora > Peripatidae > Epiperipatus > Epiperipatus broadwayi. The sequence goes on along the minus strand of JAQFVV010000078.1, from coordinate 458,058 downwards.
AAAAATTATCCTTATAAAAATGATATTTATGTTAAATTTATTTTATTTAAAATTTATTGTCATAGTTTTGTTTTATTTTTGTGAATGAAATTTATAATACATTTATTGTTTTTGTTTTTTTTAAAAAGTGATTTAAAAATAAAATTAATTATTTTGAAAATATTAAATGTTAATTAAAAAACGAAGTGAATACAAATTAATCTTCAGCAATGGGAGAGTATTTTGTAAAAGGTTTCTTTTTTCCTATTGTTGTAAGATTTCTATGGATATTTTGACTGTTACCTATCCAATTCTTGAAAAGAAAACTATATCTGTTTTTTTAAAACACATTTTTATACTTCACAGCTATGAAAATGATTTTTATTCAATTATAATTGTATTTATGTACTTTGGTGAGGTAAAAGTTCATTTGGGTGATGACCTCATCTTTTTGAAAATATAATTTTTATGGAGCTGTGTGATGCTTAAATAAAGTGCACTAACTATATAAAATAAAAGAACTCAAAAAAGAAATCAACTGTGGATTACAAGAAGAAATAATGTAACAAAAAAGAGGATCAAGCTTACACATTAAGCATCTACCTGGTTTTCTTCATTACAAAGCACAACCAAAACAAACTTATTGTTTTTTGGAAATTTTTCTAGTTTTACCATTTATAAATTTAATATTTAAATACAAGTATTGTCTATACTGAAATTAATATAATTTAGAATAAATTTGAACTCAGACTTTTTTTTTAAGTGTCATAGCATCGGCCGGGACGCGAACCCGCAACCTGGGCAACTGCCTGCAAGCGCAAGGCAGTCGCGCTGACCTCTCGACCACCAATGCAAGACTTTTGAGTTCAAATTCCTTCTAAATTACATTTATAAATTTATATGTGAAAGCATGATGAAACAAAAATAAGCAGAGGTCTCAATATTAAATAGATACTTAATATTTAATTGCAGAAGAAAAAAATATTTGCCCATTTAGCTCAATGGAAAAAAAAATAAAAAGAAAATTTGATAAGGTTTTTAAAATGACACTTTATTAAATAAATAGTAACTTGTCTTACAATGTTTAAAGTAACGTAATTTGCAAAAGATACATTTTCTTCTTAAGTCAGATTTAATACACTGATATTTTTCTTAATTATATAGAAAGTCTACATGTAATATATATTTAAAAAATCGGAAACATTTGTTTTATATATTATTAGAACTGTTAATTATTATTGTTAACTCTGAAAACTATAAAATTCCAACAAGTTTGGAGAAAATTAAAGATATATGCTTGATTGATTTCTCAAGTTTATTTTAAGTAATTTTTTTAACCATATATATTTAATTTTTATTGATTATATACATATGTAAATATAAGAAAAGTTAAATTGTTTATATTTATTTTTGTTATTGTTGTTGTAAATAAATAAGTTATTATTATTTAAAGACATGATTGCTTATCTGCCCAATAAGTATTTTATTTTCTATATATCTAGAGTAGAATAACTTTTAATATAATTTTTCTAATATAGTTAGTTTAAAATCTTAATTATTAGAATAATAATGTATATATTGAGTGGATGATGATCAGCAAATATGATTGGATTAGAGTTGAGATTTCTATGCTATATAAGCTTCATTCTGGTCATTATCCATGGCTATAATCAAACAGAATAAAAGTTTAGGTTATAGTTACTCCACCTTGTACCTGGTTAATCACTGGTCATTGAAAAACAAATAATTCTTGTAAAATAATATTCATACTAACAAATGGCAAAGCAGCTCATGATTCTGTTACAATATATTACATATTGTTCGGGAGATGATGACTATCAAGTTCTATCACAAGATTGTTATAGCTTCTGTCCATAAAATTATGTATGCATAAATATATATAATTTTTATTTTTGTGGTTGTTGTTTTGCACAGGTTTTGTTTAAGGAATCAAATAGAGAGTTATAAATAATAGAGATATGTCTGCAGACTAATATACACATACCCATGCATATATGGCTGTAAATTATTATTTAAAGTAATAACAGTTTATTATTCAGAACTTTATTTTTTATTTATTTTTGTCTGATTTATAGAAAACAAAGAAAAAATATATTTTTCTGTTTTGTTTTAATCCAGCTATGATTAAAAATTAGGTTTTGTAATTTTTTTTATTTATCAGATAAAATTGTGATATAATTAAAAATTGGATGGTAAAAATTAAGGAATTTTTATTTAACTAATATATTTATATTGTTATTCCCAAAAAACAGCAAGTAGAGATTAGATAATTTATTTCCTGTAACATTTTAGTTATTTTGTAATCTTTTGTTATTAATTAATTAAAAAATATTTCTGGTAATTAAATTGATAAAAAAATATACTAGCTGGGATTCTAAAACATTTCTTTTCATGTGACTACAAAAGATTGGCTAGTGGCATTTTGGAAGGATAACCTTTCATGTTTCAGAGAATGGAATGAGAATCTTTCTAGAATTGGAAGAGAGTTGTCAGTGGTTTTTGGAAAAAGTTTTTATTCAAGATAAAGTGATTTTCCTAGAGAAAATTGCAAGTTGTGATTAGGAAGTTATCTATGATTTTTTTAAAAAATCTTAAGTGAAAACAATTTGAATTGTAGCCATCCCAAAAAAATTTTAGATTTTGAAGTTAAAATTTAATTTAGCAATTAACCTCAGGAAATAAAGTTTATTATTGGTCAGAGCTCAAATTATTTCATGGTCACAATGCAGGTGAATAAGTAGGCCAAAGAAAGCAATATGGAATAAATGTGTTATAATACAGCAATTTTCTCATCACCTCCATATAATCCTATTACTGTCTGCTAAAAGCCTGCCTGTCTATTAGAAAATGATATGAAAAGTTTAAAATAAAAAATTCTTAAATCCTTACATCTGTCTTTTTATAGTGCACATGAAGGAGACATTTAAAATCCTAAGCTTGTCCTCAATAAAAAAAAATTTAATAAATGGATTAGAACTTAATTTTATATATTCATTTTGTCTTCTAAGATAGATCAATTCCAGATATTTATTATTTACTGTTGTAATTTATGTGTAAAGGAAAACCATACAATCAGGAAGTAAGATTGTTTATTTATTATGACAATGTTCAATTTTAATAATTTTCATATTTTTATAATCAAGTTTAAATCCATATTGACAAGATTTATTATGATCAAATATAACAGATGATGAAGGTTTATTTACATCTATTCTAGATTGTTTCTCTTTTTGAATTCTATTATATAAAAGCAAATGCTCTTTTATTCTCTTCTCAAATGTACACTTAGATTCTCCGATGTATTGTGAGCCACATCCACATATCAAATAATATAAATAGATTACTTAATAACTCTAAAATTCAAAATTTAATCAAAATTCTATTATATATAAATTGATATGTGGATGTGGCTTACAATACATCGGTGAATCTAAGTCTATATTTGAGCAGAGAATAAAAGAGCATATGCTTTTATATAATAGAATTCAAAAAGAGAAACAATCTGGAATAGATGTAAATAAACTATCATCTGTTATATTTGATCATAATAAATCCTGTCAATATGGATTTAAATTTGATTATAAAAATATGAAAATTATTCAAATTGAACATTGTCATAATAAACGTAAAATAAAAGAGGCTATGTTGATTTCAAGAAATCATTAAATGTTAATGAATCACCAGTCATCAAATGTTAAGATAACAGAATTATGGGAAATCTGAATTGAACTATGGGTATTGTTAAGGGTTGTCTCATTGATTATTCAATGTTATATAGTTGATAAAGACTACAAAATGTATAGTCGAAAGTACTTCTAAAAATAATATAATTTATGTAAATTTTACTGTATTTTGATGTATATATATTGATTTGTATATTACACATATTGTGGAACGAATACAGAGATCAAACTTAATTTATTTTATATATATATGTATGTGTTTTTGAATACATATAAAGCACTGGTAATACCATAGTATATCCAGAAGAGCATTATCATGGAACCTATAAAACATAGTTTCAAACAAATTTAAATAAATACATTTCACATTTTTTATCATACCTGATTTTTTTTAACCACTATTATTTTATTATTAATTATAAGCTGCATAATAATTTGTTTTTAAGATTTATTTAACAATAACATTAAAATATTATAATTTGGATAATTTGTTTTCATTTATTTATTTAATAACATACATTGCTAACTGCATTTGGAAATTTATACTTATAGGTGCATTATTTATGCATTTGCTTACACAAACATGTATTCTACATATATTTACATGGTCAGTTTCTTTTAAAAACTGTTAATGAACTTAATTGTATTTTTATAATAAAAGGTAATTTTACTTTATAAAGAATAAATTTGAATTCATTTATTGAGACGATTCAGTTCTATATGAAACAATTCAATTTAATATAATGTAAATTAATATCTTAAAATGTAATTATTAATGTTGTACTTAAGATGAAAGCAGTTATGAACTCCTAATATTCTTGAATTCTCCAACATTTTTTTCTATTAAAAAAAAAGCTTTTATAAATATATATCATTTTGAAGACACCATTAAAAAAAAAACTAACTTGTGTTATATAAATATCCATAGTGTTGCCATTTTCCCACTATGTTTACTGAAAGACCAATTTTATATCCAGCAGCCAGACAATTTTATATTCTGCAGCCAGATCTATAGCATGGATAAAGCATTAGGTATGGTCCATTCATTATCTTAATTATTAGCTGTTTGTGCAATCAGATATTATAATTCAAAACATTCCACCCATTATTTACAGAATATATGTGCATATATATATGATAAACAAAAATGCCAGTATTTACAAATATATGTGCATATATATGTCTCAATAGTCAGACTAACCAGTATTTTAACAATTTATGTTTTCAAAGGGGAAGATAAATATATTTCAAATATAATGAGTTGTTAATGTAAAATGCTAAATTTTGGTTTTAAATGCTCTTCATGTTTGGTTCAGTCATTGTCTTCATTCATCATCATCCAACCTGGATATTAGGTTTGAAGATGAGTCTGGGATTCCAAATAGAGAATTCAATCCCATTCTTTTACTCATTTTATGATTTAAGACTCAAATCTGACATGGAATTGAAATGTCTCATCAATTTATAGTTTAGAACCTTTGTCACTATTTTCCATACATTCCACACCCATATTGTTAATCTTGCTCTTTTTTACATGTTTATCATTTGTATAAAACCCAATACATAACTAATTTTAATTACCTACAACTAAATCTAGGTTTAATTAATCTTCTTCCTACTTTCAGATTTTCAACAAATTATTCTAATTTATTTTCAATGTTAATATAAAATCACTTTAATTAACAAAATATATAAATATATGAATGTTTCCCCTATGTTACCATAACTAATATAAAATATATTGTGACTAATATTGTCATGGATATAATACTAGTTTAGGGTACATGATAATTCCTAGATTGATTATGAATATTAATTTATTTGAATTATATAAAAATTTATTATCTTAAATGCCTTTTAATTTTCTATAGAATAATTGCATCATGTATAAATGGAGATGTAAATGTGTCAGTGGATATGTAGGGGAATCAAGATGTGCACTGGAGAAAAACTTGCAGTTATTAAAAGGAGTTCAAAAAACTAAACAAAATTCAAATGGAAATGATAATGTTTCAACATCGGCTTTTTATGATCATGTATATATGGTTTTAATTTGGAGTATAATAATGTGAAAATATTACAAATTAAAAGAAACAATAATAAAAGGAAAATAAAGGAAGCTATGATAATATATAAATGCAAGCATGACTTAATAAACAGACAGGCAGAAAACATAAAAATCAATGAATTGTAGGAAGGTTAGACTTTGAAAGTGTGTTTGAAAGAGTTAGTTGACAAAGACTATGAAGCTAGTCGAAAGAACTTCTAGATGGATAAAAGTTTTTAAAGTTGAACTTTATATATATTTATGTTACTGTATTTATTAATATTTAATTACAAGATTACATATATATATATTGAAGCAGTCGATCTTAGTCCAAGATCGAGCTTCACTATTTTACCAGTTAATCCACATTTCACCCTGCTCTTTTTTGTCATATGTATATAAGCTATATGTGTATTTCTGAGAGGTGTCTATGAGATTTATAAATATAAATCTTAAATAAAAATTTTCTTTAATTATTTTAAATATTAACTTCATTAGATGCGACTCAGATATATACATATATTAAAAGAGCATATATATAGAATTACAAGTAAATATTGTAAATAATTTTGTATTTTTTTTTCTTTAATTATATTTTATTTATTTTGTAATTATTTTTTTTTCTTTAATTATATTTTATTTACTTTGTAATTATTTTTTTTATATAATTACATAAAAATTCAAGATGGAAGATGCAGCCATTAAGTGTCCAAGAGGAATTAAAGGGGCGGGAACATTAGTTTGTTTCATGGTTTTAAAAGGAATTTTTAAATCAAAGTTAATGAAAGTAAAATTAAAACAAACTGATTGATTTTAAGTTAGCTGTTAACATTTTTATCAAATCTATTTCCAGTCTGGAAATTGATTTGAATTTATTTTTGGACAGTTATCTGGCGATTGCATCTCCAATAACAATAGAGTAAATATTTCTGTAGATTCAGGATTCCATTTGAGTTAAGAAGTTCAATTAAAAGCATTCTTTAAATAACTTAAAACTTGTATAAATAGGGCTGAAAATCTATTGTGTTAGATTTTGGTCAATAGTTGTTAACCTACTTCATGTATTTTTGATTTTTGAAATGGTTTTGAGTAAAGGGACCTAAGCCGCCTTTCCCTCATTCTTCAGCCCGACTCTTCACCATGCTGTAATGTAGCTCCTACCAACCAAGAGTGCCCGTGCTGTCAGAGAACTGCTGAGGCCAACAAACATGCTTTTAGGCCATGAAAATCAAAGAATGCTGCAGTCCACATAAGATTCGTCCATACTTCATTCCATAGAATCATGAGGTAACAAGCCCAAAGTCATTATAATCACATTACCTGAATTCTAACTATTAACTCTTAAAAATTAATGTTTTCTTTATATTGAATCACTTTTCAACTCCTTAATTGGCAAGTATGTTAAATTAATAATTATTTTTCATGTAATGATTCTCTATAACCTAAATTAATCTTATAATCTTAATAAAATCTTTCATCCAACTCATGTTTCTTATTATTCTTATAATTTAGTGCAGTTAAAATTTATTATTAATAATATTTTTATATTTTTCACTTAATTTTATTTGTAAATGTCAATCAAACCCAATCTTATGAACTTTTTCTATATCCCACTGTGGAATAGAAGGGGGGGGGGTAATAAATAATTATTTCATATCTTTATTTCTAAATAGCTTATAAGATTGAGTTTCTCTTTTAAATGAATATATGCTTTTTAAAAATATTTTATCGTAAATTTATACAAATTGTATAAATACTTTTCCAAGCTGGGATGGATATTGGTGTCCATTAATTTTACTGACTTCTTTATTGATCATCATTTCCAAAAGGCTGGCAACCTAATTCTATTTTATTAGTTGCACTCTTAAGTGTGCGAATTTTAGTCTTTTATATATGTTAAACAAAATAGTATTGATTCAAGAAGGGGGAGAAATGCATGCTTTATTAATTATAGTTTTAACTTCTGATTAATGTCTTTATCTTACATGGGTCATTATTTTAACATATCATTATGTATTTGTTAAACTACTTAAGGCTTTATTTTAGTATTTAAATCCAATGATTTCATATCCTTATAATAGCGTTGCTGGCATAAGTCAGAAATTATTAATGAGCCACATAAGGCTTTGATCTGATTTTCCCGTACCTCATTCTGAGGAGTCATGATCTTCTTTATTTCTCATTCTTCTCTTCAAAGTATATATTTCTATACTGCTCGTATTTGTCTGTACCTCACTCCAGAAGATTATGGAGCCTTCCATTCGAAACAGGGGTATAAGTCTACTCCCTGGAACAAGCTGGTTAGTGTAGTTGAAGCTCTGCATGGACTTACCATAATTTGTACCCATAGCAACTTCCTACCTACCTTTCCATTTCGGTACTGCTCAGCCTGAAGCTGGTGTACCACCTTAAAATTGAAAAATGATGTTTTCTTGGCCGAAGTTGCCACTCTCTCTTTAACTGACATGATGCTAGTACCACAATTTTTTATATTTTGTTTCATAGCCTATTTAACGAAATAAATCGTAATGATGTGTGATAATGAAACATTTTTGTCTTTAAATATTTTTCATTGGAATTTTAGATCCAACTGCTTTGAAGCTTACCTCCCCTTTATTGAAATAAGCAATTCACAATATTTGATCATTAAATGTCGAAAATATATAATAAATAAATAAATGTTTTAGTATACTTACAGATCATAGTGTATCCTTATTTAATTGTTAGAAATAAATACTATGAATGAAAACAAAGCTATGTATCAAATGCCAAGGACATTCTATTAAAGTCGTATAAACAGCAAAACTCTATTATCATATCTTTATATTTGTTTTCTAAATGCATAAAATGTCCACCAACCACCCAAATAAATCTGTTTTGTAACATTAAATAAAATCCGATTTCCAAATATACGTTCAGTATTGTAATGCTGCACTAAATTGATATCTGTTAAAATAAAAATAATTGACTAAGATTGTCAAATATTTGTAATCAAAATAAAGTTTAAACTGCGTAAAGTAGATTATATATATATAAAATCATCTTGATTTTGTTAAAATAAATATTCATAGTTTAAAATTAATCCAGTGTGTTCGAATCTCATTAATATATTTATGCATGTTTTTAACTTATATCTCGGGTTCACTAAATCTCTCATCATCATCATTGCCAGTTGAGTTCTCATGCGAAATGTAGCACCAGGCTAGGGGAGAATGAATTCATGTGGTATCACCATAGGTGTTGTCTGTAGTGTTATAGATTTAGGGAATGGGCAAATAGGTTAGAATTCATGATTGCTCCTGACCTGTGTATCTAGGGCATGATTGGATTTGGTGTACTTTTTGTTCATATTCTAAATCTTGTTGGATGGACATACATTTTTGACCAGTACAATATATATATTGGTAGAAAGAGAGAGAAAGGATGGTCATATTATAAAAAAATAAAAATAAGAAACCTATGTTTAAAGTGAATGAACTGTGAAATTCAAACTACAACAAAGGTAAATGGTTAAAAGATATATACTCTATTAAAATAGATAATGTCTGCACCTAATGCATGTTTAAACTTGTTTGGATACTAGTTTTTTTTCTAGTAGTGAATCAAAATTAAAGTAAATTAATATTTTATGATAAGAGACAATAAAAGGTATTTATTTAAAATGTGTCCTATTTGAATATACTGGATTAAGTCATGTACTTGGAACAACTGATTTTAATCAATCATACTCACCGATGAGATACATAGCTTTTTAGTTCTGTTATTAAATATTTCATAGAACAATATTAAGGCAGATTGCAAACTGGTTCTAAAGAACCATTTTTAGATAAACTTGCAAATATATTTACCTTTTCGTATTTGGATGTGATTGTTCAGTGAAATATTTATATTCGCAAACGTTACATATTTAATAAATAGTAACAATTATTTACATGTGATTAAAATTATTAGTTCGATTTTTAAAGTAATCTTATATTATCAAACCTATTAACTATTATAAAACAGTTTGAAATGCATTAGAAACTAAGTTGCACGAGTTTTTTACTATTAGTTGATTTATGTAAAGACTTTATTTTAACATTTTATTTGTGTGTGTTGTTGTTTTTATCAAAAAAAGTTTTTTTTTTAAAAAAAAAATTAGATAATGAAAGAGATTAATGAGTTTTTATTTGATTTCTCATTTATTGTTTCTTATGCATTTTTATTTTTAACTAACTTTTAAAATTGTGTGGTGGATGTTAGGAAGTATTTAGTTATAATTTTACTTAGACCTGTGTATATAAGATACTATAGTATTTATTAACAGGCTAATACTTTATTGAACGTGGGAGTGTTTGAAAGTATCTGATTTTGCAGCAAAGTTTATTTAAATCATATTGCATTCAATAATTCTATGAGAGGAAACATCAATACTGAAGGCGAAAAACGAGGTTCTTTAAACTGGTGTTAAAAGCTTATGAATATTGACTTTTTGTTTCCCAATTTTTTATAATGCTGGATTTCAATTAATTTGTAGGCTGCTTCATGAAATGTTGCATCAACATAATAGTATTATTTGATAGGTAGAATTTTTTTATTTAAAGTGATTAAAAGCAAAAACTATACCTTAATTATTCTAAAATTACAATATGTTGATAACTGTGCTATTTTTCCTATTCAAAAGACGGTCTGCAGAAAGTTCTGAATGTTATGAATATATTCTCTTTGCTTTAATCAATAATGTGAAAAACCTCACTTTATTTACAAATAAATAAAAGAAAAGTCTTCAACAATTTATAACTCCAATAGTTATTACTTTAGAATATAAATCAAATTTAATATCTTAAAACATAGAAAGGAAGTTTGAATGTTGAGATATGTCATGGACTCTAAAGTGTCATTGTTGTTGCATTAGAAAAATTTAAAAATAGGATATTTCATCATAGAAATATTATTACTTTAATTAAATCAATTGCTTGAAAATATTGTGCCATTATAGTTTTAGGTTTATAGATTACCTCAGTCTGTATGAAAAGGTACAATATTGGTTACTTTAACTGAGATTTGATTGAGGATGAATGCAACATAGATCTATAGGAAGATCTCTGTCTTATTATAGGTTTATGTTATTTTCTGAAATTTTTCAGAAAGAAAACTTTGCAAAAGAAGCTAAAATACAGCAGCTCAAGATGTTAAATAAGAAGATTAAAAGACTAGTGTCAGATATGTGTGACTACTTGTGTATTTCAAGGTTTGCATTATTATTGCAAACCTCAGTTTTAATTTATCTTTTTCAATCTTTTTTTTTTAATTTTCTGAAGTTATCATGGCCATATTTAGTGACAGGTGACTGTTAATGATGATAACATGAAAGAATGAATCCGCATATATTGTGAACTACTTATTGCCATAAACTATACTAGAAAATGGAATCATAGAGTACCATTTTATCATTCCAAAAAACATCAAATATATAAAGTTCATTTATGATGGATGTAAATAGCTTCTCTTAAAAAAAGTCCAAAGTTTCTGTGCATAAGTTATAAGCCCAGATATCGTATTAGTTAAGTTAAATTTTTGCTTTCTCCAAAACTCTTGCAGACATAATAATATTTTACATTTTTTTAGACCTGAGTTATTTTCCCCTTTCTAGCACATTTTAATAAAAGCTGTTTCAATAATTATACCAGCCTGCCCTTTTATTCCTTATTATCCATTTTTTCTTTAGTTTGGATTCCTTTTTTTTCTCCCATTCTATTTTAATAAAAGCTGTTTTCATAGTTCCATACCAGAGTAATCAATGGATGCAGAAAAAAGCCACAAGCTAGAAACTAATCTAGGGATATTGGATGAATAAGCACTAGATAGGGATTTTATGCACAAACCTTCACCCATCGATTGATTACTCCGACTTGCATTGGGTGGCGCTACTATATGGAATTTTGCTTTTATATATTTCCCAACTTCATTATAAAAGATCTAAATTTAAAAAACTTAACATTTTTACTTCTTTATCTTTAAATTTGTCCACTTGCTACACATTTATTCTGTTGTCTCTTTAGCAACCTAAACTCTAAAAATCAATATTCAATATTTTCTTTCCCATCTTCAAATAAACTACATTTTCAATCCAAATTCTTATTTTATTTTCATCTTTTTTTTTCTAGTAGTTAAAACTTCTATCTTTATATGAGATAATAATAAGTTTCTTTTAATATTATTTATTATACAATCTTTTATATTTTATATAATTTTTATTCTTATATAGTTTCTAAACTATTTTTGTACACATATTTCCCTTAATCACTTTATCTATTCTCTTTTTATCAACTTCATAATTATGTAATGTAATACATTCTCTCCATATTCATTCATATTTTATATAAATATATATATAGAGAGAAACAAAATTGTTTATCTATTAACTTTGCATATTATAAAACCTTTCTTGCCTGATGATTTTCTCTTCTAATCCAATTAAAACTATTTTTGTTAATACCTTTGAAACATTTTAAATTAACTTTTGATTTTGGATATTAAAACAAAATCCACCTCATTTTATCATGAGTAGGCTCAGTAGCTGTTGATATTCCCCAACTAATACAAAATATAATAGTTTCAAATGTTAAAGCAGGTGCGATCACTTCTTTTCAAATAATTTTACACGTCATATTTATTATGTTAAAAAAATATAGTTTTAATTAATCTTATTCTAGTTTCTAATTTCATTTGATGTAATGCACTGTGACTTCACGTTATACGGAGTCAGGAATCTTTTAGCAACTATGCCCAGAGAAACCTGTTAGTCACTTTAACTTCTCTTTCCATTCCCCACCCTAAGTTTTTCCATATTGTTCTCTATCCTGCTACATCTCATTTCCACAACCTAATCTTTGTCAACTCTATGGCCTTTATATCTAAATCCCTCTTATCTTTTCCCAAACCCAGCATAAAAACCAACAACCCACTTTTTGTATAATCACTTTGTTTATATTTATTCTTTCACAGCTTCATTATTTGTATCCTTTCTGCTATCAGATGTTTGCATTCAATTAACAGATGCTTAATATTTTTTGTGTTCCTGTTGCAGACTAAATCACTCACACTTTTCATTTATGGATATATTCCCTTGTTGCTAAAGATCATGTTCAAGCCTTAAGCAATAAACTACTTTCATTGCTATTATCGTAAATTAACTTGCACCCAATATTCTGTTTGCTTCTATATATATTTAAATTATTTTTACTCTTTATACTAATTGTCCCTCTCTATAACTCCCTATTCTTTATTAATGCATCTATTCTTCTATCCCATTCCTTAATACTATAACACTCAACAATTCTCCTAACACAATCATCCCACTTTTTATATAAGTATTGATATAAATTCTTTATCCAAATCTTCTGCATATCGCTTTATCTTTCTTACCCATCTTGTTGCCTGCCTTTTATTCATAACCCAATTAAATACTATTTTGGTTATTCTTTTATTATTTATAAACTGCAATCTACCAAACATTTTTATTGTGTTTTTTGAATTTCTTATATAAAAACTAGACCATGAATTGTCTCCGTTACCATCCACACATCAGCATCTAATGCATGTCTTCCTACTTTTCTTTGTACTTTTTCTAAGTAATCTAATACCCTTTACTAACACATAACACATCATTACCATATGCTAACCTTGCTACTGCTACTCCCATACAATTCTAGCTACATCATATTTATTATATGATAACACTGTTAATTTTTTTATCATTCCCTTTCTTTTCTTTGCTTCATTTATTAATTTTTTCTCCCATTTGTCCAAGCAATTTCTCTGATTACTTAAGACAATTCCCAAATAGATATATTTATTCACCAAACTTAACTTTATATCCCAATAAAAATTCTTTGTCTTTTCTTTCCCAAATTTTAATCATCATTACTTTGGATTTTTCTTCACTAAATTTAATCCCAATCTCTTTACCCACCCTTGCACATGTCTTCAGCATAATTTCCATATCTCCCCTTCTTTCTGCACATAAAAAGACATCATCTGCAAATAAAATACCTGACAGTTTCTATTGTTCTCTTCATTTCTCTCAAATAAAACAAAAACAAAATAGGTGACATATGGCATAGTTGCCTTAGTCTTACCCCATTTTTAACTTTAACTGATTCTATATTCCCTAATTGATACGTATAGTAATTATTTTCATACAATTTCTTAATAATATCCACTAAATCTCCAACCATTCCCAAATTTACTAAACTTATCTATTTCTATTTACTCTATAATATGTCTTCTCTACATCTATACCAACCATATATAACTGTTTACTTGTCCTATCCATAAGTTGTATAACTACAAATAAACTATCTTCTATATGTCTATCTGATTGAAAACCTTCTTGCATTTCTCCCACTATATTATTTTCTTCAATCCATTTTACAATCCTTCCAGCCATTATATATGAGAAAACTTTATATAGCACCGATGTTAATGCTATCAGTTTATAATTGTTTAACTTTCTATGAGCCGTATCCTTTCCTTATAGTAGTCTTACTCTTATATTACTCCAACTATCTGGAAAATCTCTATTCTGTGCCATCTTATTAAAATGTGATAATAGTTTTAATTTTGCCCTATGTCCTAAATTCATTACCATCTCTGATGCCCATCCATCCAAACCTCTTGCCTTTCTACTTTTCAATTTTATACCTGCCTCATTCAGTTCATTTCCTGTAAACCTAATATTCCTATTAATATATGCTTTCATATTTGTTATCACTCTGTCCTTCACATCTAACATCTTTTCTATATTCATTACATACCTATGTAAAATTATCTCTAAATCTTCTCTAGAACTACACTCTATTCCCTCATCATCTAGTAATACTATTTCTCCCCTACATTTTTTTCTTTCAACGTATTTCCAAAATTTTTTACTCCCATCTCTTCCACTTTTATTAATATCCTCCAACAATTTACTATTCAATTTCATTCTCTCTCTATAATTATCTATTTTAGCCAACTTTTTTTTTCTAAGCACTTTCCCCAATTAGCATTTTCATCTTTTTCACTTTCTTTGTTCTTAATAGCACACTTATATTCTCTGCATGCTTTTTCCTTTCTTTTACACTTTTACTAACTCTTACTTTCCTATTACTTTTTACCTAAAACCCTATTTGCCATTTTTTCTATTTCATCATGCCACTCATTATACTCATTCCTAACCAACTTTTCCTTGGTTTCTTGAACTTTTAATTTATTCTCGTCTAACTTATTCTTGTCATTCACTCTCCATCCACATTTTCATTATTCTTTCTACTTTTATTACTATTTTCCATCACATTACTAACAATTTCTATTATGAAGAAGTTATGATCACAATTACATACCCTCTCTCTCTTTATTATCAAACACATTAATTTTCTGTACTTTATTCATTCCCTCTTTTTCTACTAATACATAATCTATTGTGTGGAATATATTAATTCTTAGACCATGTGCACATTGTCTCTCATAAATATTTGAAACAATTCCAATGCTCAAATTCACTCTTTGACAAAAAAATTTCAAAAGCTGTTTATTCTTATTACCTACATTGTCAATTTCTTCAATATGCCCATTCATATTCCCTATAACCATTATTCTCTTCCCCTTTTCTTTGAAACTCTGTATATCCTTAACAGACATTTATATATGCTACTGTTCCACTCCATTATAGTTTGATGATCTCCAGTGGCTATATATCCTATAGCCACCATCCATTCTTGACTTCCTAACCTCATCTCAAATAACAAATGTTCTTGACATTTAACAGTATTTAAATATTTTTTTGATATAACTTCTATACCAACACTCCTTTTTTCTTTTTCTTTTCTATTTATACCCTGCCATACCAAGTCTTCCAGAATAGGTTCTTTTTTCTTAGATGTGTTTCCACTACTGCTAATACTTCAAGTTCTTTGTTTTTATTGCTTTGTTTAATTCCAGCCACTTTTCTGGTCTTCTACCACTTTGCATGTTCAAATACCTAATTTTAACAATTTTGTCATTCCTAACTACTCTTTTATAAATTCTTTTGATTCTTTCTTCTCCATTAACTTTATAAATAACTTGCTTACTATTAATTTTCCAACCCATTCCCTCTCCACATCTACATTTATATCTAAATCAACTACCCAAATTTCTTATGTCCTGTCAATTTCTCTTATTTCTGATAACACTGTCACTTCATCTTCCCCTCTTATAAGTTTCCCAAACTATATTTTCTTTATAAACCAAACTCCCCAAAATTTCTCTTCTCTTGTTTTTCTAAGTGCAATCCATCTTTATTGTATAATCCCTCTTTCCAATAAAAAAAATCCCACACATCCACAAACATGACATCATTCTCACACATAATTTTTTCAATCTCTCATTTATAGAACCTGCCCTATCTAACATATACCTCTTTACAAATCTTGGTAATAATCCAACTTTCCTACTCTTCCTTTAATCTTACTCAAATTCCCAATAAATTCTATGTACTCATCAATTACTCTCTCTAATGGCTCTGCCAAATTATTAGTCCCTACTATAACATATACATCTCTGCTCCCTTGCTTCTTTACTCTATCTGTAAAATCTTTAATTCTAGCTTCAGGCAAACATACTCTTATGTATCTGTTTCTATTTCCCTTGCAATTATATCTCCACATTTTCGAATTAGTGAATCTCCTAACAATACTGTCTCATAGTCTACTTCTCTGTGTGACAGTCAGGGATTTCCACTAGAAGAGGGAGTGCATCTAACTATGGTTGACCTAAGGTCTTTGGGTAGTATGCCATGAATGACATGATGAAGTACTTAACCAATGATCATGCCTACTTCCAATGGTCTAGCTCTAGGTTTACACATTAAATTCAGACACAATTTAGGCTAGTTCATCCATACCTCATCCCTCTTTTGGCTTCCACACATGCCTCAGAATTCCAATCCATGGAGAATGTTGCACTTGACTCTCTTCGGTGATGAATTTTAAATAGCAATTACAATACCTTTATATAGATTCCAATCAAGTGAAGGACTCATTTAACCATAATACTATATTACAATGTAAAAAGGTGTTTGTATGTATGCACATATGTATGGTTATGAATTAATGGATGAATAGATAAATAACTTTGATAAACTAGAGACCATTTAATGAAAATCAAATTAACAATGTTTATTTACAAACAAAATAAAAATTGAAAAACTCTTAATAAAAAAAATAATTATATACGTGTGTGTGTCAAGTATGTATCCCTAACATATTAGTGATTAAATATGTTTATTACTCCAATCCTTCTCATGGTAGGTATATATAAATAGACACTTATTATTTACAAATTAGATAAGAATGATGAAAAGCAAAATTATTAATTCATTGTTACAATTATCATGAAGCTAATTAACTATTTAACAAGATTACATGAAGGTGTGTGCAATAGCATCATAGTCTAATTCCAACTGTAGAGTTTCCATCTTCTTTGAGGATTCCCCTTAACTATGAACCCATTTGATAGAAAAGAACATTCATGCAAGAATATTAGTCATTCATAATGAATAAACAAATATAAATAATCATTAATTAAAAAATAAATAAACAACACAAACTCTGTCCTGTAATAAGTGCATATTTTAAATATGAAATAATATCAAATAAAATCTTATCTTTATTCCATATTGTAAGAAGGATGATGATAATACCTAATAACATGTCACTATGGAAGGAGATTACCTAAACTTTATTTAATAAAATAAAAAAATTGTCTAACTTAATCTTTCTCCCTGCACTTTTTTGACTTCAACTATAATGGATTCTTCCAAATTATAGAGATTTAGGTTTCCAAATGCAGAAATGAAATAAATAAATAAAAATACAGAATTCTACAAATGTATATGTAAAATAAAAAAAAAGATTACATAAATTAAGACATTCTTCAAGTTATCTTGCATAAAGTTCATGAATTAGACAACTAATGTCTCTGATAGATACAGTTCATTGCTGTTGTGGTCATACTTCATTGGCAAGTCATGCATTACTCATGGGGACTCTTCAGCAACATATTTGGAATGATGTTATCCATCTTCTGTTGTTGTTTTTGTTATGTACCCATTGGGATGTTTAAGAAAAAGCATTTGAGGTTTTAGTAAGTGTTACACAATTTAATATTAATCCATCACACTTCCTATGGTCAGGGCTGATAACACTTTAGCCCTGACATTATTGAATTAGCAGAAGTACATTGTTTTGCAGTTCACAAACAATTAAAATTTTCTTAGTTCAATGTTTGGTATTTCATAATTTTTATAAGAACAGAATTATTCCATCATTTATATATATATAACTGTGCTGATGATGTCCTATTTTGCTATTTTATCCACATTTGAAAAATAGCTTGGTCTTTTTTAATTTAAATGTCTATTTAAGTCAGTTCATTTATTTTATCCAACTGCACAAATCTATTAGAATTCTTTCTGTTTAAATATCAGTTGCAGTTTCTCTTGAAATTTGAGCTATAATGATTAAGCAAATAATTTGAAGTGTTCAAATAAGCTGTCCATATTCTCTTAGATTCGAACATTTGATTTTCAGCTGTTATTGTTATATAGATGTTTGCATTATTTGAAAATAATAAAAGATTATGGAAATGTACTGGATTTGTTTTTATACTAGACTCTGCTTCCATTGCTTAGTATACTCACATTTTATTTCCTTTTCCATTGCTATGTGAACCCTATTGCTGCAAGTATATATTGATTGTAAAGAAAATAAAATTTTGTGGTAGAATTATGCTTTCATCTTCCGTATTTGGTTACCTAGTGAATGGTTTGACATTAGATCATTACCGTGTTTACTTAGTCTAAGTCTTGTAATAATGGCATACAATACACTGACATTGAATTCATTGTTTGTATAAATATATTTAGTACAATTTCTTTTTAATTAGGGTTTTCATCTTTCTAATAGCTAAGTGAAACTAATCTATTGTGATATTCAATATGGTGAAAAATAATTGTTTGTTGCATCTTTATATAAGTGTGGGTTTATTTATTCCATAAATGAAAATACATGCTTAACCACCTATTAACTAAATTTACATTAAAAATGAATTTGATTAGATTGGATTGTAAGATACCCTTGCAATTTCCCTAACCTTATTCCACATTTTCTAATTAGTGAATCTCCTATCAATACTGTCTCATAGTTTATTTTTTCTGCTTCATCCATAACATTCTCTGCCACTTTCCACACTTCCTTATCTATTTCTTTCTTATCATTATTATGTAATAATTCCTTCATATGCTCACACTTCACGTTTAACAATTTTAATTTTGCTTCTACATCCTTATTGTTTTGATAACCATTTCCATTTTATTATTAATTTTTCCACCCATACCTCATGTCACTCCATTAAAAACATTCTATCCTATCTTCCTTAATTACATTTTGTTCCATTTTTCCCCACTTTCTCTTTAAACCATATACACTTAGAAATCACTTTTTCATCTCATCACTTTTACACCCTGTCTACATAGCCTGTTACTCTTCCTAGTCTTATTTGAATATTTCAAGTGATAAACCTCATCACATACAGTACACTCTGCCACAACACACCTAATTTCTGACCATTATATTTGCATTGTGGAATACAAATGCAATCAATATTCCTTATTTCTCAAGTCACCTACTCTATATTTGACTTTATACTTTCTCTCCTATTCTTCAACCCCTTTTCATGGAAGGATTGCTCCATAACTATGTTTTCTGATCGTAAGCCTCCAAAACATCTTTTTTCTCAAATAAATCACTCCCTTTCTTATATTAAAAAAATTCAAAAGTAGTAAACTTACTAAAAAACCAATTAATATTGCATACAACTTAATTATAAAATATTCTTACATTAACAAACGTTCAACAAATTTTTTTTTTTTACTTCTATATTTAAAATGGTGAATGAAACACTTTCTAAATGTTAACAATTCCTGATCTTTCCAAATTCAATTATATTTATCTCTTGATCACAATTTACTCTCCACTTTAATACAATAAGCAAACAGTCTTTTTATCTACCATCTCAAATGATCAATCACATAAAAAAAGTAAAAAAACTTCAACTTAGCTTTCAGCACAGAAAAAAAAAATGTTAGCACAGGAAAGCAGTCAAATAAAAATACAATAAAAGTTTAGATAGTACTGTCCTCTAGAGTAATATATTGACACTTAGTTTGGAATGCTGTTTGAGTTTCTTTGCAGTTAATTTATAAATAATGAAAATTTAAAATTAGGGTCATAATTAAGTAATTTAATAATTTTTGTTTAGTTGTTTTTTCTTGAATGTTTGTTTATTTAATTAACAGTTTTTACTCTTGACACAAATTTTATAGCTGCATCTATTTTGGATTTTCAATGCAAATTAATAAACTTGTGTAATTAGATGATAACTTTCTTATATATATATATATATCAATAGAGTGAAGCTGTGATATGTTTTATATAAAGATGGACATTTTATGTCAATTTGTAAAGTATCTTTCTTAATTGATAAATTGATGTCATTGATTAGGAATGGCAAAAAAATGTATAAAACATTATTGCATTACTCCAAAATTTAAAATGTGTAATGGAAAATAGGGATGGTTGTGTAGTTTTGGAAGTTGATACAGGCTTAAAACCATCAAAACAACTATAGATCCCATGGTCTGCTGATAACAATACTTCTATTTCATTTTTTGTGGAAAAACAATTTATTGAAAGAAAAGAATAACAAAGAGTGTGCTTAATTGCAATGAAAGTCTAACACTTTGCTGTTCATTTTATTTTTTAAAAAATAAAGATACAGTAAAATGACTTATTAATTTTTATTATTTTTTTATGTGAATTATTAGATATGCACATATTAAATATTAATGTAAATGTGCTTTTTCAATTTATTAATAGCTACATTATTATTATTTTTAAAATTTTTTATACTATAATCTTAATTTTTATATGCATACTATTGTAATGGGATGGGGGTATCCAAATGGAAAATAGGTGGTAGCAAATTATCCCCAAATAAATAACATTTTAAAATTAAATATTAAAGTAAGATAGTATTGTAAGTAATATTTAAGCAAGAGAGATATTAAAAAAATGTTAAACTAATGTTTAACATCATAAAATATATATAAGAATTTTATATATTACAGAGAGCATGAAATTATGAGCTCTCAGAGAACAGCCAGTCACTCCTCAGATCCACTATGATTAACTATAAATCCACCATCATTATAAAAAGTATAACTATGTACTAAAAATAACCATTCACCATCATAAATGATCCATCAATCAAACTAAATCAACAGTTTATTTTATAACTGGATTTGAATAATAAAAATATAAATCAACAGTCAATCTTATGACTGGATTGGAAATGGGTCTATTGTAGATCAGGCTAACTATTGAGCCTTTGCCAGCTTGGAACAATTATTTAAACAATTAAATGCACCATCTTAAGTTCTAATCCATCTGAATATATAAGAATCAAAACCATAATTCTGGGATATTAAAACATGCTGATCATCATCAATGCTCTGGACACTTAGTACCTTTAATGTACTGGCCAACTATAAAATTAAATTCTAATAAAGACTAAATTAAATAAAATATAGTGCATGGGCTTTAAAAAATATAATAGTGCCATTGCAGGATATATCAATTAAACTGGATGCCCCTAAAGCACTAATATATATATATATATATTCGGCTGTTAGCTCAGATAACAAGCTCTATTACTATATGATGACCAAGAGATGATGCAATACAATTTTTAACAATTGAATACAAGTTTATTAACAACATTTTAAAAAAATGAAAAGTGCTTTATAATATGGCTATATATATAAGGCTTTTGATTTTGATTACTATGCTATAACAATTATTACAATGTTATTTACATACATGTTATTTACAATATTCAATTTATTACATTGATTTACATATATATTCCATTAGGTTTATTTAAAAACAATTAGTACACAGACATGTGGCTGAACATATTTGAATTGACATTTAATAATAAAGTAAATAATTAAAACTTTACATATAAGTGTCTATCTGATACACATTGGTATTTGCAATACAATTGACATATATATATATATGCATACCTACTGTTTGTATGTATAATTTTTGAACATATTTGACTTTCCATAACATAAACATTTTAGTTGACACTTTTAAAAGAGGTAAAATACTAATAATAAAAAAAAATGATTAAAATTTACATAATTGTGTTGATTAACATAAACTCAAAATTTGGCTTATTATATTGCAATTTACATATATGTTTCAATAGACTTATTTAAAACTAGATAGCACACAGACATGTGGCTTAATATCAAATGAACATTTTTGAATTGACATTTAATAAAATTTTTAAAAAAAGATTAAATTTTATATATGTGTTTACTTGACCCTCATTGATATATATACACATATGTGTGCACGTAATTTCTGAACATTATTTAAATTGTCATACAATAATACATGATTATAATTTTAAGTTATATTTTTAATAATACAAATACCTATGCTAGGTATACTTATTTTAATTTGTTACAATAATAATATTATTAAAATATATATTCTTCATATAAATGCATGCATATAATGTATATAAATAAAATTATAGTTGATATACATTAATTATAAATAATAGTTCACAGTTTCTTTTTTTTTAAAATATCAGTTTATAGTTTATAAGATCTTTTTTTTTCTTTTTCTTTAAAAAAAAAAGTATTATCAGCCTTTTTTTCTTTTTCTTTAAAAAAAAATATCAACTTTTTTTTTCTTTTAAAAATATAAAGTCAATGAATTAAATCTTTACCTAAATTTTTAATCCCAGCAAATTTGTTTGCTGGTATTTTTAAAATATCATTTTAAAGGAAATTACTAAAAACAATTTCTTCAATAATGTATATATATAATTGTCTATGGACCACTCCTTTCTTTTAGACATTTAAATTAAGTAAATTATTGATTTGTTTTACTTTAATTTATTAAGTTATAATCTTAAAAGTCATTTTAAGAATTTTAAACTAACTCACTAGCTATATATATATGTTTACCTGTCCTTCTCTGCATATAGATACATCATCATATGTATAATTACTTCTTCAGCAACTGATGGGATTTTCTTGGTAACGCTTAGTTTTTTTGTCCAGGTAAGGGTTGTTCTGCAGTTGGTTCTACTTAGACTAGTATTTGGTAAGCTTCAGGCCAGCAAGCTGTTTTCCAGAACACTTTTAAGGCTATGAATTTCAATGCAAAGAAATGTGTCATTTTCCTCCATATGAATTCAAACGCCACCCTTGAACTATAGACTAGCAGCTTCTTCCATGCATTCTTACATCTTCATGCAGTTTGCTGCATAATTCTGCCAACCATCTTTCTGGATAGCTAACTGCTGCCAATTATAACAAGCTGCAACAAGATATTATAATCAACTTTGCAGCTAACTCTTAGCCAACTGCTTTTCAAAAAAATTAAAACTAAACTTGCAGCTGTCAAATTTGGCCACTGCTTCTCAAAAGTTCAAACCAGACTGTCGAAAACTGAAAACCAGATTGAACTGATATTTTTATCAGCTTTTTTATAGAATCATTTGGAAGTGATTAAAACACCTTAATTGAAAATAGTTTTTTTTATCTCTCTAATCCCTTTTGAAAACAAGTTTAAATTTTTTTACAAAATGTGATATACATGTTTTACTTAGGGAAATCTACCAATTAATTAAAAGATTTCAAAAATACATTGTAGAAATTTTTACAATCATTAGAAACATGCTTGTTTTTTTTTTTAAATTTCAAAATCAGAATAATAGTAATAATTTATTTAAACCTTTTTTAAATGTTTTAATTAATAATAAAATTCTGTTTTAAATTGAGAATTACTTAACCCTTTATTTATTATTTTTATTCCAGAAAATGTAGAAAAATATCTACAAAAATTTGTCTGTTTATTTTTATTTTAATTTAGATACATATGCACATACACAACTATGTTATTGTGTGCCATGTAACCCAACCGGTTACACTATATACATAAAATATCTGTGTTATATATGTGTGTATATGTTGAAAATTATCATATCCTTACAATGCAGTAAACAATATATACTGTATTATAATTGAAGCTTATCAATAAAAAGCTATTACCTATGATGTATGCTATATGTGGACACTTGAAATAAAATATAGCAGATACCATGGCTCCATTGAACAAATATATAGTAATTAATGTGTCCACCTGCTGTACTTACACCATGGGATTTGAATCCAAACTGTAAAAGTTAAAAAATATATTTTTCAGGTTCAAAGCAAGCTTTATTTATTTATTTATTTTGAGACAGCGAACCCAAAGACAATTCAACTAGTCATTCAATAATTGAATTATAATGACTATTTAAAAATAGTTATATAATATCAATTGCATGAATGTGGTGTGACTTTATGTACAATTTGCAGATTGACCACTGCATTTTCAAACATTTGACAAAATTGAGATTTTCTCCCTCTTTACTCTGTTGAGAATCAATCCAAAAATGATTATCTTTCCATTTTGTTTCTCTACAACTATTGCATATAATAAACAGAGTGATTAATGATTCTTATCTAAAGAATGAAACAAAAAAAGGAAAATTATATTCATAGAAGTCAATATTTTAATAGCCATCTTCATTTTTTTTTTGTAAAGTATGTTTTATTTTGCTATATCTCAGCAGTCCAATGATCATTCACTCGCACAATGATAAAAATGAATAGAAAATCGGAACCCAGATTGCATAAAAAAAAGTATACAAAAAGCTGTCAACATGAGATGGAGATTTGGTTATTTTATATCATTAGCTACCTGATGAATAAAGAAAGTTCACAGAATGTATCCATAATGAGAGGGTGTCTAACAGTGGTGAACGATTATGATATGGTAGAGTTTAAAACAGGCTTTAGAATCTTGAAAAAACTATCATTCAGTCCAAAACTTAATTTTTATCAGTTTGTTTCCATTAAAGTAAATAATATGTAAAATATTAAAAAAACAATCATAAGAATATAAAGAAGAAAAGATCATAATAAAAATAAAATGGCAGTTTAATCAGAAAGTGAAGCAAATATTATTATGATGAAAGTACTAATTATATGTTAATAATATAAGGTTCATTAAATTTTATAAAAAAAAACTTATGCTAAAACAAATGTGTGAAGAAAATGCCAAGTAATATAGAGTACATTATTATATAGCTATTCAATCTGTCTTCAGGCAGAGAGCTTAACATGACTGTAGTATATACGTATAATGTGTATTAGTTTTGTTTGGGATGGAACTAAGAAAATTTTTGTTAACCCATGTCTTTTGAATGGATATCCGTCTAATATATATATATTGTAACCTTATATTTTAGTATAAAATATAAAGATTGATATAACTGGTATAAAAATTTATCTGTCTTCTTCTTGGTGATTTGATTGGCTTGGTTTGCATTTTGAACATATTATTTCTTGCATTCAAGATAATTTATTAGAGAGAATAAGTAATATTTTGCCTTATTTATTGTCTGTGTTATTTTAATGTATTTAAATTGTTTCTTTCCATCCACTGATTTGGATTAAAATATGTTTAACTTTTTGGAAATTGATAGTACACATTAAGTTTAGTAAAATGTGATTGAAAATAATAATAATTCTTATTTATTTAAAATAGTCTTAGAAAATATTTTCATTGAATTAAAAAAACATTTGTTTAACTAATTTTTAATTATTAGATAAAAATATAGTAACCACGTATGCGTTTCAGTGTAAAATAAAAAAGAGCGCGATTATGATAGCATTCTTGTCTGATGGGGGAGGGGGGGTGTAAGAATAAAATGTATGCAAAGTATATAAGCTTATTTTTTAAAAATAATTAATAAGTAAACGGATTTACCAAAAATTTTCCTACAAATCTAAACCTAAATGGTGGTATTTAATAACAGAATGGATTGCTAGATTTAAAATATTTGTTCAAGTCAGCTAGCCAAGTGGATCAAATCGCTAATAATTTTCTCAATACTTATATTTAAAAATATGTCTGAGCTTTCAAATTTAAAAGTAGAATTAATTGCAGAAGAGGTCAGTATGTTTGGAATATTTTATTATTATACAAATTGGCAACACTAAATAAATGTTTTAATTGCAGAAGTTTTTCGGATATTAAAACTTTATTTTTAAAAAAGAAGTTAAAATCAAATTTAAATGTTAAAATTTATTGAAACGCTGGTTTAATGTTTCTACTTATTCAAATAATAAAGCATTGATTATGTTATCTAAATGTATACTGCCAGTAATATATTTGCTATTTAATTTGTTTACTGTTTGAATAATGGTAACAGTCTTCAAATAATTAACTAAAACTACTTTCTGATTTTATCGTTAATTTGGAATTATTAAATTATTTGGTAAAACTGCAGTTTACAGGTCACAATAAAATTCGAATTTTGTTTCACATTTTTCTCACCAGAGTGTTTCATGTCGAATATTTAAATAAGAAAATAATTAAAAAAATAATTAAAATAATAATATATCCTACCAACATTCGTAATTATTGCCCATTGTAGTTTTCGCTTATAATAGCGATACAATTAGCAAAGACTGCGTCAGTTGTGTAGAGAGTCCTAAAAGCAAATTCCTGCAGATATGATTCTAATAAAGTAATGTTGGTCCCGCACTGATGTTTCAGCTTGCTTTTAGCTCTCATCCACATATTTTCCACATTTTGTGTGTGGATATCAGAGTCGTGAGGATCTACAAAGTTCTCCTGGTGTATGATGACAGAGTGCATATATATACCATTACGGATTGTGCTTAAGTTGTTGTATGTACCCCATCCGTCCGTAATGATGTGGGTCCCTGGTAAAATATATTATTGTATTTTTGCTTCGAGAGTCGCAGCTGATTGGTTAAGGACCTCTACCAAGAAACACTTTCCTGAATTTCTCTCTATTCCACCAAAGACCCAATGACCTTCTCGAATTGCTCCTCTGTGATATTTTCGATGAAAATATTTCATTTCATCAACTTCTACGATTTTAAGTGCTCCATTATCATCAAATCCACCGACCTGCGTTGGACGTCTATGAAAATACGTTGTGCACTCTTCACGGCAAAAATTTGCCCAGTATACTATAGTGTGCCAACTTACACTTAGCTCGTGAACAAGAAAACACTGTGGCAAATTATATGCCCAATAATATACTACAAGCATAATTGTCTTGAAGGATAAATGGCTTCTAAAAAAAAAAAGAACCCTTTCTGATAGATACACGATGGCGACATAATCTGCATTGCCATCTGTGACCATCTCCACATTCTTGCTGTTTGATGAGAGAACACTGCACGCCGCAATGCTGGCATAGAGTACTATTTTTAAGCAGGCGCCTCCTTGCTAACCACTTCATTGCTAACTCCGGAGTTCGAAGCTCATTCGCCAACAGAAACGATGTCCAATTTTCTACGAGAATATCTGCAGCATGTAACAGTTCATTTTCTGGTACTACAACTACATTACCATTTAAAGGATTCATTTTATGAATTATGCTGGAAGTTAAAAAACACATGTTACAACTTTGGAAAACTTGTAAAATGTGCGCCAAGACAATGTAACAATTCCACACTAATTCGACAAGAAACACTGGTGAGAAAAATTTGGACAGTAATTACGAATGTTGATAGGATATATTGTTATTATTTTAATTATTTTTTTAATTATTTTCTTATTTAAATATTCGACAAGAAATACTCTGGTGAGAAAAATGTGAAACAAAATTAGAATTTTATTGTGACCTGTAAACTGTAGTTTTACCAATTATTTGCTCTAATTAGTATTCCTAAATTTAAACGTGGATAAATAAATATTAGCCTGGATGTCATAAACTTGGAACAATTTTATATAGAAATGTAGAATTTAATCACTTATGAAGAACATTTCATTTAAACTCTACATGTCATGCTTTTGTAATTGTCTTATATTCATGGAGCCACGTAAAATCATTAATTTAAAGTCCTCATAATAACTAAAACAAATGGATATAATCACATCTATGGAATTCGGCTATAATTTATAATTATTACTTTGTGTATTTATTGTTCAAGACATTTTTAAATTGATTTCACAGATCATATTTATTATTATAAAATGTTGTATAATTTAATTTATTTATGTAAGTAAGAATGAATGAATTTTAATTTTATCGTTATATGAACTTATATGTGAAGTTCATGATATATATTTTTACTAGATTTAAATAAAATTAATGGGATTGAATAAAATATTTATTCAAAGGATAGCGCTTGCGAAAAAGCTTAAGAATTACTAAGAATTTATATGTCAACCTCTCATGAAGTGCCTTATGAGTCTTTCCAGAGTTCTATTCTTATACTCATGTCACCTATATTACATTGTTACTATGTTTATATTTTAAGCAAGATAATTCGGTATATTAGTTGTCCTTATTATTAAAACACTTTTCATTATGTATGAACCCACATCTACTGAAAGGCTAGTATTTTTCTGAATTGTCAAAATAAATGAGAAGGATGATTTTTGCACTTTAAATATGAAGTAAATATTAATATTGCTTTACCATGTTAAATGGCATTAATCTGTGCTGGTGGTTAATCTGCAGATTAATTATTTGCCATTTTCTGTATTTTTTACACTTATTCCTGGGCTGGTGGTGAATCCGCAGAATTGTGTAATTATATTTGTTGCTTTATAGTGGTGTATAAACCCACAGAGCACTCTGTGTTGTATGATTCCTATGTATAGATGAATGCATCCACAAGAATATCATTTTACTTCATAAATGTAAGTTTGGCCAAAGTATTTTGTATTATTGTGCTAAAATCATTTTCTTCCATTTATAAGTATAACTAATAAGTTAAGTTATAAAGTGTAGCAGGACATCCTATCTAAGTTACCTCATAATAATTAACTGTTTGTTAATTAATATTTTATCTGAATTGAAGTTTAAATTTTCATTTTGATTTAGTGTTAGCATTATAGTTAAATCCTACAAATATAATATTATTTATTACATTATTATAGGTCTATGGTATAGGTTTATTGGTTCTGGAACTGACACATTGGATATTTCATGATTTGATGTTGAATTTTAGTATAATTTCCTCAAGACATCAATTATATCAAATTGTCATAAGCATTTTTTTTATTTTTTTATATGACGCTATGTGTACAATTGTATTACATTCAAAGATTAGCCTTTCAAGCTAATTATGCATGCATCTTTTGAGAGTGTTAAATAATAAATGAATAATTCCCTCTACAATACAAGATATAGTATTTATGCAGGAATAAAAGGAATCCCTTATTCCTATGACTCAAATTCTTTCAAACATCATAAATAGTAATTTAAAGTGAGAATTCTACTCTCACGCTCTCCTCAACAGTACTTCAGATTTGCTCATATAAAAGAATTTGAGTCGTAGGAATAAGGGATTCCTTTTATTCCTGCATAAATACTATATCTTGTATTGTAGAGGGAAGTATTCATTTATTATTTAACACTCTCAAAAGACGCATGCACAATTAGCTTGAAAGGCTGATCTTTGAATATAATCAAATTGTAATATAATGTATGATTAGGCTTTATAAAACTGTGCATATGATATGTTATTGAAGGAATCCAATGGAATGATAATTTATTTATTTATTTTATTTGTTTATTTATGTATTTAGATATTACATTAAACATCAATTACATGTTAGTCATAAAATTGTAAATAAATATTGATTTATAATTAAACTTACTGTGCTGTTGCTATTTGTCATTCATAAAATCAGAAATCCTATACCTTGAATAGAGCATACATTGAAGTACATACTGTTGTCAGTATGATATAAGAGTTTAGTAATATCTTGAGAAAAACATTTGAATGCTTTTTGTCCTTGGTAGTTTATGATGTGTAAGGTATAATAAAATCCATTTACCTTTCCCATCATTTTAGCTTTGCGTAGTTGATTCTAATACATGATACAAAATTGTTTGATTTTATAAACTTATAAACAGATTTACCAGATAATGACATGATTGAATGTATTTACTTAATGTTTTAATTGTCATTCATCAGTATAACAAGAGTCTCATTGATATTTATTAAATTATAGAAAAGAACCCAAGTATTCCATGTTTATTTATTATTGCAAAGCTCTTACCTAGACTAGCATTTGCATTAAAAATCATATATTATGTAATTTTAAAATTCATAATCTTTAGTAGTTCTACAAATTATACCATCTTATCCATGGTCGGCCATAAGGTCTCATGCAATGAAAAATCGCAAATTAAGGCTTGAAGGATAATAAAATTACATACTTATAATTTGTCTAATGTATTTTCACATACTACTACAATAGGTCTTCGCAGTATACCCTGGCTGCGACCAGATTAGATCATAACAATTTTATGTTATATCATTAGTTTTGTTTGTTGTAATTTGCTCCAGATTTCGGTTATAGTCTTTGGTGCATAATATAGATGGCATGATATGCTTTTGGTTATAGTTCTTGGCACCACAATGATTGGAGCATTCAGTTAAAAGATTGATGGGTACAGTTCTTGGCACCAATGTGGTGGGCATAGGTACATCCCTTCAGTCTATTAGGTTATAATAAGGTGAGTCTGATTATAGTAGTTCTCTGACATCAAGGTATTAGGCTTGATTAATGTTGATGGTTACTATATATATATGTTTTTACTTCATGCATAATCAAATATTATTACTAGAGATATAATAGTTGTTTATTACAACCTTTGCCTTGACAAAAATGAATGTGATTTTATTAAAATATTGGCAATGTAAACAAAAACCCAGTCTGACCCAAAAATATTTTTGATTTCATCATATAACCATAAAAATCTTCATTATTATATATAAAATTAAATTTAATTCTATGTAGTGATTCTCTATAAAATAATTAGAATGAAATTACCAGCCAATCACATATAGAACCAATCAAAGTAAGATGTTTATCAAATTTATAACATGTTTCATGAAATTATTATTAATAAGAATGTTTCTTACATAAAAAAAAATCCATTTTAGTAATGCAGTTTTCATAGCTTATCATCTTTACCCTGCTTAGTGAAGACAATTGGTCCCTCAAAACTCTGTTAAGCAAGAATACTGCATAAAGAACAAGTAGTTATAATGCTTACTTACGAGAAATTTTTTTGCTGATTTCTTCAATTAAAAATTACATTATAAACTGTCATACTCTAGTATATATAGAAATTTTAAAAAAAACATTAATGTACATTATATGGTTTAATAAATTGTGCAATGTGTATTATGCAAATATGCACTTAAAATATGTATGTATGCATGTATGTATAATAATGAAACTTAAGTCAATGTAAAAAAAAAACTTAGCTTAAGGTTGTTCTTTCCAGTGATCCATTCATCAATCATAATTATTCAGCTTTCTAAATAATTAAATTGCTCATTCTAAGGTTCATCATTGTGTTCTAAATCCTTTGATCATAGTTTTTTTTATGGAGGAGTGCACCTGATGTTGATGGCTGAAAATCTCTTAACAAAATGTTGGTTAAAAATAATACCACAATCAACCAATAAACCACAATTTGTTAGGTCGAATTCTGTGGGTATATAATTCACTCCCATAAAAAACTATAATATAGCCAAGAGGAAGCAAATAAAATGTCATACTGTAGCCATTGACATAGACTTTTCTGGAAGAAGAAAGATCCCAAAATTCCATAATTTTTGGCAAAATTATATTTCCAAGAAAAAAATAAAAATGCTAACTTTAAACAAACTATGAAAATGATTTGACCATGTCATGATAACATAAATTTAAAAAAAAACTTGTAAATACAATTAATAATTGATTTCTTAATTTTTTTAAATTATCGACTAACATATATTTATTAAATAAAATTGGAAAAAACAAACAAACAAATAATTGTTGGACCCCTGGCAGTGTATAATTGGAAAAAAAAAATTTCAGCCTTGGATCTCTCCCCTCTCCTTCTCCACATCTTTTTTTAAAAAAAAATCCAATAAGAAACTGGAAAGAAAAATAAAAATTTTCCAAAAAACAAAAGACTTGTCAATGAATACTTACACAAGAGGTTTAAGAACCAACAGTAAATTTATAAATTTAGTTGTAGTAATATTGCCAATACAATAAATTGCCATTTTTTGCAAGAAAATCTATAATTTCTTGATTAGTCATCAAAGAGAAAATTTAAATGTAGATAGCTTATTAGATTAGTACCCGAACAGCAATATTTAAAAAGTCAACTGCTATAAAAAAATTTATGAATTTCCAGAAATCTGCTAATTGATTTCATCAGATTATTGTATTTAATAGTAAACAATTCAAATAAACAATAGACTAAAAGAATTTTGCCTTCACATCTAACTGTTAATGGATCTTTTTTACATACTCCACTTTTTCCCATGTTTTTACAGACTATTATGGACAAGATACTTCAGAAACACCTATAATCTTTACTAAAATAGAAATGTGATGTTAATGTATTTTTCTTTTTAAAATTATCTATGCTAAATTTATGTAATTTATTATTATGATGATGATTCTTTTTATTATGATTATTCAGCATTTTTTCCATGGCATGCAAGTGTGAAGAAAACAAGTAGATATGTTTACTTAATGATATATAATTATAACAGTAGCAAACTTTTCAGACAGTATTGTCATCAAGTGCAGTCCTTAGTAATCAATGAATGCAAGAAGGTTTATGCATAAAATCTATCTAGTGCCTACTCATCCAATATTCCCAGACTAATTTCAAGCTTGTGTATTTTATCAGCAAGGAGTCTTGAATTTGAGAGTACTGCCCTTAGATTTTAGACTCTAATGCAACTCTACAGCAGCCAACTTTTAACTATATACTTAACTATAAAGTTAGGAGTCCAAGTTGAAAACAATAATGTTTTTAATCCAAGCTCATTCACTTGTATAGTCATATAGATCTTCAGTTCAGCATTTATGCATTTTGGTCTCTTTGGTTTTTCAAAAATTACAGTCATCATCACCCCATGGATAGAATAGGTATAAAACCATCAAAACTTTATGTGCTCACCATTTTATATGTTTACACAGACTGCTAATACCAGTAGCAAACTCTCTAGATAAGTATTAGCACCAAGTTTAAGCCTTAGTAATCAATGAATGTAAAAAGATTTGTGTATAAAATCCCTATCTAGTGCTACTCATCCAATATTCTTGGACTAGTTTCTAGCTTGTGACTTTGATGAGTAGGCACTAGATAGTGATTTTATGCACAAACCTTCTTGCATCCAGTGATTAATAAGGCTTACACTTGGTGGCGGTACTGTCTGGAGAGTTTGCTATTGTTATAAAATGGTGATTCTGGGAAGTTTTAATGGTTTTATACCTATCTTGCCCATAGGATAATGGTGACTATGGTTTTTAAAAAACCAAAGACATCAAAATGTATAGATGCTGAACTGAGTTCAGATCTATATGATTATACAAGTGAGTGAACTTAGATTGAACACATTATTCTGTTTTCATCATGGACTCCTAGCTTTATATATAATTAAGTAAATAGGTAAAACCATGGCTGCTGTAGAGTTGCATTAAATCCTAAGATCTAGGTGCAATGGTCTCAAATCCAATCCTCCTCACTATTGAAAACCACAAGTTTGAAACTAGTCTGGAATATTAAATGAGTAGGCACTAGATGGGGATTTTATGCACAAACCTTCTTGAATCCATTGATTACTAAGGTTGGCAATACTGTCTAGAGAATTTATTACTGTTATTAACAGCACGTGTAAGCAAATAAATGGTGATTATGTGATGTTTTGATGTCATACAATTATATTACATACATCACATTTATTTTGTGTAAAATAATTAATCTTGAATGAATGATATTTAAATTTAACAAAGGTTGTATAGACTTAATTTTTATTTTATGATAACTTACTTTTAATTTACACATGGTATATTTTCAACAGTGAGGTGATAGCTTCTTATTGAGAATATTTAGAGCTGAAGTATTTTCCTAATTTTTATGTAGATAATGTTTTATATTTAGAAATACTGGCTCTCCTTTACAACGTATATTTTAAAAGATGAAGTATTTCTTTTATTTCATAACATGTGAAGTTTGTGTATATAAGTCACTTAATAAATTAGCATAGCATATACAATTGCTGCCATAGTATCTTTTTCAGAAAAATGATATTATAAAAATCTATTGAGGTTTAGCTAGAATTAACTATATTTCAAAAAATTAGGTCTAAGTTAATTAAATCACCAACCTGAGAAAACAGATTCTTCATTTATTTCAATTTTATACAATATTAAGCAATTTTATGCTTAATAAAATACAATTTTAGCTATCATTCATAAAGGATCAGATATAATGAACAAACAATAATATAAAGGAATTCTGTGTTTAAAATGTTTAGTGCAAGGCTCCTAGCTGGAAATATTTTAAAGTAATAAATAATTCATTTATTATTATTGTATTATCTAATGTAAATAAAATTTGAATTTATTTATTAATTAAATTTGACCTTTGTATTATTTTTATATAAGTTAAATATTACTTATCATTTATTTATTTGGGTCACATATTAAAAATCTAAACCATTGACACATACATTTAATTTTAATTTACCCTGATATATTTGAATAAACAATTATTTAAAGGATTGACTCAACTATGTATTCAACAATAGCATCCTTAAAGAAATTAATATTATACTTTATAACAGGGGTGGCCAACAAGTCAATCATGATCTATCGGTCGAACACGAAAGCAATCTAGCAAGAGCTGTCGGATAACGGGTGAAACAAATTAAGTCAAGATTTTCAAGTTGTTGTTTTTTTGTTTTACATTTTTTTTCAATTCTAGATAGGTGAAGTTCAGTAAGTCGTATCATTATTGAAAATAATATTTTTAATCTTGACTTAATGTAACTAATTTGAATTAATAAATATTGTTAATAATTATTGTTGCTTTAATTCCCCCAGACATGAGTTTTTTGGCCCATTAAATAATTATTATTTTTTACTAGATAGATATATAAAAATAGTATGTATTTCACACCTTTAGACTACGCCTATGATAATAAGTCGATCGCAACACATTTTTAAAATAAAAAGTAGATCTTATGAACACAAAAGTTGGTCACCCCGACATTATAATATACTGAAACAGTCAGCTTTGACAATCTTACTGTTTCACCTACTATATACTATAGTAGTATTTCTATCTACGTATCTATCACCAAATCCTCATATATCAGGTTAAAATTGTATTAAAATCAGGTTAAATTTAAACATAAAGGTATTAGTTGTGTATGTGTGCGTATATCTTAAGCCTACAAGATAAAAAGTGTATCTGTATATGTAAAAACCCATATATACACACGCATATATTTCTAAGAGTAAATAAATGAAAACTGCGTTGTATGAGTAAGAAGAGACTACATATATGCAGGAAAGAATAATGTTAACAGATTTAAAACATTATAAATTTCTTTATTTAAAATATTTATTCTAAGAAAAATTAATATTTGAAAGTATTGTATATTTCTGCATATATTGCTAAATTAAATAATCGAGTTACATATATAACCAGATGTTTCCATCTGTAGATTTGTTTTCGAAAAAAGATTGGTATTATAAAACTTAATTTTTCTAGCTGTAGTGTGACCTAATTACACTATTAAAAGTAACAATAAGTTGTAGAATAAATTATCCTGAGTAATTAAAAAGAAATCGTCGATGATCTGCTGTAAAACTCAGCTGTAAATAATAAAAACAGTGTGATTCCATAATTGTGTGAATACAGCGAGGAAATTAGCAAAACAAATCTAAAAACTTACTATGACCGAGAAGAGGGGGGGGGTAAGCTGATAATATAAGCCTCTGTGGCCATTTTGGATTTATTTGGACATTATTTCAAGTCAATTCATTGACAACTTAATTTTAAAAATTGTTAATTATAATGCAATCTGAGTAGAAGGCAATTTTTCTTGCCTTCCTAACCTGGGAAGTCTACCATGCCATGCGGAGAGCAGCAAGAGGAAAAGCCGTAAGAAGCAAATGCCCATTTCCAACCGTTCAACATGAAAGCAATTGCTAGCTGAAAGACAGAAGACCCGGTAAAAACCTTCCTCTACTTAAAATTAATAACTCAACTAAAATGCGATAATTCCTAAAGCTAGCTAAATCTAAACTCTATGTACTTTAAATCCACTACTAAATTGTAATTTTGATTTCTTTATTTTTAATCTTAAAATCACTACTAAAATGTAATTTTGATTTCTTTATTTTAATCATAAAAGCGCTACTAAAATGTAATTTTGATTTCTTTTGTTTTCATCTTAAAATCTTGCCTGATTTGAGTTAATAACTAATTTGATTTTCTTATTGAGTTAATATCTTATTTATTGATTTATGTACTCCATGTATTTATTAATTTATTTGTTGGTTTGCTGAGTTATCTCTGATTGATCTAGTTCAACGTATTTACCTTATCCCGAGTTATTAAAGTTAGTTAGTCATTACTTGCGTAAAGCATTTGATTTTAAATTAATTATCATAAATTTTGTTACGTATAGTTTTAAATGCTTTATTCTAAATTGGGTATAGTTTTAAATGCTTCATTCTAAAATGATAATTAAGTTTCTAGATTATTTTACATATTTTAACTACTGATATTTGATTTTACATATTTTAACTTAATGATATGTGCTTTTACATATTTTAATATAATAATAATATTTGCCTTGATTAATTCTTGTACACTACTTAAATTTGGCTTGAACTGAGTCGCTCAGATATAAACTAATTGTGTTGCAATTTTCTTTTCAAACTTTGCTAAAACAGAGCCAAATTTTAGATTTCACTTAAGTGATATCTGCTTTTTAAACTTACATTTCTTTCTAAGTAAATCTATGCCAAATTTTATGATTTTCCATTGTGTCGTGGTTTATGCTATATTTGTTCAAAGTGGGGTTTTACTATTGATTAAATGCTTAGTGAGGAGCCATTACATCTTCACATCTAGAGATAATATAGCATCTAGGAGCGCAAAAGAAACTCGCTTTGAAAGGGGTTAAAATATCTTGTTTAAGAGATAATTAAAAGCTTACAGCTGTTTTAAGATAGATTTGCTTTCGAGATATTTTTAACTAATGTTTAGCCGGAGTGATTGAAATACAGTGTAAAACTATAACTTTATATCTTGATGCTCAATAGTGTGCTGTGCTTCCCCCTAAAGTTATAAATCTCTATATAGATAGCTTTACAAATTAGATTCCTAAGTTTTCCTTAATAGCATAATTATAGATGCTACCTAATGAACTGATACACGGTAGTTTCATGAAGGAAACTAGTGTTGAGTGTCATAAAATTTTATTATATAATGTAGTCAGCGGTGCGAGTGTGCTTTTAAGAAATGCTATGGCGTATATATATATTTGTTGCTGTATTCCTTAATGGTTGTATGTGGTCGCGCTGCACCATTATTCTTAGTTCGGGCAATTTTCTTCTTCAGATGGTGGACGGGTTCGAACCTCCCCATTCTGCATCCTTAGGAACAGAGCATGAGACTCCCATGGTGCATAAGACTCCCATTCAAATAAATTGCTCGATCATCCGGACTAAAAGGTCTCTTATTTCCACAGCAATGAATACAGTGAAAAGGGAACCGTTACTTGGTAAGAATCCCATGAAAGGGCACTCTCGAGACGTAAGGGCTATATCAGACTTTATATTTTCTATATGCCATGGTATCTGAAGTCTGACTGCCAATCATCAGTTCATCCCGCCATAATAATAGTATTTTCAGCTTTGATCTGAACTCGATATTAAGTATTCGCATTTATTAAAATGTCATGCTCTTTGTCAATGTTTATAATCACTTCTGCTAGCTCTAGAGCGGATCTAGAACCTGTTATATAGCATGAGCTAAGCATAGATGGTCATGAGCAAATTAATCTCGATGTATAATGTAATCTAAAGGCTCATTAAACTATAATTTTACATGTATAATTTTTTTATCACCTGCGAGTGATATGTATATATAGCAAAATAAATTAAATGATTTGTAATCCAAACTACAATCACCTGCACGTGATTGGAATTGCTATA
Organism: Epiperipatus broadwayi; assembly: GCA_028023455.1. NCBI lineage: Eukaryota > Metazoa > Onychophora > Udeonychophora > Euonychophora > Peripatidae > Epiperipatus > Epiperipatus broadwayi. The sequence continues at coordinate 420,103 of JAQFVV010000078.1, read as the reverse complement.
TAAACAGTAAATGCTCTTATTAAAATCATCACCTACGAGTGATATATGTATCTGTAATAAATCTAGTAATGTAACTAATTTGTAACCAGAATAATTACTGTCACCTGCGAGTGATTTAAATTGTCACATATGTATATGTAAATTAAAGCCACATGTAACTAGGCAGGCCATAAATGATTATAACCCCAGTCATCACTTGCATGTGAATCCCAAACTCAAATGTGAAATTGTATCCCTAACTTAGTCACCTGCGTGTGAGACAACCTATATAGCTACATTATAATCATTATTTTCATTTATTAATTTTAATATTTCGTTTTCATTAAATTGGTTTTGAATTTAACTTTTGTTTCATGTCTCAATGTTGCTCATTGGTAAGTCTTTATTGATTAGTTAATCACTAGTTAAGAATCACAATCCATATTTTATAATTATGTCCAAGCCACACATCGTCTATATAGCTATACTAGTTAGTAAGTCAATTTCTCATGGTCTTGTGCTTTACCGATGTGTTACTGCCAGCACATGAGGAATGAAAGTGCTGCTGTGGCCTCATATGTGTCATCTGCAAGGTGGTAAATCTTTGAGCATTAGTAAAGGAACTGGGGCTATATCAGATGTGGTTTATACCACTCTATGCTGGTCAGCCTTGGGATGATTTGCTAAAACTCTGGATTTTGTTGTGCGAATGTACAGATTTGATTGTTACAATACCTTTGGAAAAATATTTATTAAAAAGATAAGAAATATAAACATTGACTTATTTACAGATTATACTATCTAGATATAAATTTAGTTATCATTTATATTTATTTATTAAATGTGGTTTGGATTCAATAAGATATTTTTGTCTCTGCATTACATTTACAACTATGTTTTACATGTTTAGGTACTTCGTATTTATAACATCTCATGGCTGCAGTACATTTTTGCATTTAAAACATTTGACTTCCTAACATGTAGGCTAGCTATAACTTATTAGTAGCATAACCATCCATTTACTGTTACAATATTTGACTTGCTCAAAGCATGGCTTAATAATATAATATGGTTATCAATATTTGTTATTAATAATATATATTACCCTATTTACACATTACAATATATATATAACTTAAATTATTTAGCTGAAAGTAAAAAATACATATATAAAGATTTTTTTTAATTAAAAAAAAGATAATCATTATTTAATTATTACAATTCAATGTACAGATCATAAATTTTTGTGTTCCCACATTTAACATTATTCTCTTTAGATAAATACATTAATGATTACTACTAATTATTTATTAAAGTAGATAATATATTGGTTTCAGCATAGATGTAAGCTTTAAACTAGAAATCCATTCTTATTAAAGACTATCACGTGGAAACATTCATTTAGCTCACTTTTTATGTGTAAATCTGATAACTTTTGTTTTACTACACAGTTTAAACACATGAATTAAGACATCTAAAAAGATAATTGATCACAAGATGAAATTTCTGACAACCAACATTCTTCAGTAGACTCAAGTTGCAATTTTTCAATTTTTTTTATTATATTTTTTCAGTATTTATCAATATAAAATTACTACAAATGAACTTAGAGGCACTCCCTACAAACGCTTTTCTGGTATATAAGAGAGGGTTCACTAAAATTGACCCCATATGCCAAGTTTGCAAAAGGGAAGAAGACTCCATAGGACATATACTTAATGTATGTCAAGAACTGAATATCCATAGATATGTAATAAATGCCTATACGAAAACAAATAAACACATAATTTTGACCCTCAAGGACTGCATTAAAAAGCAAATATACCCACTTATAAGAATCTCAACATTCCTGGCCTTCTCCATTTGGAAAATTAGATATAAACTAATTCTTGGATAATCACAAAATAACACTAACCAACTACTAATAAACTTTATTAAGAAAATCAAAAAGAGGGACAAAGCAATAGCACCAATGGAAATATTTAAGGCTACATGGGATTTATTTGATTTACCAGATACCAGTTAATCTGTTTTGGAATCTCATCTCGAATTGGATGAAGATATAGATATAAGAACTAATATTGTAGATATCAGATCTTACATTGTAAATTTTGTAACCACTGAGTAAAATGTAAAACCTTAGAATAATAAAAGTAATGTTTTAATTTTAAAAAAAATTACTACAATTTAATCTAAAAATCAATTTTTAGCAATCACTCATTACTCAATATCCTCTTTAGATAAATACTTTGAATCTCAACTATTATAAGTAGTACTGACATCACTATAAATATTCAAATGCCTTAATTTTATATAATTTTAAAAATTGAACAGATGTCTATCTCATTTCTCAAAAATCAAATTAATTTGAAATTAACTCTGGTATAAATTTTAGATTCTCATCTGATCCTTCGTGTCAGCCACGGGATGGCACTATTCCTAACCAAAAACACATTAATATAACGTTCCCGGGCTAGTGATTCTCTATTAATATTGACTTTTTTTTTTTGTTTACAAAGTTTACTTTCTTTCGTTTCTGAATTATTTTTCCCAAATAATATTTTTGACAATGGGATAATAATAAATAGTTGGTTTTTTTTTAATTTTTATTGACAAGAGGGTCTTTTTTTGGTGTGTGTTCAAATAGTAATTTGTGTTTTTTTTTTAAATAGTATTACTGTTTTTGTAAAATTGGATTGACAAAATTCAAGAGAGAACGGGTTTTTTTGATGGATCTTTAAATAATAATTGACGTTACTTTGATAGGTTTACATTTGATTGCCGACAACAATTATTGGAAGAAGTGTTTTTTTTTTTCATGTGCGTGTGTGTGTATATTTAAATAAAAATTTAAGTTACTTTTATTGGTTTACATTTGATTGATAACCGATTTGACTTTCTTTCATTTATAAATTACGATTTTTTTGTTCTACAAATAAATATTTTTGACAATGGGACAATAATAGTTGTTGTTTGTTTAATTTTTATTGACAAGAGGGTGTTTTTTGGTGTATGTTCAAATAGTAATTTGGGTTACGTTTTAATAATAAGTTACAGTCTTACTTTTATTGGTTTACATTTGATTGACACTAATTATTGGAGAGGTGTTTTTTGTGTGTATGATTGTAGACAACAATTATTGGGAGAAGGGGTGTAACCGTTTAAAGAATAGATAGTTTATGTTACTTTTAGTGGTGGTGTACATTTGATTGCTGACAATAATTAGTGAGATGGGTGGGTGTTTTTGGGTGATGATTAAATACTAATTTACATTCCTTTTATTTTACATTTGATTGCCGACAACAATTATTGGGAGAAAGGGGTTGTTTTTTTGTGTATGTTTAAATAAAAATTGTAGTTACTTTTAGGGTTACATTTGATTGACAACCGATTTTACTTTTTTTCATTTATAAATTATTGTTTTGGTTTCCCAAAAACCTAATATTTTTGACAATGGGACAATAATCGTTGTTGTTTCTTTCATTTTTATTGATAAGAGGGTCTTTTTTGGTGTATGTTCAAATAGTAATTTGGATTATGTTTACAAAAAAATAATTGGTTTACCTTACTTTTAGTGCTTTACATTTGATTGCCGATAACAATTAGTGGGAGTGGTGTTTTTGTGTATGATTAAAGAATAATTGTACATTACCTTTTATTTTTTACATTTGATTGCCGACAACAATTATTGGGAGAAAGGGTTTGTGTGTTTTTTTTGTTTGTGTGTATGTTTAAATCAAAATTTAAGTTACTTTTATTGGTTACTATTTGATTGACAACCGATTTGACTTTCTTTTTTTTTTCGTTTATAAATTATTTGGGTTTCCCAAATAATATTTGGTTTGACAATGGGACAATAATAGTTGTTTCTTTAATTTTTATTGATAAGAGCGGATCTTTTTTGGTGTATGTTCAAATAGTAATTTGGGTTATGTTTAAATAATAATTTACAGTCTTACTTTTATTGGTTTACATTTGATTGCCGACAACAATTAGTGGGAGGGTTTTTTTTTCTATATGATTAAAGAATAATTGACGTTCCTTTTATTTGACCATTTGATTGCTGATGACAACAATTATTGGGAGAAGTGGGGTATTTTGGGCTATGTTTAAATAAAAATTTTAGTTACTTTTTTTATTTTACATTTGATTGCTGACGACAACAATTATTGGGAGAAGGGATGTATGTTTAAATAAAAATTGAAGTTACTTCTTTTATTTTTTACATTTGACGAAGGCCATTTGGAATCCCTCAAACAAGCTGCCCTTTATGAAGTGAACATTTCCGTCGGCAACAACGAGACTTACAAATGAAAGTCAAAAGATGTTTTTGGACCTCCAATCTGCATATATTTGCCGCACAATCCAATCTATTCTTTCAGTAGCAGGGTGTTGTTGTTTTTTTCTGATGTAGAAATATGTTCCAGCACCGGCTTCCATGTCTGGCAATTCCCATCTTTGCAAGTTTTCTGTGTTGGAATTAGCCATCTTCTCGGTCTCGGAAAATTTCTCGCTAAAATGTGACTCAAAGCGTGATCATTAAAAATTTTATGCTACCCCACCCTAATCAAGAATTTAGGAGGCTTATAGCTTTATGAGGAACAATCATGACATTGTTAAAAGGTAACAGTACATCAATTCGTCTTAAAAAAAAAGTCACCAATGAAAATTTAAGTAATTTTGACACGATCAATTTAACACACCCTTGTATGATATTGTTACATCAAATACATAACATAGCATTACGATGTAGTGCATGACACAAACAACTACAGCACTTTCCTCTGCTTTTAGTATCAGAAAAGCCACACCGTTAGCTGCTAAGCTGAGTTAACACTCTTTCTAGGTTTTATCGTAGAAAGAAGACTTAACTTCGCGTTAACAGTCTACCTTTTAGCGTAGAAAGAAGACTTAACTCCGAGTTAACAATCTTTCTAGGATTTATTGTAAAAAGAATGTTTAAAGGCTTGGGTGCAGCTGCAGAAAAGGCATATTTCTAGAAATTTAGCTAGAAATAGCGCCATCCCGTGGCTGACACGAAGGATCAGATGACAACCAAATTTTATTCTCTCCTTGTGGTATTTAATACCACTTGTAATCTAAAACAACTGTAAATTTTTTTATATGATCACTTTTTTAGACAAAATTTTATAACTTATTATAACTAATAGTAACAATAATAAAAAGCAAATTCATTTCATTGGAATAAATGATTGTAAAAAAAGAATCATCTGATTTTAAGTAGAAGCTATCTTATTTCTCCATTTCTATGACTTTATGGCTACATTTTTTTTAAAAAAAAAATTATATAAATATTTTAATATCTAATGTAAATAATGCTTATAATAAACAAATTAATTTGCAATGATAATTATAAAAGATACATTTCTTAAGAGTGATATGACATACTGTTTGTAGTCTGTGTGTTACAAAACTGCATTGTAGCTGTTGTGGATTAATTATTAATATTACTCATTAATTGGACTAAAAAGTATTACATCATTTTTAGTATAAATTTAAACTTTAAATTTAATCAAAGATTAAATTATTGCATTTTTAAAAAAAAATAATATCAAGGCATTTATTATTTTATATACTATTAAAAATATAATGTTTCAAAGAAGATCTATTTTTATATATCACTGCAATAAAGATTATATTTTTGCATATATCAAATTATGCAAAAAATTGTGGAATCACCATAATATTGTTTTTTAAATTTCATTTCCATTTTATTTAATTAATTAGGCTTAATAAAATAATTAATGAAATCTAAATATTTAATGGTATATCACTGTGTTTTGAATCAGTAATATTAACATATTTTGGCACTACTTACATTCATGAGTAAAGAAAAATGCTTAATTTATTTAAAGACAAATTTTGTGTAATGAGAAAGTCTTTCTCCCATTTGCTATATTGCACTATGCTATTGTGTTAAAGTGTGCATACATACTAAAACATCTTACAAAAATAGAAAAATTTTATAAAAATAAATTAATTATGCTATTTTATCACTGTAAAATGTAGAATAATATATAAATATAACATTAATATCAATGGAAGACATGATGAATAATTAAGTTACAAAAAATTTCTATAGAATAAATTTGAAATTTTTATGAGTACAGTTTCCCTTTTTATACCACCATTTAACAATTGAATTGTAAACTTTTTTGGGTTCTTTCCTATTGTGAAGTTTTTGACACAGATTGCACCAAAATATCATTTCAACTTCTCTGTTATAAATAATATAATCTTTCCGCCATTTAAAATAGTCATTAAATGCATCATCATTTGAATTTAAATATAGCAACCATTTACTTAAATCTTTCACTGTTTTAAAATCTTTAACATCTATATATGATTTAGGAGGAGCAAATAAAGAATAATTTGCTCCACCTAAAACTATCGGAATCACATCATATTTTACCATTTTAAAGAACTTTTCTGTAACATAATCTAAACAGTAAGCATTTTCAAAAGAAAGATAAAATTTATATTTTGAAACATCGCAGTCTCCTTCAGAAGGGCAAGATTTAGTACCACACCACCCGTAGATATGAACTGGAAGATAATTTTGTAATTCTTTAACAAAGCTTTCTCTATTGCTACTTGTATAACAGTTACTAACAATCCATGCAACTAATTCAGTTTTATTCAATGCATAGTTTTTATTAGGAATATATGGTGTAGGATCACCGAAATCATTAATATTAGCTTTACTTCTTGGTAAAGTTAACCCATAGGGAAAATATATATCTGAATCCTGCCTGTAGGTCATGGTCCAATTAAATTTATAATTTAAACTATCAAGATCTCTAAATGTCATTCGAGGTGATTCAAATAAGTAAAATATCCATCTTTGATTAGGTGTCCGAAATGGAGGTAGATCATTGTTATCAAGATTTCGAATATGAATCATAACTGCATCACTGATTTCAAGCTTAGTTCTATCTGTTGTTGTCTGACATCTTTTTTCTTTGCAATGACTTTTATTATAATTATTGTATGGTATATAAGGCATATTCCAATGGAAAAATGAAGTCCAATATAATATGAGTTTTTCATTGGATTCTAAAAACTCTCCAGGAGAAATATCATAAAGTGTAAAATATGATTCATTATCAACCTTATTATTACTATTATCTATTTCATATTGGTAAATTTCAGGAAGGTATTTTATGCAGAGAAGTATAGCAATAATAAAAATACATATTTTTATAAATTTTACTTTTAGCAATTTTTTCATCATTTAATCAACTACTTTATTTTCCAACAAAATGAAAACACTTTTGCTTCTCTCCCCCCTTCTCTCTTTTCTTAGGTAAAGAAAAATAATGGGAAAGAAAATTCATTTTCATGAAAATTTGAGCATAAAGACTATCTTGGAATTTGCATGCTTCAAAACCAAATTTAAGCATTTGACTTCGTGTTTCATGACTCCCAATAACAGCCCTATAAAAAGAAAAAAAGAAAAATAAATAATAATTAAAAACCCAATATCGTGATAATTTGACATCTCTTTACTTCAGAACAATCTCTGCAGCTACTGGATAATGAATGGCAATATTAAATTTTTACATCTAGTTTCTGACATTTTGATCTTCTTTGGGTAAGAAAAGGATCAATAACCCAAATATTCTTTTATATAAGTCTACATGATACTATTATTTGCTATCAATTCTTACGCTTGCAAAAACAGTTCTGGGGTGAAGAGACATAGTTTACTAGTATCAAATGCACATCAAATATAAGCCACGGATGGCATGTATTGCTTTATTTTGATATGCTATACTTTAATAATTTTATTTAACACTATCGATTTTAAACTATACTTTAATAATTTCTTAATTAATAATATCTAGCATATTTTTTTTAATTTACATATTTAGACAAGCTTTATAACTAAATAAAATCATCTAATAGTTATTTCTTGCACTTTTACTAACAGTGCTTCATTTTATTCACTGTATTACAGAGCTATCTATTATAAAATTTGAGCAATTAATGGAAAGTAGATTGTAGTGTGACATTTACAGCCATAGATTAGTGTTCTGCTTTTGGTTTTCATCAGTGAGAAATTTTTACCTATTTGTTGTCCTGTACATGTCCAAAGGCTACTTAAAAATTTTTATGCTATGTGAATAGCATTATAATCTTGCAACCGTGAATTGTACAAGTTTAAATAAATGGCTCTAGAGAGAAAATAAAGAGGATCACTAAAAGATATTGTTGGTTGTATGTAAAATCATGCTGTGGTTTATTGATTTATGCTATTCTAACAAAAAAAATTAAAAGATTCCCACAGTCAACAAAATAGTTACTGAACTAATGTTATATCTAAATACTTATACAAGCAAGTTGGTTTGTGCTCAAAATATTTTAAACTATTTGATAATATAAGAAAGTTCAAGATGGCGCCTGGTTATGTAGATATGAGCAATCAAAGCTTCATACTAATGCAAGACAATGGCCAGAAATAAATATGATAATATAAAAATAGCCTTACTATTTAGTATCCACTGACAACTCAAGTCTATAATAGATAGCCAAAGAAAAATACATACACTACTGATCCTAATAGCAGTTGATGAATGTGAACAGAGAAACTCATGTGTTATCATTTGACATTAGATATCCTTTAAATATCATTTGACAATACTTTTTTCAAAGTTTCTAATTTTATTCTTCAAATATTTATAAGGCAATCTGTCTACTATTTCTCTGATTCTAATATTATTTGATCAACTTCTCATTCCTATTTTTAACAATCCATTTTTTAAATATCACCTTTTTCTTTCTAATCATGCACTACATAAAGTTATTTTAATCAAAATATATTTAACAAACCTCGTTTAAATTCTAAGTTCAATAATTTGTAAACTTTCATATTTAATAAAATCTATTAAATTCCAAAAATTCTTATCTTTTACAGATCAATACTATTCATCTGCTCTTTAACTTTTCATACAATAGCTTTGTGCTCTTTCCCCAATGTGGTTTAGTAAAGTGTTAATAAGCCGAATCCTGAACTAAATTTTCCATGATTGATTCTTAGTTGAGTATTACAATTTTAAAAAACTCAGTTTACTCTAACTGTATAGAAGTTTTAGTTGTTCAATCTGTCACTAGAGTGCTCAAGTGTCATGATTTCTCAAGCAAAGAAAAGAAAGGGATTGATAAAGAAATTAACAGTGTTTTCATATAATAAATATGATGTAGCTAGAATTGTATAGAAGGGAGTGGCAGTAGCAGGGTTAACATACGGCAATGATGCATTATGTGTTAGTAAAGGGGTATTAGATTGCTTAGAAAAAGTACAAAGGGAAGTAGGAAGACATGCATTAGATGCTGAGGTGTGGACAGCAAAGGAGGCAATTCAAGGAGAAATGGGATGGTCAAGTTTTTACATGAGGGATGCAAAAAGCAAATTGAAAATGTTCGGTAGATTGCAGTTTATGGATAATAAAAGAATAGCCAAAATAGTACTTGATTGGGTTACAAATAAAGGGCAGGCAACAAGATGGGTGAGAAAGGTAATGCGGTATGCAGAAGATTTGGATAAAGAAGTTATGTCAGTATAATTGTACAAAAGGTGGGATGATTGTGTTAGGAGGATTGTTGAGTATTATAGTGGTAAGGAGTGGGATAGAAGAATAGATGCATTAATAAAGAATAAAGAGTTGGAAAGATGGAGAACTAGTATGGAGAGTAAAATGAGTTTAAATATATATAGAAGTAAACGGAACATTGGGTGTGAGTTAATTTATGATAATAGTAAGGAAAGTAGTTTATTGTTTAAGGCTCGAATGGGATCTTTAGCAACAAGGGAATATACATGTAAATGGAAAAATATGGGTGATTTAGTCTGCAAGTTGTGTAAGGAAGGCATGGAAAATATTAGGCATCTGTTACTTCAATGTAAATGCTTGGAAGCAGAAAGGATACAAATAATGAAGTTATGGAAGATTAAATATGAACAAAGTGATTATACAGAAAGTGAATTATTGGTTTTTATGCTAGGTTTGGGAAAATATAAGGGGAATTTAGATATGAAGGTCATGGAGTTGACAAAGATTATGTTGTGGAAATGGGATGGAGCAGATTATGGGAAAACTTAGGGTGGACAATGGAAAAGGAAGGTAGAGTGGCTAACAGGTTTCTCTGGGCATAGCTGCTGAGAGATTCCTGATTCCATTTAAGGAGAAGTCACAGTGCATCATATCACATCATCACATCACATCAAGCAATTTACTATACAATTATTACTTTATACTTTAATTTTATCATTTTTTCCAATGCAATTTGACTGGGGTTTTTTAATGAGTACCTTTTTTAAAATTGCTTTTTATTATATTAAACATTTTAATTGCTTAAAACTAATATTTTATATTTATAATAAAATGCATCAATTTAATTGTGAAGGTTTGATTAATAAACATGTTGTATTTTAATTCTTTGTATATAATAAGCAATGAATCAAAACCTCTTCCAATGTGACTGTTATTTTATACCAGAACTGTCATATCATCATTAAATTTGATACAACGAACACTATTTTTCTGATGTTAACTCCATTCTTTATTAAAGGAACATTTATACTAGTAATGATAACAACAAAAGGGTTTATTGCTTGGGAATGCATAGTGACAAAATTAGATCCACAAACTATGAGCTCTAGAATGCTCTTCTCTACCATTGTATTAAACCAACAAGGCATTTTTATCAATTAATCACTGCTGCAGATACAATAATATGATTACCTTGTGCAATTATCATAATAATAGAGTAGTAGGTCCATAAACTAATATTAATCTTAAAACTGTACATATACTGAGACAAGTTTTATGATTAAACAAATTATTTGTCAATTTTCCCATCATTTCAATCCCAAAGTCTTTCTCTCATTTTATTTTTTAAACATTAATAAGAATCTTTATTATTATTATTATTATCATTATCTTTTTTTCCCCCACCTTCTACAGTTCTTTCCTATATTTTCTTCCAAGAATATTCCAAAATCCAATTTCTGTATTTTTTTAATATTCTTTTCTCATCTGTTCTCCAATATTTCTCTGTTTTTAATATTATACAATTAACTTATTTTATAAAGATTTTTGGATTGATGCTTAGGCAAATAATGAAAAAAATATTTCAATTTGTTTTGCCATGAGATTATTATGTTCATTCTAACATTTGAATAATACAACATCACATGACTTAGGAAATGACTAAAAATGCTATTACAATATTGGCAAAATAGAACTAAATTAAGTTTACTTTAGGCAGATAATTTCTAAATATTAATGCCAAAAATATTACAACACCAATTAAATTTAATATGACAAAATTCTGCCAATGTCAAAAAAAAATTATGTTCTTGGTAAACTCATCACTGTCTGCTTACACCTTTATAATAAGTATTTATAAATTTTATTAAACGCTCACTATTATTTCAGTAATAGTTTTAACAAGGCTGTAAACCTTAGCAATGAGCGTCTGAAAAAATCATCACTAGGGACCTAAGGTTTACAGCCTTGTTAAAACTATTAATAAGTATTTGTGATATTCCCTCCAATTTGTATCACACTGCTGCTACCTGTCATCTTGCTTTTAAGAGAAAGTTTTGGTGTTAAAGATATATCACACTGGCTTACCAAAATCGATCTAATCAATCGAAAAATAATGAATAACCATAACAATTTTGATGAAGTGATTTAGTGAATTCAGCAAGTGGAACATAGGGCTTTAAGTTGAAACACATTTAGTCTGTGCAAAAAAACTATTAATTCTTATTTTAATTTCTAGTTTTCAGTGGAAGCTTCAACTTCCATCTTCAGAGTGAACATTTATTACTCAAAAATTGCCATTTTAGTGCTCATTTATTGCATTTTTCTAATGCTAATTTCCATCCCCCCCCCCCTTTTCATTTTAAAAATTGTCTACAAACATAGATACATAAGCATTAAAGTTTTTGGAAGGACAGCAGCAAGTGTTCAAGCAATTATTACAAATTCAACTACAACAACAACCAATTTATGCACTCACAAAGGAAGTCATAGATCAACCAGGTACAATCTCAAACCCACTATTGCTGTCTAATTTTGAAATTTTCAAACCAATAAAAAGAAATATTTCACACTTATAAAAAAGTGTTTTGAAAATTATATAGAGGTGAAGTTTATCACTAATAATCAAGTACATTATGCTAAATTTTATTAAATTCAATTAGTGCTAAATGTTCAAAAGTTTCCATTTTGATACAACAAATTCCTTTAAAGATCTAATGCACCCTGAGTTAATGAATTGTTCAGTATCAGTTCTTATTAACATATCAAACTGAGCAACATTCTATTATAGATTTGTCACAAAGTTATGACCTCATTTGAAAGGTTGTGAATTTAAGCCTCCATGTGAATACACAGCATCAATTGCTCTCATTTTTCTTCAAGTATAATTTAGTTGAGGCATCAAAGACAATTATTATCAGATAACAGTTGTTGCAGTCCAATCCAAAATGTTGAAATTTTTAAGACATCATAACCAAGGCTATAGCATTGAAAACTTCAAGAGCCAATTCCAAGGAGTTAAGACAAAAGTTTTCATCAATGCCATCCACATCAGACATCACTAAACTAGCCCATTGTGAGTGATATTTAAATGTTTATGAATGTTACTCAAAGCAAAGACATTGAGAGAAGAGTTTTTTTAAGAAAATTAAATCAAAAATCAAAGCTCATTTACTATTCTTTGATCATCAATGGCTTTTAGCTATGCCATAGATGAAACAGCTACATTTCAAAAGATGGTCAAACTGATGTATCAAAACTAAAATGTTATGAGTTGTTATAAAAGTGTTTACATGGTGAAAGTATGCACTAGGCTATTTCTTAATGATGACAACTCAAAATCATATAGTGTACAATGTGTATACAGAAACATAATTACTCAGATGAAGACCATGAAAAATTAATTTACTGTTGTAAACATTGAAAGTAAGCTTGTGAGTTTCAATGTGGAAAACTGTCTCAGGGCACACATATTTGTCTCAGAGTCAATTTGTCTATTGTAACCTAAAAATGACACTGTTTCCAAAAAACATTTGTTTACGAATTATTTTCATGATATCTTTGTAACAAAAGTAAAAATCAGTGCCAATATTTTATTGGATTATCTATCAGACATGAATGTTTCATTGTATTAAATGTCTACTATGCCTCAGTATAAATCTACAAGATGTTAACTTTATCAGAGTTGCATCTAAATCATCAAATTCATCTGGATTCTCTAAAGACAATCAAGTTCAGGAAAGCATAACACATGACAAAATAGGGCAATTAAACATGGGAGATTAAATACAAATTCAACCAGAGTGGAAATTAGGTACTATCTTGAACAAATTCAGTCATCTCAACTATCTTATGAAGCTTGACAATGAGTACACAGTGAAATAATACATTGATCAGTTCTGAATTAGTATCAGCAAGAAAAAAACAGTATCAATTTCAGATGAAAGTCAAGAATTTAAAAACCAACTACGATTTCTACTCCTTTCAAAATCCAAGGGATCAACAATATATTAAGCTATCAATCAAATATGCAGAATCAACTGATGAAGATTTCAGAAACAGTTTCAGCCCTAAGAGGTTATAAGTGCCTTTCCTTTTTCAAGTTCTCTATTGATATGTCAAACCATCTGGGAATGTTGTCAACCTTCACATTTCTAGAATTATATCCTTTGACTGAGTATCATCAAGAGTTTTCATTAAGCATGAGAAAATTATAATAAGTTTTTTGAGAAGTTCCCTACCAATTTTTGTATGGCAGTAAGATCACCTGTTATTTTGCTTTTAGAAAAACTTCTAGTGCTAAAGATATATCAAACTGATTGAATGTATTTCTATCTTATCAAAATCCATCCAAACCACCAAGAAAAAAAAAGAATAGCCACAACAGACTCAGAATCATTAACTGCAAAATGGTATTAATCAAAAAACCAATCAAAAAAGATATTAAACAAAAACCAATCAAAATGTTGTTTAAAAGACATTTACATAAATAAGTGACTTTTTTTTAATACTTATTGAATATATAACAAAATTATATCAGATCTCTGCTGTAGTGTCATCTATAGTAAGCTTCAATAATTAATAATTACCAGATGGTAGTACAATTAAATCACATCTCTAGACTTACTTGCTTTTGGTTTTGTCTTCATCAATGAAACTTTGGGATTCAAAGATGGAAATAATACTATAAATTTTACTATTCAAAGAAAAAACCTGAAATTCAAAATACTCTAAGGTTTTAAACCCAAGATAATCTGCTTAAATAGTTTTGAAGTTCCAAGCCTTACTAATAAAAGCAAGAGTCAGAAATGATATGGTAATAAATGTACTAACATTTAGTAATCATAGGTGATTCAACTTTTTATAGATAGTATTAGAGTAGAAAACTGCTTTTGTAATTATGTAAGCTAAAGAATTAAATGATTTGTTATGTATTAATATAATAAAAATAAATAAAAGTTAAAGTTTGATGCTTTTATTTACCAAGGAAAGAGACATTAGATTACCAAATAATTAATAGAATAAGAAAACAAGTAAAACTTTATAAATAATATATTTAAATATATTTTTGACATATCAAATTTATTTTGTAGATCTACATTACTATATAAATGTGAAAGTTTATTCATTTATGGCTTTATAACTCAATACATATTGCACTAATTTTGAAGAATCTTGCATGATTTTTTTTTTAAATAGAATTTTACTAGCATATAAATTTTTGTTTTAATTGGTTGAAAAAAAAATTGTAATTTGCAATATAAAAGTGTGTGGAAAATCTATATCATAATTGCTTTTAAATGCTGTCATAAAACACCAAAAAAGAGGGCAGGATTGATAAAAAGATTAAAGAATTGGAAAAAAAATTAAACAAACAGTATTTTTTAAAATAAAACAAGGTAAAACTTGATTTTGTAAATATATTGTAAATTAATTAAATTGTTTTGAAGCTATATATTTCATTTCTCATTTGAATAATGACAATTTTGATCACTAATAATGAATTTGATAAACTTTTAGGATTTTACTTTAAATATTTAATTTAACACATGTTAAAGTAAAATTAGAATGGCACTGTTCAGCAATGGAATTTAGTAAAATTTTACTATGAAATTGACAAACTTTTACAATGTCAGTTTAAATATATTTAACACATGAAGAAGTACATTTTAAAATGCTGTGGGTATAGCAAAAAAATGAATTTGATAAACTTTTACCATTTCCTTTTAAATTAATACACTGTACAGGCTTACACACACCTGTACATATATAATGTAATAAGGGATTCGAACTCAGACTTTCACACGACCCTCAGCTCTCCATGCCATCTCATATTGCTGACCCACCTGATCATGCACGTTGAAAAGATAAATAATCACCAATATAATACGTATTTCATGCTAAACCAGCAATCATCACTTGATCCAGATTACTATCTCCACACACATATATAATCAGTGCTCAACTTTATATTAAGATGGCCAATCTTCATACTTTAATGGACAGGCTTCAAACTACTTCAACTCACAACTCTTCAGCCATCCATTTCATTGAAAATCTGATGATGGAACATTCATGTACTGGAGAATAATCCATTTACATACATATGCTAGGGATGGGCAGACCTTTGACACACTATGTTTTTAATATGTAAATAATATACTGTACAGGCTTACCCACACCTGCACATATATAATGTAATATATAAGGGGATTCAAACTCAGACTTTCACATGACCCTCAGCTCTCCATGCCATCTCATATTGCTGACCCACCTGATCACACACATGTTGAAAAGATAAATAATCACCAATATACTTATTTCATGCTAAACCAGCAATCATCAGTTGGTGCGTTAAAGGTCTGCCCATCCCTCGCATATGTATGTAAATGGATTATTCTCCAGTACATGACAGGTCAGAATGATTAAATGGTAAACATGGGTAGGATGACAACCTTGACACTAATGTGGGCTTTGAATGTTCCATCATCATATTTTCAATGAAATGGATGGCTGAAGAGTTATGAGTTGGAGTAGTTTGCAGCCTTTCCATTAAAGTATGAAGATTGGCTATCTTAATATAAAGCTAAACACTGATTGTATATAGGTATGGAGATAGTAATCTCGACCAACTGATGATTGCTGGTTTAGCATGAAATATGTATATTGGTGATTATTTATCTTTTCAACATGTGTATGATCAGGTGGGTCAGCAATGTGAGATGGCATGGAGAACTGAGGGTCATGTGAAAGTCTGAGTTTGAATCTCTTATATATTACATTTCCTTTTAAGTCAATTCTCATATAAAAAAAGTTGTGGCCTATATTGAAATACATATTAAAGAAATGAGTTATTAGTTTGTGGTAATCCAGGTAAAATTTTATTGAATAAATATATTTTAAATTATTTAAATTTCATTTGGACAACATATTTAATTTCTCACTTGCATATATTGCAATGATATTAAAATTGTATAGTCATTTTAAACATTATCAATCACTTAAGAATTATAAAATCTTTTTTTTTAAAATTATTGATTTATCATATTTAATACAAGTTACATATTTTTGCTAAACTGCTGTTGATAATTATTTCATGTGAATATTATGTAAATATATTTAATATATAGGATTTATGAGCGCAGACTTTCACATGACCCACCACTTTCCACTCTATCTAATAACACTAATACACTCAAGCACATATATGCTGAAAAGATAAATAATCACCAATATATGTATTTCATGCTAAACCAGCAATCATCAGTTGGTCCAGATTACCATCTCCCACACGTATATACTATAAGTGCTCAGATATATATTAAGATAGACAATCCTCATAATTTAATGGACAGGCTCCAATCTACTACACACTCCAACTCTTCAACCATCCATCCAATTGAAAATCTGAAGATGGAATGCTCGAAGGCCACCCTGAGGCCGAGATTCTTGTCACATCCATGTTGACCTAAGGTCAATCTGAACCCCACATATACAGGACATAATCCATTTAATACATATACATATTTTACTTATCAAACTGTCTACTAATGTGAGGATACAGCTTGAGTTTGAAAGTGGAATATGCAAATATATTTTAACTATCAAATTTTCTAATAACAATGATGGAACAGCTATAAAAATGGAGAAAATTAGTGAGGGAAACTTTTATTTGATACTCAATACATCAAAAATCAAATTTAGATTAAAAAGTTTCTACTCTTCAGAATATAACCTTCTTATATATAGAAATATATTTTAATAATCGCATTATATTCTTTTATTTTTATTATTATTCATCTATCCCAAGAAAAGCTATAGGTTGGCTTTTTTATGTTAGTAAAATAAAACAATGTAATGCAGTTGAGAATTAAAATATTTGTGATATCAATAGCAGTCGTACAATGCTGTTTATAAAAATGTGTTACAATAATTACTTTTATCACTTCCCCATAGTAAAGAATGGTTGACTGACATCTGGACACATGTCAATGGCTGTATAAACTTAACTCCAAACATCTTCAATGAAAAAAAGTCCTACTGGGAAACGTATAGACTAAAGAAAGATTGTCCCTCAGCTCTTCATAATGCTTTTGGATTAAACAACAAATTATTGATCAAAAAAGCCAAACATTGGTTTCTAGAACCCAAATTTATTGACTTTCTTCTGAAATTAAACCTCTCATCACTACCCACTAACCAGTTCCTCGTAATGAGAAGGGGTTTTAATAAAATTAGCTCTCAATGTCAACTCTGTCAGAGGGATGAGGAAACAATTCAACACATTTTCCTAGATTGTCCATCTCTCAGCAATCTTAGGTCTTTCATTGACGAAAAGGTAAAACGCTGTTCTACAGACGCACTCTTAATCCAGCAAGCAATTAAAGCTGACAATTTCGCTAACATTAGATTAGCAATTTTCCTATCCTTTGCCATCTGGCTAACAAGATGCAGTTTTGTTCTGGGCAACACGAACACCAGCACCCTTCAAACATTTAAAACACTCATCAAGGGTAATATCATCAGAGATAAAACGCTTGCTCCAGATTGGCTGCATCAACAAACCTGGGCCGGCACCTCTATGTTGGTTCACTGATTATTGCAAAGATATTAATGATCAAGTTTGAGTCTCGCCTCATCAATGCAATACCAAAATGAGCTCAGTCATACATGAGAACTCTATCAGACTATCTAATTACTACCAATTAGTGGATTGATCACACTATCCACCTCAACAATAAAAGTTAACATATTTAATTATGAACTAAATTGCTTGACTTATAAGAAAGTGATGGACAGATCTCGGGATGCTTGGGCTAAGATTGATGGATTGGGAGCGAATCACTGTCCTTGCCAGCATTTTCCCAGCCCGCTTGGTCTCTGCCTCGCATCTTTATTTTAATCTTATACTTATTATAGACTTTGATGTGCCTTTTCAATGTTCAAAGAGGCATGCATAATTGTTCAACTGGGCAAAGTATGGTCCAATCTAGAATTCTACTGAAGCGTTGATCCAACAATCACGTATGTATTCACTTTTCATTTAGCTATGGACATTGCTTGGTATTCATGTAATCATCATTATAGTAATACTATAAAATAAAATAATTTTAGTTTCTGAAGGACTCAACAACTAAAAATATAGTTAATACTGTAGCATGAAATTAATAAAGTTTCGATTTAAGGAAGATAAGATTTGTGGCTACGATAAAATAGTCCAGACTACTGACAACTTTTTTGAAAAAAAAAAGAGCTTGTAATGCAATTCCATTTGGAAAACATAATATACAAATAAGCAAGGGGGGTATCTATTTATTAATTAATTTAGGCAATAACAGACTATTTAGTTTGATCACAAACTGGTATTGCTTGAATTAATTTATGGATGCATCCCGCTTTTATTTAAGGTACATATAACAACCCAAATTACGGAACAATAAATTATTTCTTTTGCTTTTTAGAGCATTGGTTTTTAAATTAAATCAAAATCTTTTTCTAAAAAACATTATATATTTTTAGTATGTGCATGTTTTGTTTCAAAAATCTATTCAGTAAAAGTTGGTTAAAAATTGGTTTAACTGAAATAAACAAATCAAAGGGAGGAGTTAAATAGAATACATCTAATGTATACAATCATTTAAAATTGATTACAAGATTTCTCTTTATAAGTGTAGCAATTGTTATGAAACAATTCAACGAGAAATTAAAATTTCATACTAACGTTCTTTTTCTTTCCAGTTTAATTAATTGTAAATACTTCAACATTTCTTGCTCAAATTAAATGAAATATTGTATTTTTATATTGGACTATTTCCATCATCTAATATATGTATTGAATGTCTTTAGAAAAATTTAACTTTATTTAAATATTTATCAAACAGGTTAGTATGTGCACAACTTTTCGAGAGCTATTATTCTACCCTCTTCTTCAGGTGTTGCTGGCCTGACCAGTGACAGTACAAGTGTGGGATTCGAACCTGGGCCCTTAGATTCTTGAATATTGAATTTTAAGGTAACATTCTAACCAACTGAGCCAACATTCAATACTCATATCAGATGATGGAAATAGTCCAATATAAAAATACAACTAGAACACCATCATCACAAACCTTCAGGAAAACACTAAATGAAATATTCTCTTAAAAACACAGCACCATCTATTATACAAACCAATTTGAATCAATTTGAAAATGTAGCCCACCAACACTGTTAGCCTGGACAACCTTGAAATATCACATAGTAACATTGCATTGTTATTGAAAACAAACTTGTTCAAAATTTGAAGAAAATCCTTTTATTTGAACCATGAAATCTTGCATTATCATCTATGCCAAACATATGCACAAAATTTGAACAAAATCCATTCAGTAGAAACAAATCAAAAATTGGTTACAAAAGTTTTGTTTTTATTAAGGCAGTAGTTTTAAAAGCAAGTTTTTCACACAGAAATTAGGACTGTTTCTTTTTCTTTAATATTTTAATTAACTGTAAACATTCTTAAAATTTCTTCCTCAAATTAAACAATGACATTTTCTTAAAAAATATATAGTGGTATCTATTGCACATGACTAAAAACTTAAATTGAATTAACAGCAATTTGAAATGAGGTCTAACTAACACTGTTAAGTTGGACAACTCTGAAAGATCACATTGTTTTGATACATAATTATTGAAACTCAACATGTGTACAAAATTTGAAGAGCAAAAGAATAGGTTAAAATTGGTTACAAGGTTATCCAAATAAACCAAAAGTTTTAAATAAAAGCATTATAATTATAGTTGAATGATGTCACTGTGTTAGCCATAAATACAAGAGTTTGATAAAAGTTAAATGTTTTGTTGGAACTATATAGTATATCACCCATTCATCTATCTACATTTTCCTGTCAAGCTAATTAACTAGCTAACTAACTATTCTCTTTTTATCTGCCTCTCTAACTGCTCATTTGCTCCCTCATCTGCTTGCCAATCTGTATCTGGCTATCTATTTATTCATTTATATACTTATATATCATCAAAAATGGAAAAAAATTTAATACATTATGCTACTTATTTATATATTTAAATAACACACAATATAATATAAAATATTTTTATATAACAGCAATAATTATATGATATATATATATTGTAACAGTAGCCCGGTTCAAACCCTGTTACAATAAAATTAAGTAACACGTACCCATTACCCTTGATACATATAAACATTTAAGTTGTCGTCAAGAGGTTGAATATAATGTATGAGGAGTTAGATATATATACGTAAATCAATATTGAACTTTTTTTAAAAAAAAAAAGAAAACAAATGGGAAAAGGATTAACTCGGCATAATTATTTATTTTAAAATATTTTTTTTTTAAATGTTATTTAATTTATAAACCAATTAAGCGTATGTCACGCTTGAAAGTGAAGCTATAATAATATACAGGAATTAATATACGCTAAGCGCTTTCGAGGTCCTTTACCTCATATTCATAGCGGTGCTGTGAGCAGCGAAATGTAAAAAATGGAGCGGGAGAAGTGGTATGCAAAGCATATGCAAATGGACTAATTAGTCCAGCGTTTAGAGATGTCGAAGCAGGTGTCACGTCTATTGATCGAGTAGTTATTGTTATTAATGTAGTACGCTTCTCTGATCTTCCGCTTAATGTCGTTTTTCTCAATACAGACTATTTTAGGGTGGGAAGGTTCAAATAAATGTCCAGTCTTCTTGGAGTGTTCCAAAAATGTTGATGAGTTATCGTTGTTTTTCATAGCTCTATTATAAATTTGAAAAATACAGTTATACGCAAAAATTTACATAGTTATCGATTGTTTCAAATATAAATTTTTGTTTCGATCATATCTTAAGTTAATGAGGGTGGCATAATTATTTATTTTAAAATATTTTTTTTAAAAATGTTATTATAAATTTGAAAAATACAGTTATACGCAAAAATTTACATAGTTATCGATTGTTTCAAATATAAATTTTTGTTTCGATCATATCTTAAGTTAATGAGGGTGGCGAAAAGAAGTACTGTATATACCTCTAGGCAATTCTTGGTTATATAACATAATAACTGAAACACATGCTTATTCTATACCTGTGTCTATATTTGTAATATATAGGGTAATATATATGGTATATGTTATATAACATAATGATTAATTACTTTAAAAATTCCGAGAAAGTCAATGAATATATGGTGAACTAAAAATACCAAGAATGATGAAACCAAAAGACAAAGGAAATTTTAAAGAAAGAAAAATTTTTTTTAAAAAAAAAGCATTGGTGGTCGAGAGGTCAGCGCGACTGTTTTGCACTTGCAGGCAGTTGCCCGGGTTGCGGGTTCGCGTCCCGGCCGATGCTATGACACTTAAATAAAAATTAAAAAAAAGCATTCAAAAGAGAAATAGATCAAAGTGCCGATAAATTCTTTTTTTTTTTTTGGGAAGTGGACAAAGAAGTTAAAATTAGTTAGATTAAAACAGCTGAGCAGGAGAGAACTGTGGACATCTTGTAAATCGTGATTTTTGCTTTTATATATTTAATTTTTGGTTTTGATCTATTAATTAAGATGGTTATGCTGGAGTTGCTGTAAAGGACATTAAAGTTTGTTTTTTTTATTTAACTGTTTTGCCAAAGAGATGTATCCGGGATCAATTTGTAGGAATGCCAACGTTTATAATGTCGGGGTAATAGCAGATACGTGAAAGGCGTCACCATCCGCCGCCGGTACGAAGCTGGTTCTACCCACCGCCTGCCCGCAGAAGAACCCAGGAACCTCACCAATAATCTATACTGCATAATACAGAACAAAATAGAAAGGATCAAATCTAAAAGTATGAACAAATTCACCTTGGAAGATTACGTCGTTAATAATTTAAATCGCGTCTCGTTCATAATGCAAATAAACCTTAATGCCGGACTTCGCCCATAAAAAGATATCACGCTTTAATAAAGTAAACTTTGATTATTTCAGGACCATAAAATTGAACTAGTTACACTACGTGATATAATATTTTTTATCTTAATATAACTCGGAATTGCTTCTCGTTACCCTCTGAATAATTCTACCTGATTAGGCTATTAAATCAAATTATAGCGTATAACTGTATATATATATTTTAATTAATGTTTATCTGTTATGTATTAAGATTTTTTTTTTGTTTTATTTATAGTTATGGCTTTGTTATACTTTAATCTGGGAATGATATATAATTTTGATCTTATAAATGATATGTTAAAATATTAATAATAAAAGTCGTATATTTACCTTATAATTGAAGTTGCATATTGATTTATCGTCTATATTTGCCTATTACTTTACCTGCCAAGATAAATTGAAAAATTATCTAAATACATCTGATATGAATAGGCACGTATATATTAAATATATTTTAGACTCAAATCTAACGTTTAAGAAAGAATGCAATTAACTCGGGGAATAAAGATAAAAAAGAGCAGCGTTCAAATCCATATATTTCTTAACATACCTCCGTTCATCCGATAGATTTTCTTCCCAACCCTGAGAATGAGCTAGCTTGGGTCGGGCACCTCATTAGATAGGAAAAGTAGGGAAAAGTATAATTCTCACCGTACTAGTAAGTCTGGCACTTGAGGTCTGCTTCCAATTGATGCTCATAAATATACTTTTCCCGTAGAGATTTATTTTTAGATTTTACTCAAGGGACAATGGCCACTGGAAAACTTTAACTTATTTCATAAATAAGACATACGCAAGATCTAGAAATTGCGTGTATAAAATCCCCCCTCCCCCCAAAAAAAAAATTAATTAGTATTCGAATTCCAATTCGGTAGATAGCGATTAAATACAGTCTACAGGTGTTATGGCGACTAGACAGCCATAATATCCATTATATCGTGTGGTCCACTTTTAAAGATTCATTTTATTTATTTTTTTGCCAAGCATTAGGTATGATAAATGGAGTTGTCGGTTAATATATATATAATACAGAGATGTTTTTCCCAATAAATATGCCTTTTTTTTTTTTTTGCACTTATCAATGTGTTAGAACTATTGCTATTATATAAAAATATTTTATATTATATTGTGTGCTTTATTTAAATATTTATGCATGTATCTACCTATCTATAAAAATATAGATATATTTGATACAAATATGTGCCTATGGCTACATATACATAGATGAGAATAATGTAGTGTGTATAGATAATAGAGAATAAATAAATAATGTATCTATATATTTATATATCCATATTAGAATATATATATATATATATATAATGTATTATAATACATTTGTCAATTACAGCTATAAAGAAAACAACTAGTTATGAAAACTGAAAAGTACAACACATTGTAAATTTAAAAATGTAAAATTCTAAATACTCTAAATCAAAGATATTCAACTTTTTTTGTTCATGCAGCTTCAGATATAATTTATCTTTGATTACATATTCCCAATATTATTGATGTAAAATTTCAAATACTCAGTTTATTTATACCTAAGTAATATTTTAGGCTAGTGGGTTCTCAATATTTTTTCACTTGTGTATTTCTTGACTGACTATTTATATATGCTACACTCTTCATATTATCAAAATATTTTGATTAATGTAATTCTATTCTTTTTATGAAATTTATATATTATGATTGTAAATAATAGGCAAATAATAGGATTAACAATCAATGGAATAACAAGTAAACAGACAGTGCATTGCATATATATTTACATTAAAAACTAAAAAAGTACACCAGATTTAAACAAATACATCACAAATTATATATTTTTTTAAAATTATTTCACATTAATTCACACATTACATTTGTTCCTCTAAATTTTTTTAATAATTGAAACCAATATCCTTTGAAATAATATCAATAAAATACACAACTATTTTGTACACAAGTGTTTAGTGCAATCTGTGAGCATGTTTTGAAGTGGTTTTTGAAATCAGGTTCAACTGATATAAGATACAGCTTAAATCTGGGACTGCCTTTCGGCAACTCTGTATAGTATTTGTAAACGATGATGGAAATTTAACTATGTTGTCAAATAACTGTCTATGTAGCCTTTAGATGTCTCTCTAAAAGTTAATAAGATATTTTGTTTTTAATTTAGATTTTAAAGTTGTATCCATTGAAAATCTGATCACCATTTCTTTTTTCATTGATTGATAATCTGGAGATTACTTTTCTTTAAAGGAATTTGCAGTCTAGTTATTCTCTTCTCCAAGATTTGAACGGTTCTCAAAAGATGATCTAAGGCTTATCACTTACACTTATTTTCTAGGAAAGCTATTGCTTGATTCCAGAAAATTGTGTAAAAATGAAGTTGGCCTTTTTCATTAAATGATTTACAAAAATCTAATATTTAAATCATAGATTTAATTTTGTCTGAATATTATTACTGAATAATATTGAGGTATGAAATTTGGATTACTTATTTATAGAAAAATATCTAATTGTGTGTAAGAGCTGGATATCTATAAATAAATTTGCATTATGCATTGTTTGATGTATTTGTTTAAATAATGGTGATTTATAAAGTTATTAAAATCATTCAAAATCAATGTGATCTTATAAATGGAAATTAAAAAATTAATTGAGTTTGTCATCGTCATGGCTTTTTTGGATATTCATTCATATTGTTATAATATATTGGTTATATTACATTTATAGAAATTTTGATAAATAGAAGAAAATTGGTCCATTTTGCTAGCAATTTAGACTATAACATTTGATAGCATTTGCTAGTAATTATTGAAAATATTGGTCTTAGAACTCCAATAGAAGAGAAATAGCCACTTTACATCCATATGAAGAATCAGTATGCAGTGAAGATTCATTATCTCTTGACATTGTCTTGAAAACCTTCAAGTTAGTGGGTTTTGACTTTACATAATTAACCACTTTAACAGAAACTTCAAACATAATTTGTAAATCACTAGAGAGGTGTCAAGATGTTAGGCCTTTCCTACGGAAGCAATAGGGAATCTATGCTATTTTGCATTA
Source organism: Epiperipatus broadwayi (assembly GCA_028023455.1). Classification (NCBI taxonomy): domain Eukaryota; kingdom Metazoa; phylum Onychophora; class Udeonychophora; order Euonychophora; family Peripatidae; genus Epiperipatus; species Epiperipatus broadwayi. The sequence goes on along the minus strand of JAQFVV010000078.1, from coordinate 394,569 downwards.
TTACTTAGTTCATATTACTCTATTGCAAAGAACTAAGACATACATTTGAGCATTTCCAAATTTTTCCTTTACCTGATTCTATACAGAATGTAAAATAATATATATTGTACTAAAATGCTTTTTCTTTTTATACTATCAAATGATTAACCAATGATTAATTGAATTTAAACCAACTTTTAATTTTGAAGGCAAATTATTTTAATCTCTATGGTCACTACTATTGATATCTTATCTAGGTTGATTTTATTCCTCTCGCTTGCATTCATTTTTAATATCATACACTGGTTCAAAATAAACCAATCTATAATTTGATTTACAAATATGAATTTTCTGTACTCATAATTTTGGAACCATTCACTTTAAGCACATGACATTAATTATTATTTTTAAATGTTTATTAGACTACATATTATTATACTATTCCTAGGCCAGTCATTTTAACTTAGTATAGATTAGTAATAATTATTAATGTATTTATCTGAAGTAAATGGTATTAAAGAATTGACTGCAGAAAATGTGATTGGTATTGATAAATATTGGACAAATGATAAAGATAAATGTAAAATATTGTCACCTGACTCAGGTGACAAATGCTATTTCAGATGTTTTCATTCATAATTTAAGAATGTGTGATGGAGTGAAAGTTTGAGGTATATCTAAAAAAATATATATTTTTTAATAAATCACAAAAAAAAATTAACTCAAGCAGACTATATAATTAAACAAAAATCAAATTATAATATTAAAATAATAAATATTCTGATATATCCGACTTTGATATGTGCATAATTATTCTTTATCATTAATCCAATATGGATCTATCTGATTCTTGTGTTTATAAATTGCATCCCATTCGTTTAGCCAGTGTCCCTAATTTTTACTATTGTAGGTTTGCATATGAGTGTATATTGTAACATGATAAAAATGATGATGCCAGGAAGATGATCAACCTAATCTGACTAAAACATAGCTCAATCATTGTTCATCATTTTGTAATGAACTATTGATTATAATATGGGATGATAATATAAAAAAAACTTTACTATGTCTCAGAATTGAGATGTCATTCATAATAATATAGATCTAGTCTAAATGTAGAATGTCATTTTATAAAAGCTCCAAAGTTGATTTGGTATTTTGTAATGATTGCCATCTGTACATGATCATCATTGACTAACATTGGGTAGCTATTTTGTCACAATAATAATGGATTTTCTATCTCACTATCTTTCTACATTTGTTCAGTCAACATTTATCATAAGGAAATGCCCTTAAGATTTATATTATTTATCACAGAGAAAAAACATGCATAAACAAATAATAATTCTGTTAGGACCTGTGTAAAATTATCTAGCTCAGTTATTGATCATACTAGGCAATAACAATATTTCCCATACATAATTATTTAATTTTTCCACTACACTATTATAAAATAATAACTCTATTAAAATCTAATTTATTCAGACTATATTTAAAACGAAATAAAGCAAACAAGATCATCGACTCAGACATCAACAAATCTACACATGATTCCAAAGTAAACTGCAATAAGAAGCGAAATTATATGTTATCACCCTAAACAATGATGTATGATTAAGACATCTATTTGATTGATAATTGAATAAAACTGAATTCAAATCAATAAATAACTAAATTCCAACATACTTTACTAATCTAATATTATTTATAGTAATGCTAATTTACTTTAATATTTAATAACATTCTGTTTAAATCAACTAGTTTCTAAATAATTGTAATTACATTTTGAGAACGTTTTCTATACTACATAATATTTATGTTTAAATAAAATAAACCTTTACTTAGTTTTGTATCTATTTCAATAAAAAGTTAAACATAATATTAATATTTCATTTATACCCTACACTATAAAGTAATATGCAATTATTGCTTTAGTTATATTCAAAAATAAAACACTATATAAGAATTTGTTATCAATAAATCTATTAGATAATTTCAGATTTTACAGTACCCAAATCACATTATATAAAATATACCGTAGGTTTCTATTGGATACTTACTGACTTACAGTCACTTATATTATTCATCCACTTAAACCTCCAATCAATTGATTATAAAAATGAATTTTATAACACTTATACTATATATGACGATAATTGGCAGTTACCCAAGCCAAAGATAATATTCAATTCTACTAGTTAATAAAATTTATGATCTCCACTTCAAAGAAATTTAAGAACGTAATTAAGACAGATCATTTTGACTAATGATAAAATAAAAATCTATTAAATTTTTTGTAGAACAAGATAAGCAAATAAATAATCAACTCTGAACTAATGAAATTATTTCTACTAGTAATACTGACTTAGATAAGGAAACAAATATTTAAATGCAGTACTAAATAACAAAATTTATGCCTAATCGTATTTAATAATGATTTATAATATATATATATCTCATTCTATTTCACTTACCAAGATGGTTTTGATCTTGGATCAAACTTCAAGAACCAAAATTATCTTGCACATTCAAAAGAAATAGACAGATTCTCCGGATTTTAAATCAACTCTAAATTTATTGATTTATAATAAAAATTTATAACAGTAATAATAAAAATATAACATAACAAACAATCAAGGTTTGCAATAGACTAAAATCAATAAAATAATAAAATCTATGTATATGGAACTCCAAAAAATATGTTGCTTGACAATAATACTATATGAAATGGAAGGAGAAATTTTAAATATCCTCCTGAAATTTTAAATAAAATATACAATAATAAGAAAAAAAATACGATAAAATAAAAATTGATCCCTATTTATTCAATAATGTAATTTCTTGATAATTAAACAAACATAAAAAAGAAAATCTGTTATATTCAAACCCTTTTCTATCTGAATCTCCAAGTTAAAGCTTGAACATGCAAAAAAATTAAATATTTGAAAACATCAGGTGGTATTAACTTATATCATCAGATAAGAGTTTAAATAAGAAGAACAGGAATGAATCTCTCTGACCTTTTCATTGAATGAATTCTATCATAACCATATATATATTATTTACCTATGTTTTTTTTAAATAAAATGTAAACTCTCCCTTTCTTTTAACAAATATATATATATATATATGTGTGTGTGTGTAGAAATACCACCTAAGTGAGCTTCTGTTTTTTTTATTTCTGATCCTAGGACATGGAGATGATTTTCCTTTAAGTAGAGAAGATAAACATAAGTAGTAACTAATGTGGATATGAATCCAATTATTTTCGTGTCTAAATTTCGATATTTTCTTTTAAACATATAAATGTATCTAAGCATTTAAAACAAGAGATACTTATTCGATGCAAAATTACACATAACTAGTTTTAATTTTCCTTTTTTATTGATAATAATATGCAAAGAGAATTCCTTTAATAACACAATCCAGTTATAATCAAGTGAAGAATAAATACTAGCCTTTTTCTTTTTTTTTTTCTGAATTACAAAAGTGAAGTTTAAATTATCTAATATGCATAAGTTGAGTTAATCGATCTAGTAAAATTCCTTGATCTGAAATATGACATCCATAGACATATAACTGGGTTTATATCAATCACAAAAAAATAAATGCAATTTTGGATTTTTAACCATGAAATATCTTAATATAGCTGACTTGCAATATGCACTTTGATGGGGGTTTTTTTCTTTCACATTCTTGCCATTTTCTCTGAAACTTCATCAGCCAGCTGCCCCTATTGAACAGGCAGAAAGTTAAAATTTTTATTCATCCATGGTTTTATAAATTAATCACTTAAACAGTAAAATTTAATAAATTTTTACAGACAGATCTAAAATGTCCATTATAGGCAAGATCTAAAATGTCCATTGTAAGCAATGAGAAAATTGCAAGAACTCAAATTACAGTGTCTCTCTTCTATTTATAAAATACTTTTAATGATGTTATTGTTGTCAAAACAACTGTTCAGTATTGCTCAAATTTGACTCAATGGTGTAAGAAATTGTTTAAGAAAACTTGCCTCCAATTAATACGTAAAATGGAGATTTTTAAATAATTGGATACAGTAAAAATACTCTTTTACAAATTATTTTTCATTTTAAACCAAATTAAAGAATTCATATTATAATTCTAACACATTTTAATGGATATAAATATTTTTACATATGTTTTTTTAATAAATGTATATAACTAATTTATGAACAGCCTATATGAAACATAAAATATTTAATTTTATAATAGGTATTGCTGTGGTGATTGTAATAACAGAAATTGAAATGTGCAATACTTAATAATAATATTGATTTTTTTCAAGTAAGCTTTTATGATTCACTTAACTATTTCCAAAATTTATTTATTTATTCACATGTTCATATTTTTTTTCTAATGTTGATCACAACAGATTTATAAATTGATTCTAAATGTTAATAATAAATAAGAATGTTGTTTGAATAGTATAGTTGTGATAGTTGCCTGGTTAATATTAATACTTCAACATCTCCATTATCCATAGATCAAGTGAAATAAAAATTAAACAAGACCAACAAACTTCCTTTTTTTAAACATTGTGACATCCACCAATCTGGTTACCTACAATATAACATTTCAATTACTAAACAAAAGTTTTACAAATGAAAATATACAAGTGTGTCCCAGTGCCTATTATAGAAGTGGGAAAGCCTAGAAAAAGTGGTCTAAAAATGGCCTGTCTCACAGACTAACTAGGTTGATCTCTTTGGTAGATTATTTGTTATTGCAGTGAAAATGATAAGAACAGTAATAATATCAGTAGCAATGATAAAGAAGGAAGCCGTGATAGTTCTAATAGTAAATATTATATATCTATTTTTTTCTGAATATAAGTGCATAGAATGTACAAAATTTATTTGATACAACTTTTTTAAACCAGAATGAAAGATTGCACTCTATCAAAAAATATCTGTTGTCAATGAAACTCATCTCCCTGAAAAGGAAAGTTTAATAAAACAATTGGTCTGAAAAAGGAAGTTTAATAAAACAATTGGCTGGATACAAGTTATTTTGAAAAGGTAGACAATTAATGAAAGGGCAATGCATAGTGGTGGATTTGCTTTAAAGTTTAACATAGTATCTTCTATTGTCAGAATTTTTAAATGTATCAATAAAAGACTGAGTATTAAAAGTAATCTTGCATATATGGTCTTTTTATTATGTCTATGCTCCAACCTTAGACTCAAAGAAGGAAATCTTTTATTTTCAAAATGCATTTGATTAAATCAAACAACATTTTGAAATTGTGATGTTAGTCTAAATTTAATGCTAAAATTAGTAAACAATTAAAAAATGAAAGTTCTTGGGGTAAATTTGGTTTCGGCATAGAAATGAGAGACATCCCTGATTTAAGGAGTTTTTTCTTTGAGAAAAATGTTAAGCAAAAACGGACATGAAAGTATCCAATGTAGATATTTGGATTATATTTTGACTAGAAAATATGTATTTCAAGACCATAATGTTCTTAACAAATTCATTACAGGAAGTCATCATTGATAAGTGAGATGAAAGATATATATTCATAAAAAACTAGAGAAAGAAAATATATTAAGAAATACAGTATTTACAGTTGATATTCCTAACCTTCAGAAACATTTCAGTGAATTTAAATTACAACTTACAGATCATTTTAAAATATTAGAGATTTTGAAGATGATTTCGATTTTAATGAAATCAATAGGAAGATAAGTGACATATAAATAAAAATTACAACAAAATAGCTGATACAAAAAAGTAATAATCGACCAGAAATTTTTTTATTAATGCAAAACAATTTCTGAAGAAAAGAAGAAATATGAAAATATATAAAAATGATCCAGATAAAAGGACTGAATATCTAGAATTTTGTAAAATTGTATAAAAAAGAGTTGATGATGATATAAGAAAATATAATTATAAATTAGCAAGAAAAGATATAAAAGTATCAAAAATGTAAAACAAACATCCTGGTATTGATAGAAAAGTATTTCTGCAATAAAAAGAAAATATGTAAGTATTACTAAAAAGAAACATGATATCATGAAATGTGTAGAAGAATTCTATAAAGAATTATATAGCTATAAAGAACAAGAAAATGTATCCCTTATAATTACTTTATATTCTTAATTGTCAAGAATTTTAAATGAAGAAATGAGACATGCAATTAAATCTATGAAGAAAGAAAAAACTCCAGGTAATGGTGGAATTATAATTGATATCTTAAAAGAAGCAGGTGAAGAACTAAAAAAAACTGTTAGTAAAGTTATATACCAAATGTCTAAATGATAAATATGTATCAGATGATTGGTAAAGTGCAGTACTAATATTCATATTTTAAAAAAGTAATCTAAAGAAGATATAAATTACAGAGCTATCAATTTTTATCAGTTATATACAAAATTTTTAGCAGAATAATTATAACTGGTTTACTATGAACTTTGGATTTTAATCAACTAAAAGAACAAGATGCATTTAAAAGTGTAAGATAGTGAATCATAACCAATTATTGAAAAAATTTATAGAAGAGACTGATGAATATGAGTTGTCATTATGCTTTGGATTTGTAGATTATGAAAAGGCATTTGATTCTATAAGCATTTTTTCAGCTATTAAAACATTATTTAGTCCCAGGATATTTTCATATCTTGAAGAATATTTATCGTACTGAACTTGCAATGATTAGATTAAACAGTGATACTAAGAAGATTAACATTAAGAAGGATGTATGATAGGGTGACTCCATAACTCTAAGGGTATTTATTCTGTGTATTAAAATGAGTAGTTAAGGGATTAAAGTAAATTGAGATAATTTAAATAACCTAGATTTTGCAAGGGATATAATAATTTTTGTAAATAATACTGCAGAGCTTCAGAAAATGTTATAAGAATTATCAAATGAAAGTAAAAAAAATAAGACCAAAAATAAAGGCAAAAAGAGTAACCAGAGGGATTTGAACTCAGGATTTTCAGTCTATTCATCTTCCATTATATCTCAAGCAACCAATACATATGACCATACACATGTTAAAAAGATGCATGATCCCAGTATATGTATTTTATGCAAAAACAGCATTCATAAGTTGGGCCAGATCATAATCTCCTACACAAATATGTACTTGGTTTATATTAAGATAGCAATTCCTCAAACTTTAATAGGACAGCTTTCAATCTTCTCACCCTTTCAAGTGTTCACTCATCTATTACACTGAAAAACCGATGGTGGAATGTATGTGTGTGGTCATGTGTAATGGTTGCTTGAGATGGAGACTGAAAAATTCTGAATATAAATCATTCTACTTATATATATTAAACATTTAGTAAAAACAAGTTACATACTGCCTTAAAATTATAAAAAGAGTAAAGTATTATTTGGATGGATTTTCTCAAAAAACGAAAATAAAGATTGATAATGATGATTAGAAGAAGTTAACTACTACAAATATGTTTGCCGGATTATTAATACAGATAAAATATAATGGATGAAATTAATTATAGAATCAAACTTGGGTGAAGTACTTTTGGTAGAAATAACTTAATATTAAAAGTAAATAAGCCTATGGGCTAAAAAAGAAGATTTTTAATAAATGTATTTTACCAGTTTTTACTTATGAATCTGATTAAGCAATACAGAGACTTCAATCCATTCAATGAAGTTTGAAAAGATTATGATAGGAGTAACAAAAAAGGATTGAAAATAAAATATATGGGTAGTGACATCATTGAAATAATAAAGGGACTGAAATTGGACTAAGTCAAACATATTGTTAGAAGAGATGATAGCTGATGGCCAGTCAAAATCATAAACTGGATTTCAAGAGATTGTAAAAGACCTAGAAAAGAGATCACATGTAAGATGGATGGATGAAATAAGGAAGTATGCTGGAGTGTTGTGAAGAAAAACTTAAGATCAGAAAAACTGCATTAAATTTGAAGACCTTTATCCTGTAGTGGATCAATGATGATTGAAAATGATGATGATGATGGCCTAAAGTAAAATTTATATCAGAATTAATGAATAAACCACTGTAATGTAACAAGTGTACTAAAAAATAGTTTCAAATGAGGTTATAAAATCCTCCAAATTATTTTTAAAAATTCATTCAAATCAAGCAAGTAACTGGTTTATCATTTCCAAATATTTTATAATAAATCTGAAAGCAGACCATTTAGAGAGCTTTTTATAATATACAATAAAATAACACTCTGAATTTATGAGTGAATAATATAATGACAGATTTTAGCTCAAAATTCATGAACTGCAGATCAGTTCTGTCACTCCCAATGTTCAAATTTCTTAAATTCCTCTAGAGTAAACCATTTGATTACTTATTTAATAAAACAAGTTATATCATTGAAAACCATATAAGGTAGTAAAATAATTTATTTTCTTTACAATTTTTGAAAATATCAATGTTGTTTATATAAAATATAAAACACTTTTACACAGTCGTGGTACTGTATCACTGCTAAGTGAAACTGGCACATAAATGACATGGCAGAAAGCATGTTATGAAGCAACTTATGAATAACAGAATTGACAATATGGCTGTCAATTTAATTTTATCACACAATGATTGCTCTTTATAAATGCATATTTAATAAAGGATGAAAATTAAATCAAAAATTATTATTTGAGAGGCAATCAAAATGTAACACAAAAGAATTTATATTGTTTTCTAAACAATTTTTTTTAAAAAAATTCATTTACAACATATTTACTTTTATTATTAAACACAAAAAATAGCTATATAATTAAAATTGATAAAAAGAATATTTAATTAAATAAAAAAATATTCAGAAAATCTTAGTAATAGTATAACTCTTATATATAAATATATTAGACCTAGATAAAAGTGGATATCCACTTATATTATAAAAAGTTGCCTTGACAACAGATTCAGATTGTTATTGGTATTATTTAGATGGATGTGGAATGTGGACTGCTTTCATATATTTATATTTAGAAAGCTATCTAACCTTGAACATTGTTAGTTTTATTAACTAAATGATATATAGCTTCTATATAGTTGGAAAGTTATAACTGACTATAGGTTAGTCTGCTTTTAGAACAGGTTATATTTACCTGTTTAATGAGGTTTAGTTAAACTTTTTTGAATTAATAATCTTATTTACTTTAATCAAGCTGCAATCTTTAGTGTCTATTGATTGTTATTAATATTAGTATTGTTTAGGTGTGTACTGATAAATTAATTTTTCTCTGAAATTTCATAAATGTTGACAAAGATCAGTTTATATATATCAAAAACAGCAAGAATAAATGGATTTATTCTATTCTTAATCCTTTGTTCAACATTTAAAGTACTATTTGTTCATGGTTTGAGGTAAGACTGGTTTCTCCTCTTATGTTTCTTTCATTTATATATAATTTTCAACCATTATCAATCCATTGCAGAATGAAAGTCTCCCCAAATTCAATCCATCTTCTTTGATCCCTAGCATCTCTTCTCCACATTATCCCAGCACTCTTCCTTATTTCATTCTTCCATCCCACATGTACTCTCTTTTTTATGTATTTTACAATTTCTTGGAATTTAGTTTAAGAGTTCAACTTTCCATCTATTAAAATCTCTTCCAACAATATGTCTTCTAACAATATATATATATTATTCACTACTGAATGAGGTTGAAATGTCTCTTTATACATATATTATCATTCACTACTGAATGAGGTTGAAATGTCTCTTTATACATATATTATCATGCACTACCAAATGAGGTTGAAATATCTCAATATATATATATAATTAAGTTTCAAGCAATATATATATATATATATATATATAATTAAGTTTCAAGCAATATATATATATATATATATATGCATGCTCTAGGGCTGGGCAAACCTGAGAAAGTGGATCTTTTAAAGTTATTAAAAATTTTATTTAGAAGGACCTCAGAGTGCAGTAACCTATTTATCTGGCATATCAACAATCTGAATTCAAATACAGTCAAATGGAACTTTTTTCAAGTGAATTTTTTTCAGATATCTGGCCTATAGCCAACTTAGATAATCATCCAAAATTGATTAAATAAATAATTAAAAGAACCTACTGAATAAAGTAACCAATACTGAACACATGGATATGAGAGAATTACTGTAATTTAGCTTAATATCAACAAACCCACCTATTAAATAAGCTTTTTTTGAAATCAAAATGCAATAGTTGTTTTAAATTATTTTCAATCACAAAAGCTATTCAACTATTTCAGATTAAATATTATATATATATTAAAATGTACCTTACTGTTGTCAGCATCCATCCTATGCAAAAGAGCTGGTTAATTGCATCTTAACATAGCCATATAGACATTCAATTGCAGGCAAAGTTCAATACCCTACAATATATATATATTAAATGATATATTTTCCATAAAAACAGAAATAAGGAAATTTTATCCATATAATCCAAAATAAGCTTTATCTTTGATATTACAGGAAACTATCAATTACCACTAGTTGACAATTTCCTTGAGGCTAAATAGTACTTATAATAGCTCTGTTTGAGGGTTTATATTATAGATAATGGAGAAAACTTATTTATCTTCAAGGAAATTGTCAATTAGTAGTAATTCATAGTTTCCTGGCAACATCAAAGACAAAGGTTATCTCTATTTACATGGATAAAATTTCCTTGTTTTTTATTATATATATTTCAAGAATACGTGATCGAATAAATTTTAAGTATCTATATATTGTACATTTTCATATTAATTTATATATTAAAATTCAAAAAATAAATGTTCTTTTGTTTCTTAAATATTTGTCATTGATAGCTTTGAGCACTAAAATTTCTTTAATAGTTCTTCCTAAATTGTAACAAGCCTTCTTTTTACATAAGAATCTATTAAAAAATTTCTTTAAATGCTTTTATTTAAGTTACATTTTCTGTTTGTGAGTTTGTAAACATTTGTAAACCCTTTTATGTTTAAGTTAGAATAAAATTTTAAAATCGAGATTTAAAATAGACTTAAATTCAATATAAATTGTTGAAATTTGATACATTTTTTCTAAATCACTACAAAAATGATAAGGTCCTATAATAATTTAGGTAGATGAACTAGTTTCTTAGATGTAGATCATTGGGTAGAGGAAATTTTAAATATTTTAATATCAAATTTAAAAGTTGTTCTCAGAGCTTCAAATTTTTTAAATAAGGGTCATAAGAGGGCAGTAAAGAGATCTTTTGGTTTTTGTTGAGAGATTCCTGACTCTGTTTAAGAAGTTACAGTGCATCACATCACATCAATTGATAGCTTGAGTAAAGTTATAATATTTTAATATAGAAGCTTAGTAGATTTAAATTCTTTATAGTTTGTTGAAATTTAGTATACTTCTTCTAAATAACTATCAAAGTTATAGGGCATTATAATACTTCAGATAGGTTACTTAGTTTTCAGATCTAGACCACTGGGTAAAGAATATTAAAATATATATATATTATATAATGTTTGTTTACAATATAGTTTTAATAAACTTTTTAAAAAAAAAAAAAATGATCAAAAGCAAATATGTCAAACATTTATCACTTAAAAAGATATTTTCACATTAATAATTTATTATACACATGTATAATTATGTACACATATTAACTTATTGCAGAAATATTTAATGATACATATATATATAAACTATAAGTATCAAGTCAATTTAAAATATAATAGTTTTACATTTTTATTTACTGTGCTATTATTAAAAAGTTAAAAATAAAAAGAGATAATTTATTTTACAGTAAATGCTTTTATGTATCATGCATTAAAAAACAAACAACTGTTTCTTCATCCACAATGGGGGTTTATAAATTTTACATGAAAGAAAAGTGTGGAGGTAACAAGGGATTGACTTAATTAATTTCAGAACCACTTACATTTTTATTTCAAGTTAAATCTAATAATCCAAATAGTGGTTGAAGAAACAATTATTTTTTGTTTTAATATTTAAAAAAATTATTTTTATTTATTTATCTTTCTATCTTAAAGTATGTCTCTTCAAATTGCTTACTTTTAGGCAATCAATAATTATTCAAGTTCACTGATTGCCTTTTCTTTTTGCTGTGTGTACAACTTTCCATTTTAGTTCTTTAAGTTTTAATACTATGTCAGTATTATAAGTCTGGTTTTAAATCCATTCATTTTTTCTCTTCTATTATTTTTTCAGTTTAAGTTATTTTATATTTCTCTGTGTATTACCTGCATGTCACCTGCAATATTTATTATATTTTGAGTTCCGAGTTTTTGTTTCATAGCCATAAGATAAAATAAAAATAACACAGATATAAATATTTTAAAGTGCAAAGATATATTTTCTTTAAATATAATATCAAGTACATCAAATTAAAGGGCTTCATGACCCAGTAATTGTGCATCCAAAGGCCATCATGGCCTACACTAACTGAACATTGAAATTTTAACAGGTCATAAGAAGTTAATCTAGTTAGTGCAGGGGTCCCCAACCCTATGCCTGCGGGCACCATGGTGCCCGCAGACCATTTTATGTGTGCCCACCGCTATCCGAACACGATAAAAAATTATTTATCTGATACAAATAAATTTAATTTTTAAAATTTCTTATAAATTATTGTATTATATTGTAATCAAATTGTAGGGCATACTATACTTTTACAGCGTAAAAATATAAACGTTAATTATATTTTGAAATAAATATTTTTTTGTACATTATGTGTATTATTAATAATATCTAACTATAAATTTACATTGAAAAAATAAATGATGCCCACCATCTGGTTGAAAAAAATAAATGGTGCCCGCCACCTGGCCAGTATTATAGAATGTGCTCTTAAGTGCAAAAAGGTTGGGGACCCATGAGTTAATGATTTAAGAATTGCTAGTAAATAGATATCTCATTACCTGAAAATTTCTAGTTTAATCTGAGTTGGACAGATAAATATCAGTAATTTACTTGTAAAATAAAACAAAGTGATTGGAATATAATGTAATATTCATTACTTAGCTCATGGTTTCTTTTATATACCAAATTCTTCCTTTGATTCTTCAGTTTTGTTTTTGATAGTACTAATAAGCCCATCTAAACATAATTATCTATATTTTCAGTTTTCTTCCCATATATTTTTTCAAATATTGCTTCAGTCTTGCTAAAAATTGTTTTCACTTGTTTCTTAAACTAATTAAATGGAGTTTATAAATTTTGCTATGATTGTAAAGAATATAATTTCACATGTAAGATGACATAGATAATTATTTTTTTACTCATCATATATCAATCCCCTTATAACTTTCTTTAAAGAAATTGAATTTTGTTAATCAATATATCTCTCTATTTTAGATTTTTTTAGTAATTTCACATAATTTTATTGATTAAAGAAATAAGTGATTTATTACTTGGAGCTTATAAGAAGTTCAAGCATCAGAAGTGAGAAATCTGGAGTTGTTCTCCATGGACTTTGAACTGAAAAATTCTCATTACCACCACACTGAGTATTTAAAAAACAGGCAAAAACTCTCCATATAGTAGTGCCACCCTGTGCTAACCAGAGTAATCAATGGATGCCAGAAGGCTTGTGTATAAAATCCCTATCTAGTGCCTGTTTAATAACAGTTATGTGCTAACATAAGAGATGGTTATCATGTGATGTTTAGTGGTTTCACACTGAGTATTTCAATGATAAATGGTTTATATATGTTAAAAGTTTCACTGTGTTCAGATTTTTAAAGCATGAGTGTTAAATTAAAGATATGTTGCTTGGGATGTCATTTGATATTTACTAGTTCTGAACAGACTTCTTTTGCTCTATTTAATAACAGTACAATTCCACTTTTTGTGTTTAATTCATGATTGTATATATAAGCTAGGTATTTTTTTTGTATGTATGAGTTTTCTATAAAGCAAAGCTTTGATTTTACTATGAAGAGTTTTGTCACAAAATATCTAAGAATGCTAATTTTTGTTCTAATTTTATCTTAATTTAATTGAAGGTGATATTTTTATTTGTATGTGCACAAAATATTTATAATAGTGATTCATCATGTGTCCATAAAGTAAATATATTATGGATCTAGTAACGGTAAACTTTAGTTTAAAATGGAGTAGTATCTATGACTGTGATTTCAAGTTCTTCCATGTAAATATTGTTAATCAGAAGTTACGGTAGTGAGCTTATAGCCATCATTTCAGTGGAAGAATTTCATGCTGCATTAAAATGTGTTGTTGTTATGAAGAATTGTAATAGTTCCATAATGCTACCAATAGGAAGAGTTGCTCCAATTTTTAAGTTATAATCTTATTTTAGTCTTTTTCTTACAATAGACAATGTTTCATTACAAAGTGCATTTGGTAAGGTTTACACATCAAAGCTTGGAATCTCTGTCAAAAGACTGTGCATTATACATTAAAGGTGTAAAAGCCTTAAAAAAATTTTAACAAATTATGACATTGACAAAATTTCTTGTTAAGATTCTTAGATGTTTGACTTTCACAATATAATCTTTTTTTAAACATTTTAAGTACTTTGTAGAATTAATTAAGAACATAAAAATAGAAAGAACTATCACAAATATATTCTGTAATGAAGTATTGTTTATAGTTAGAAAATAATTAAATGAAGATAATTGCTTTCAAATCAGAACAACCTCTTAGGAGCCTAATAAAACTTTTAACATTCTGCATAACAACTATATACTTCCAATAGAGCACAGATAATTTTCTGACAAAATCATGAGATAGCAATGGACTCACCACTACCATTCTGATCAAAAACATTTTCATCAAATTCCTTCAGTTAAATTCACAATAAAATTATAACAAGAATATATATTGGACATTCTAGATGTGAAAAGACAATCTCAAGGCAAAATTAAAACTATGATTATAAAACAAACCATACACAAAGGTAAATATTTAGCATATGCATCCAATTATGACAAAAAAACACAAAAAAATAAGTTATATAATCACTTTAGAATCAGAGCAAATGAAGTTTGTTCAGAAATCAGTAATTTGAAAAAAAGAAAAGTTCATAATAGAATAAACTTTTATGAAGAAACAGTTATCTTAAGTAATAAAAAAATAACATAAAAACATTATAGCTACTATAATATATTCACATATATCAAAGTTAGCAGCTATATTAAAATCTGCATATCAATATAATATTCCATAGCTTTCCAAATCTAGAGTACTTCATGGTGAATTCTATTGTTTATTAAATATAAACTTGAAATGCTAAAAAAATAAAAATTGCATTGGTGAAATACTATGTAAATATGAAATGATATTTATAAGTGAAATCAGTCACCTTATTAAAAACAAAAAGTTTAAAGTAATGATTATAATAGAAAAAACCCAGATGTGACTAAAATGGCTCCAATACATATATGTCCATTTGGGAAAAGACAAAAATATATAGAGAAAAGGATAAAAAAAATTTAAAAAAAATTAAAAGCTATTCACACCACAATAGCAAATAATTTCACAAATTAACGTAGAGTGATAATGCATAATGTTAAAAAACCATTCATTAATCCTGCTCCCTTAAATAAAAAAAAGCAAGGTATCAGAAGACCATAATAGATAAGTATATAAAATTTTGATTGACTATTGTCTTTGATATTAAACTCAATATTCATCGATCTAATGGTCAATAATTTGATTTCCATGCTAGTACTGTCATTGGTCAGAAAAAGAAGAATAATATAGCTCAAAACATGTTATATATTAACCTATGGGCTATTATTAACAGTTGAATGTATTTGAAAATTTAAATATGTAATTTTCTAAAACTTTTAACAATTAGTTAGATGATGAAAATAGTTCAATATATTAATATAATTTCAATGCCATCATCACAAACTAATTAAACTGTTTTTGCATTTTCCTCTAATTCTTTCAGTCTTATCTCAGTTGAATTTGCACACAATTACAAATTTTTACAGGAACTGAAAAGTATTTCTTTTTTTAGAATTCACACTGGAGGAAGTGACATACATTCTTATAATAGATTAGATTAGGAAATGACGTAAGATTTTCCTTCCTACTGTTCGGATCATTAATATCTCTTTTTTTATAATCCTCTTTATTATTTTAATGTTATTATAAACTTTCTTGTAAAAACATTTAAATTTATTGTTAATGTTTATCATTTTCCCTCTGAAAATATGCAGTAATTTTAAATAGTCTTTTTAAGTCAGGGAATCTTTTAATAAGGCTGTCTAATCATACAACCATAGATGAACAAATTTTCTCTTTCATTCAGAATATGAAAGCACATGAAGACTTCAAATTCACTATGTCTCATTTCACTTGATTTTTTTTTTAAATCACAGGTCTTTAATGGAAAAGTTGTAAAGCTATATAAATATACAATTAAATACTCAAATAACGAGTTGCTTAAGAAGTAAATGATATTAAAGCAGCAGAATATTAAGATGACCCAACATTTAGTTGACTAAACAATGATTTTTATTTTATTTTTTCATTAACTGAAACTCTGTTCAGAAACGTTAAGCCATTCTCGCTCTGGAATGCCTTTGTGTCTGAGTGAAGGACATTATTGTTTAAGATCCATGAATCATGGCTTCAGCTCTGTAATGTTCTAGTGTTCAAAATTCTCATAAATTCATTATTCGATTATTTTACTATTGCAATAAACTGCACAAAATGTACATAGAAATGTAAGAACATGAGATAGAAGTATAGCAAAGGATAGATACAGGATAAAAAGAACGAACACATTTAAAACGAAGTGTACATAAAAAATTTTACGTGTATATATATATTAATTTATTAATATTTCATATATATAAAATTGCAAGTATGTAGATTGGCTATCTTAATATAAGCTGAGCATTGATTGTATATATGTGTGGACATGATAATCTGGACCAACTGACGAGTGTTGATTTAGCACAAAATACGCATATTCGTGATTATTTATCTTTTCGACATAAGTGTGATCAAGTGTGTCAGCAGTATGAGATAGCGTGGATAGTTGAGGTTCATGTGAAAGTTTGAATTCAAACTCCTATATATTACATATTGGAGTGCAGTTATGAAAAAAACTGTATTGTAGAAAAAAATTCATATATTAAATCAGCGTTTCCCAACCTTTTTTGGCTCGCGTACCACTTGGTAGTACATCACGCTAAATTGTACCACTTCGTAAAAATGATTGTATTTCGTGAAATTTGTTATTGCGAGTGTGTTATTTTATTTGCATTATAAATATTATAGGGTGACCATGTATGTATTCACATCTCATAATAAGACAAATTACATTGAAACATGCCTAAACGTCATGCCAGATTATAAACTGACTGAAATTATAAACTCACTGTAACATATTTATATGTATGTGTTTGTTCAAAGTTTCATATTTTTCCCAAAATAATTTATTAAAGATTATATTATTACATTAAAGGTTATTTGGTATATATTTTGTTCAAAGTGTTTTCTAATTCCTTCATTTGGTTTTCACGAATTTGAGTCTATTTTCTCTTTTTCGGAGCATCTTGCTATTGATTGGGCCATGGAGAGGATAAATCCAGCATGTCCCAAGTCATGGTAAAAATAACCTCAGGGGTTGTCAGGCTAAGCTCTTGTTCTTGTTTTCTTTATATTGTTCAGCATGAAGTTAATAGGATTAAAATTTTGATGATTAAATACTAGCTTACATCTAGTAATCCACAATAGATGATCAAGAATTAATGAGAGTCTAATTTCTGGGTATGATCCTTTTCTGATTCATTCTTTCAAATTAAATAATTTAGATTGATTTGCCTTGATCCGACTCATTATTTATCTACTATTTTGTCATATTTCGTTTACTAATAAATGGTTTTAATAAAAACACAAAATTATAAAAAAACAATTAATATATTTTCTTATCATAATCAAATATTTTTATAAAATAAATTTAATGAGATCTTTGTGCTTATTTCGAACAACATAATTTTTTGAAATTTGGTTCGAAAGATGCGAGGTATACCCTTAAGTCTACAGCTGCTTTAAATCTGTTTCGATACTTATTTTTTAAAATAATATATGAAGATAAAGCTCTTCCTACTAATTCCATACTTGTAAACGGTAATAATAATTTAAGAGCTTTCTCGGAAAGTTGTTCATATTCTTTAATGTTTAACCAAAAATTAATTAGATTGTGTCGTTTGAATTCTACTTGTAAAGTTCTGTCACATGATAATTCTATTAAATTTTCTTTATCCTTTATTGATAATGATGTAGCTTTTTCTAAATTTTCTGCATAGAAGGGGTTTGAAATCCAATTATCATTTGTGATTTCGGGTTTTAGAAAATATTTCATGAAAGACAATTTTAATCCTGTTAAATGTGCTATTATATTTTCTCCTATATCTTGAGACAGACTAACCTTATTTTCAAACAAAAAATATGTAGAGTTTCGAATACTTCCAGTTGATTGTTTTCGATACTTATATATATTACTGTTTCCAAAAATCTAATTTCTTAATCATACTTTCAATTTTATCATTAACATTAAAGATCGTTATCGACTGTACATATTAACAACTTTACTGTATAATATTATGAATTAAAATAATTTTTATGAATTATAAGAAAAAACATTTCTATGATATTTTTATGATTTTTTTTTTTTTATGTCCGCCATTATTGATTATTTTTCGTGTACAACCAACCAGCAACTCGCGTATCACCAGTGGTACGCGTACCACAGGTTGGGAAACACTGTATTAAATAAACAGTAATAATAATTCCTGCAATAAACTATTATACGTTTTAATATTAAATATTTTATTCAATCAAAAAATGAATGATTTATTTATAGATGTGTCAATACAATATATTCACAAATATAAATATTTTGTCAAGTATTGGTGGTCGAGAGATCAGCGATAGCCGCTTTACAAGCAGTTGTCCCGGGTTAGCGGATTCGCTTCCCGGCTCATGCAATGACACATGAGAAAAAATATATATATATCTTACAAATGTAATTAAAACAAAGTATACATTATTACTTTTTTACATATATAAAAATGTATTCATAACTATAAATAATAATAATGTTTTCCGTAATAAGCTATACGTTTTAATGTTAAATGCAAAAATGGATGGACCAATTATTTATGTATATAACCAATATACTGTATTCAAAATACGATAACAATATTTTAAATAAGAGAATAAATTGAAAATTATTTATAAAGATGATAAGAAAATAATTTTAGTTTATGTATAATTAGTTAGATTAAATATGACGGTGCCTTCATCTCTCATTTTCGGTGCTCGAATTTTTTATGAACTTCCGAGAAATAAATTATTTTATTATTATATATATATTTGAACAGGCGACTATTAAATACATATATATATATATCAACATACTACCTATTGTTTGTGTTTTACCTGAGATTGAATGTTTTATAAGACAAATAAAAATATGTTTTAAATGAAAATAGAAACTAAAAATTCAGCCATCAGGATTTAAAGATGTAACAAATATTTTAAAATGTATAAAATTAAAATAGTACCATGTTTAAAGTTTAACCGGTTAATTTACATAAGATATTTATTATTTCATTCCTCCACACTCTCAAAAGCAAATGGATTTTCAATAATTAAAGTAAAAATATTTTTTTTTTTTTTTTTCCTTATTTTAAATTAAAGGGGCCCCCCAAAACAAGTTTTTTTGGGGGATTATTTTTTTTTATAAATAAATTATTAGGGTTGTAATATTTAGTAAAGATCCTACATGTAATTATTACATATTGTAACAGTCAAGTTTATACATTCGCGTAACATAATTCAGAATCCAAGCAAAAAAGACCCAAGCTGACCAGACTAGGACTGTAACATCCCGAGTTCGACCACACTTCAACTCGTAAGCCAGGATTCCAAGACTCAAGACCCTACGAATGACCATCTTGAAATTACACGTAGTATACCTCTTTCCACACTGCTGACATAGGTCACGGAGACGCAATAAGACTCTGATAATTTAAAGAAAGGTTCTTAATTGACTAAAATATATCACTAATTTAATTTAACTTAATGCATAGTTTTCACATATGTAGACTATAAATAATAATTAGAATTGGATTGAATTAGATCAGTAACGAGACAGAGAACGAAATACATTAAACTAATTATACATTTATTTACAATTCTTCTATCCATATTTCATTTACTTACAATAGCATTTCAGTGTAGAATGTACGCAAACATTGGGTAATTCAAAATAACTTTACATAAATAATCATTAAATTTTCATAGATGGGTTTAACATGTGCCAATCACTACGTTATGTCTATAAATCTAGTTAAGCCAAATCCTATTTGTGGCTGTTATATAAATAATTATATTGAACTTTGATCATGAATTCATTTACTAAAATATACAATATGACTTAATAACGAGCGCATAAACCAGCTCAAGTAACGATCGATCGAACATGGCTTTCGAGAGAAAATTTAAGAATGCTGAAAGCGTTATGTTAAGGTGGGAGAGTTGGCTGAAATAAGATTTTACCAATGTGCTATGGCACAGATAAACAATAATAGGAAAAGTCACTCTGCGGATGGATGAAATAACTTCAGGGTTCTTGCGACAAACGCCGGTACCCTGTAACCGATCGCAATGCTGCGTGAAAGGAACATTGTGTTCAGGAAATGGCGGGGGACTTACGTGCTAACCTAGCCTTGGCTCAGGCTTCGCTACTGCTCTACCCTATAAGAGAAGATGTGCTGGCAACGCCGTGGCTCCATCTTGATGTACGTATCATACATATAGCAGCAAAACGAGAATAATTTTGTAAAATAATATATCACATCCGCCAAGCAAAGAATAGTATATTTCATACTATGAAATATGGGACAATAGCATATTAGCTCTATCAAATTGGGACCAACTCTTGTGTAGCCTGATAATAAATGTCTATGCTACTAAAGGGAATATAAATACATCTGTACTTTGACATGCTCGATCTATTAGGTTACTTATAGATAATAAATACTTTAAGGAGGGAAAGCATATTTCTATGGACTTAAGAACTTAAATGACAAATATACTTATAAATATGATCAAGGCTAAATTTAATTCTTAATAAAACTATAAAATTAAGTTTCTAATGGTTGATTAAAAGAGCCACATTTCACATATTAAATCATTTAAATAATAAAAAAAATAGGATTTTGAAACAGCGCAGAAAGTTGATGCTATAAACAAATTACGTGAAGATTTTCAAATAATATCTTCTTAAAAATATGCAATTAAGTGCCCACTGTTTCGAAATATTGGCATATAAAATATAATAAGCATTTAAAATAAGCAAAGAAATATAGACACAACTGCAGTGATATAACTTTAAACTAAATAATTTACTTTGAAGTGAATGGAAAATATAAAAATAGTCAGATTATTTAAACTTCAACAATATTAAATTTTGGTAGCAATTTACATATTAAATACTAATTGGATTTAAATTATGGTTACATTTAGTTTTATAATTATTTTAAAAAGAGAGTTAGCTAACTTATATAAATATATTTACACAGAGCTCTGCGGTTTGAAAAATAAAACGGTACCGGTATTATTTATTCTGGACTGCAAGTTCTTGGCTGTTGGTTTGGTGAGTTTGACAGGGTGGCTGCTGGCATCATCTTTCCAATTCTGTTAGGCTGATCTCTGCTAGGCATGATGGTGGTTCAGGCATTGCAACGAGAGAAACCCCCGTCCTCCGTGCGGAGTCACAGCAACAAAATGCCCGCTTTTAGCCGAACATATTAAATATTAACAATCGTGAAGACTGGCTGCAATTCTCTCTAAAAATATGGCTGTCTATCCCTTGTTAAAAATACAGAGTATTTATATCTTTTCCTTATCGGAATCTATCGCCTCAAGACTCACTAAACTCAGGAATTTAATTAAATATTTTTCAATTTGTAATCCAGATTTTTAAAATCTTAGATAACTTACATTAGAAACATTCCACAAGCTATTATTATAATTAAGATTTATTGTTGCAAACAATTGTCCAATTTAGATTTTAAAAATAACTTAATCTTATCTAAGGAGATTTTAATTAGTAAATTTTGAACTAGTTTTACTTTTTACCGATTCCAGGTGTGGTCGTTAATGACACTTGTTTACAATCAAAAATCTTTTTAATTACTTGACCAGCTTTTATTTTTATCTTACATTAAAAACAACCTTTTAAAATTTTTTTAAAACGAAAACCTTTTTAACATATTTATTTAAAATAATTTTCAAACATATTTTGATATAGCTTTTAAATATATTTTCGAGAAACTTTTCCCTGAAATATATTTAAAACAAGAAATCTTTTAACCATTTTTAAAAAAACATTTAATATTATTTTTAGATAACGGCTTTTACATATTTTAAAATCATGTCTTTCTTCTATATAGCACAGATTATATATCCACATACGAAATTACAATATTAAACAATAGTAATAATAACAAGTCAGATGTCACATGACTTATATACAGCTTGCAATTACAAATATGTAAAATTAAGAGCGTGCTAATAGCTCTAAACAAGCTTTTTTTTTTTTATGATAAATGCTACTACAAGAGAAGGCATTCAAATCATTTTTATCTTGGATTGTCCCCATCCCCAGACCGGTTTCGACCTATGGGTCTCTTCAGTGAGGAGTTGGGACATTAGATTTAAAAAACCAATTCAAGCAAAGCATTTATCTAAAAGTTAATTGTTAGAAGAAGATCTGAAAGTTTAAAGACATGTAGTTTCAGATCTTCTTCTAACAATTAACTTTTAGATAAATGCTTTGCTTGAATTGGTTTTTTAAATCTAATGTCCCAACTCCTCACTGAAGAGACCCATAGGTCGAAACAGGTCTGGGGATCGGGACAATCCAAGATAAAAATGATTTGAATGCCTTATCTTGTAGTAGCATTTATCATAAAAAAAAAAAAAAAAAAGCTTGTTTAGACCTATTAGCACGCTCTTAATTTTACATATTAAACAACAAAATTAATAATTTACTCTTAACTTAAATAATATAACGAACATTTTTAAAAATGTTAAGTAAATTTAGTACGCTATAATTTTACTAATCCTATCTAATTATAGCGTTGGTTCGCACGCAAATATATAATACTGTTTATACAGACGTGAACTCATTTTAAATTTATTAATATTAAATAGGTTCGAACTTAGCACAGATGAGTGTGTCATTAGGTTTGATAGTGAAACGATAGGGGCTTGGAAAGGTATCGTTTCAATATATAATAAAGAACCTAAATAATCACAAATAAACTTCAAAGTACTATAATATAATATTTACAAATATCAGATTGTTAGCTGAAAAGTTACAAATTTTCATATCAAGATCCATATTTATGAATATTCTAATAAAATAATAAAGTATTGACAGTGCTAAGAAATATTCACAATAATTATTTTATAAAACAGAAATCTAATTTCCTTTATTTACAAAATCATTTTCAATTTATATTCTAATATTGTAAGTAATATATGCAGAAATATATATATACAGTATATTCTTTTTCCTCCTACTACATTTTATTTTAGCAAAAGAACGAAAATTAAAGCAACAATTAATTATAAAAACAAATTATATAGAGAACTGATAAACCGATAATAATGATTACTAACAATGACTTTAGGAGCGATGGTAGACGCAATTAAAACAATATAATTACTAACTATTCCAAACTTAATTAAATAATTTAAATTAATACACTGTACAAGCTTACCCACTCCTGCACATAAGTCTGAGTTCGAATCCTTTAAATAAATTAAATAAAATCGTCTTTCGCACCACTAAGTGATAAGTAAAAAAAAAAAATCTAATTTCTTAAAAAACTATAATATGCAATATTTTTAAATACACAAAAGATCTTGCATATGCAGTATATACGATATAAATTCAAATGATATTATTAAGAGTTTGCCTTACTGTTTACTCAATGATTATCAATATAAGATATTCATTAATTAATATGCTATGATTGCACACACACCCGTTTCCCGAAATTTTGCAATGCCGTGAAATGTCACAGAAAACAATTTATTCTCATTACACGTTCTGAGATATCTAATATAGCTTTAGTTCATTAGGAAGTGCTTCTTTTCTTTTCTCAAGTGGCTAATTATGATTCTAAATTTGCAATTAAACTACAAAACAGTCACTTTTCCTAGTTAGGAATTGAAAGTGTATAGTGTGCTATGGAGTCACAAATGCTGAAACAAATCTTTGTATACAGATTTAAATTCATCTCTTTATTATCTGGTTATTAATTAGTGCACTTTACAATTGCAGAATACATTTTTCTGCAGAAGATTTTCTTCTCAACTGTCTCTTCAAAAATCTGAAAGAACAACTGTGGCAAGTTCAAATTACCCATTTCAAATATAATTTGCAATGAGATAAGCAATAGGATATTTATTTTTAGGATATTTACTTTTAGAAGCAGTAGAGATTAATGAAGCAGGTTCAAAAAAACCCCAGTGTTTTTGAAAAGACAAATTAGCAATTGAATGATGTTGGAAAAATATTTAAAAAAAAAAAAATTCACCAAATTAGTTGAACTGCTTTGTTTTTAATGACATGTAATAATTAAAAAATAATTGGAATAAGATAAAGGTGAAATGGTTTTTTCAATATTTCAGCACAGGAAAGGCATCTTCAATAGTTTTTCAAAAAACAATGTTATAGAAAACATGCCTAATCAGATTACCCAATTGCTGAATAATAAGTGAGGATTTATAATTTTTCTTTTTTATTTACCTTTTAGACAAAATAGCTAGGCAACCATTTACTGCCAAATAATTGGATTGGTGAATTGTTTTAACCTATGAATTTAACTATTTCACTGAAAATTTTAAAACTGCTTTTAAATCTAAAAAACTATTCTAGCTTGAATTCCAATTTTAGTTCCTGAGCATTGCAAGTGGGTGGGCCATATTCAAAAACTGACTTTGAATTTTATATAGGGTAAGAAACTGGGGGAGGGGTCATTTTTGTCTTTAAACAAAATATCAAATTTTAGGATGCAATTTTAACAATGAAAAAAGTGTGAAGTGTAGGAAAATGTAGCACTCAATACATATAGTTTAGTTAATTTGGAGAAAATAGAAAATCAAAAATTAGATAAATGTAGTGAAGCTTTATTTATTTATTTATTTTTACACAAAAAATATAATTGATGGCAAAGAAAATATCAGGTGGTATTATCTACTTACTTCCAATAACTGATTTAGCAACAGTTATTATCATCACTATTTTTAATTATTATCAATCCATTGCAGATTAAAAATCTCTTCAACTTTAATTCAGTTTTCTGATTCATTATTTCCCTTCTCCATATTACCTGAATTAACTTGTTCATATCATAAGCCATTAACTTTTACTTTTATCCCATTCATCTTTCCCATATAAGCATCTCTTTTCAAGGCTTTTAAAATCTTCTGGGATTTAGTTTAAAACATTAACATTACATCTATTATCGTCATTTCTAGAAATCTCTCTTTGTTACTTCATATTATTGTATGGTCTGAAGTATCTATATTTTTCTTCAAGTAAATTCCCAAATTTTAAATCGATATAAGTACTTGTAAAATTTCTTTTTTTAATCTCCCCCCCCAAATGTAGGCATATTTCCATTTAGGATTAAGTTAGTTCTACTAATTGCAAACTTAATTCTACGATTCATTTCACTGATAATATTTACATGTGTAACTTAATAATCTAATCATCCCCCCCCCTTCTTGAAATTATGATTGAACATTAATCTTTTTAATATTAATCCTTATACGAATTTCATTGCATTCATTCCCAATGAGACTTTGAGATACTATTTATAAAAATAACCTAATATAATCAATCATTAAAAAGGGATGCTTTAAATATTTTTCATTTGTTTCTATTTTTTTTTTACCTTCCTGATTTAACCCAAAAAATAGTTCTATAAAATGATTGTTAAAAGTTAAAACTTTTACCTTAAAAGATAAAAATCACTTTGGCCTTCTTCCTTAACAATGTTAATTGTCTTCAAACCATCTTGTAATCTAGTCCATTTCAGAATGAGACAATATCTTGGATCTATATATTGATATTCCAAAACTTTAATCATGAAAATATTTATAGAATCAAATACTCTTTGCAACCTATGAGCCCAGTGCAAAATGGCAATTTATAGTCATTGATCTTTTCTATAATTTCTCTTATTAATTAAGTACAGAGAATTTTGGATTCAACCCAGCTTAAAAATAAACTAAATTTCAAATTAATTATAGCACAATATATTATACCAAAATATTAACAGTTAATAGATTTTGCTTTAAGAATTTACTCATTTTTTAGATTAATTTGAGTCCAAAAGTTTCAGTAGGCAAGTTGTAATGATAAAAAAGATTTGATATAGGACTTATAAAATACTGATAAGTCTGTAAGTTTTAATATTTTCTTTTTTTACCTTTATTAAATATCACTACACTATTACATTCTTCCAAATTTATCTGGTATAATCTTTATCATTTAGATAATTTTGTTAATTTATCTGTTTCTTTGCTGCCTTGTTTTATTAAGATATAGATAATAACTTTATTATTATTGGAGCTTTTCTATTTTTCATAGAAATGACAAAGTAAATGTAACAGTCTTCCAGATTGGATAAATATTTCCAATTTTTTTAATTAATGAGTTTAAAAAGTTAGAAATATAAATCAATAGATTTCTAATAGAAGAATCATTTCAAAGCTAGACTTCCTATCCATTAGGCCTAATGCATAGTGTTATAGAAGGAAGTTAATGAATAGTTACTTTTATTACAACTTTTAAAATGTGATATGAAATCAATGAAATAATAGATAAAAGAAACAGTGGAACATTATCCTTTTTTGAAAATGGCTTGAATGTGCAGTAATTACTTCTTAACCATAAACAAAAATATTCATGGTTGAACCTCATTTTACTTCAACAATAAACCTCAGCAAAATAGCTATTATAGGTTAATGAAGAAAACTTGTTTAGCCTCAAGGGGATAGTCAGGTAGAGGTAATTGATAGTTCCCTGGTAACTTCAAAAGGCAAAAGTTATCTCTATTTATATGAATATAACTCCTTATTTCTATTCTTTATTATAATAAGAATTCATGAAAATATTTAATTTAATATATTGTAATGCTAGTGAGACAGATATTATAAAAGTCACATATATCTGCATTACATATTTCAAATATTTAAAAATATATGATCAGATTTATTAAAAAAGAAAAATCAAATAGACAAGAATAGACAAAAAGTTATAATTAATTGAGAAGTGGTTTTAAAATGTAGTTGTAAAAATAAAAATAAAAGATTGCATATATATTTTTCTTTTAAAAGAAAATAAAACTATTTATTAAAAGCTGATGGTGAAAAAAATTAGAAAAAAAGATTAAAAAAACTCTCCCTTTTATAAAGTAAAAATAAATGTGTAAAAACAAATCTTAGTAGAAATTGAAAATAAAAAAGATTAATTAATTAATTTGGAATGCTAGATAATAAAATTGAAACCAATAATTGTAATAATCAAAAACTATGTAAACCATCTCATAAAAGTGGTAGTAGATTAATCTAAGAAAAAGATTAGTTAATGTGCAATGTAAAAAGTAATTAAAAACAGATTCAACTTACGATCAAAATTAAAAATAATGCTAAGGACTTAAAACAATGAGGGAGGAAGAATATAAAAAGTTGTAGCTGCTATTATTATTCAGTTCTGGCATTCATTTTGTGATTGAACTGTTCCAGTCTTCATTTTGCTATTGAGTTATTTCAGTCTTCATGCTGTTACATTATTCATTGTTCCAGAGATTTAGAAATCTAAGAACAGAATAGAGCCAGTCATTATTGTTGTGGAAAAGAATATTGCAGAACTAGCAACATGTGTTGCTACACTCTCTTAGAAGTGTTTGACTGGGCTTCAGACCCTGGAGTCCTCCATTAAAAATCAATTGTCCACATCTGGAACCAATGCCTAAATGGTGAGATAGATGCTGCTACATATTCTCTCTTCCATTGTCAAGCCAAGACAAGACCTGAAACCATCGATGGAGATCAAAAAGCCAATGGTTGGAAAATAATGCTGAAGCAAATCAAAAAAAAGGAATTGGGTATCTCAATCTCATGAAAACCTAGGTAAATATATTTTCCATAATAATGGTCTATAGACACTTGATTTTTTTTTTAAAAATGAAATGAACTCTAATGAAAGTCTATATAAAAATTAGCCTGATTAATCATTTACATTTATGTAAAATATTAGATTATTTCATATATGTATGCTTGAATAAATATTAATATTTGTTTAAGTATTATTTGATCTATTCTCTCTCTCTCTCTCTCTTGTCACTGTGTCACCAGTAAACATATAAATGTCTATCTGCATGTTAGGTTGGACATCCTGATTAAGAGTATGAGTTAGCCTGGTATATTTCAAGCAATGTATGTTTCTCATCCAAAGCATGCCAGCTAGCATTTGGGTTTGTTTCTCAAAACAAATAAAATGCTTTAGATGTCAGGTTTTGTTCCAGCATTCGAAGTAGGCCACAGTCAGGAAATGTGGTTATGTTATGCTTTTTGTAGCACAATATCCCCATGGGTATCATTGGTGGCTGTGCTATCAATGGTATTCTCCCATCTGCTTAAAGGGAATGTTCACCACCACAGTTGCAAAGTTGACAAAAGTTAATTAAAAAATGTTAAAAAATTTGCTAAATGTGCAATTTCAATGGCACCATTTGATCTTGGTCCCTCCGAATATGTTTATTACTAGGTTTAAATATCTCCAAATAAATATTGTTCTTGCTGGGTTTAATTACTTTTAAACATTTACTAGATTTAAATACTTTTAAACATAACCTTTTATTTGGTTTTATTTTTAAACATAACCTTTTATTTGGTTTTAATAAGTTTTAATATCTTGACTTTTAACTAAGTTTTAATAAGTTTTGATATCTAAACCTTAATACATTTACATTCTTGGTAATTACTATTTTACATCTTTAATAATATGGGAATGGACTGGCACTACAAGCAGAGGGGAAAATACTATTGATAGCTGAATCATCAATGATACCCATGGTCAGATTAGGCTATACAAAGCATAACATGACTACATTTCTTGATCTTGACTACTGGAATAAAACCTGTCATTCAAAGCATTTTCTTCATTTTGAGAATTAAACCCAGGCACCAGTCAACCATATATCATATAACCAGCATGCTTCATATGGCAGGCACACAATCCAGGCTTCACATATCCCAAGTTAGCTGGTACTCTTAATCAGGGGATCCAGCACATTAATTTAACACACAGATAGACATTTATATTTTTAAATAATTGGTGATGCAATGACAAGAGAGAGAGAGAGAATAGACCAAATAATACTTAAGCAAGCATTAATATTTATTCAAGCACACATATACAATATAATATAACAAAATATAAATGATTAATCAGGCTATTTAGAGTTCATTTCATTTTAAAAAATATCAAGTGTCTAGAGACCATTATTATGGAAATATATTTACCTAGGCTTGCATGAGATTGAGATGACACAGTTCCTTAGGTTTTGGTTTGCATCAGTGTTACTTTCCAACCAGTTGGCTTTTTGGTCTCCATTGATGGTTTCAGGTCTTGTCTTGGAAATGGAAGAAAGAGACTATGCAGAAGCATCTATTTCATTATTAAGGCATTGGTTCTGGGCATTAGTTCCAGATGTGAACATTTTTAGTGGAGGACTTTTGGGGCCTGAAACCCAGACAAACTTTTCTAAGGTGGTATAGCAATATGGCTTCTGCAATAATATTTTCCACAGCAGTAATGAATGGTTCTATTTTATCTTTAGATTTCTGAATCTGTGAAGCAATTAATAATGTAATGCATCAATAACAGCATGAAGACTGGAATAATCTAACAGATTCAAGAGTGGAATACTTCAAACACAAAATAAAGTCTAGAATGAATGAATTAGGACTGAATGAAGACAGAATTGAATTGAATAACTGAATGAAGTAAGCAATAAATAATATAGTGAATCAATAATGGAATGAATATTGGACTCAGGAATGAAGAACAGACTGGACTGAAGAACAATAGCCAAGTCATCATTTTATATCTTAACTCTCCCATTATTTTAATTTCGTATCATTTTTAATTTTGATCATAACTTGAATCTGGTTGTTTTTTTTTTGCAATTAATTTTTACATTTCATTTTATCTAAACTTTTTTCTAAATTATCCCGAAGAGATAGCTTACATAGGTTTTTAATTAATTAAATTGTTAGTTTTATCTTTTTGAATGTTTTCTTTTATAAACTAATTTTTATTCTGATTTTTTTCATATTTACTTATTTTTATCACTTTTACTCTTTTAATTTTCTTTAAAAAGAAGAGAGTTTATAAATCTTTTTTTTTCTAATTCTTTTTCTCAATTGCTTTTAATAAATAGTTTTATTCACTTTTAAAAGAAAAATAAATGCAGTCTTTTTATTTTACAAATTTGCATTTTAAAATTTCCTTCTGAAATAATTATTTCTTTCAAATAAATTTAATCATATATATTTATAAAATTATGAATCAAGTAACATAGATATACAGGTTTTATAACATATATCTCTTGCTAGTATTACATCACACACTCCTCCTTTTAAGATGTAAAAGGTTCATCAATTTGACCCATTTTCACTCTAACATTTTGTTTTTGATTTTTCCATCTGATTTTCAT
Source organism: Epiperipatus broadwayi (assembly GCA_028023455.1). Classification (NCBI taxonomy): domain Eukaryota; kingdom Metazoa; phylum Onychophora; class Udeonychophora; order Euonychophora; family Peripatidae; genus Epiperipatus; species Epiperipatus broadwayi. The sequence continues at coordinate 363,822 of JAQFVV010000078.1, read as the reverse complement.
CTTTCGTTTTTATTTATTTATTTAATTACTATTTTTTTTATAAGTGTCGAATGCATACAGACTGGCAACTACAGAGGATGATTTTTTTTACACTGCTCTATCATATAGGCCACAATCTACATTGACTGGCAATGATTATGTCATATGTGATGACCACCAGGGATAACATGCATTTTTTCAATGTGTATAAAGAGGGTGAATACCATGAATGGCAGAATATGTCTGCTGATATCCAACTTATGCAATAAACATATACTTTAACATTATTAAAGTGCTGGAATTTCTCTACCAGTAGGTTTAATGAGCCAAGGACTTTCTCCCTTGGGTCTGCATCCTAGAAGATTTGGGATCTTTGTGAGTGGCAGTGGCTTATGCTAAAACAAGATTTGTTATAATATGCTGGGAATTTTTTCTTTCAGCGAAACTGGTTTGTGGCTTACTCTGGAATTCTCTTTCCAGTGCACACATTTTTTTTAGATAAGGGACTGGGATGACATCTCCCAACATGTCAGATGAGTCCAGGTCCTTTTTTTCTGGATCCTCATCTTATCAGATAATCCCTCTCATTTTCATGACCATTATGGGTCTTACATTCCTCAACCTTTATCTGCACCTTCTCCTCTCCCTCCATGACTCTATTAACATAAACACAATGTACACCTATTTGAAAAAATTATTTTGCAACATTTTTATTTATTTATTTTAATTATAGATTTCATTCTATTTATTATAGCTTTATTCAATTTATTTGCTTCTAAAATCTTTTTTTTTTTATTTATGTATGTTGATTTTCTACAAAAAACTTTTATTTTATTCTCATATATTTACTCTAAAATATTGTTATTTTACTTTAAATAAAAATTCTCATTTTACTTCCATTTAACTACTCTTTTACTTCCATTCTTGGATATTAATATTAAAATATTTTTATTTTACTCCCTTTATCAAATATTAACTGTAAATAAAAAGAAATTTTTATTTTATTTTATTTATTTAACTCTCTGGCCACTTTTTCTTCTCTCTCCTTTTTATTTAAATTACATAACTTATTCTTTTCTATTTTTAATCTTTAATTATTTTTTGTTTACCTTGGTCTATTTATCTTCTCACACTGCTCACTGATTTCATTTTTATCACTATCCAAGTTAGTGTCTATTTTAATTTTTTAGTTTCAAACTTTTGAACTGGGACTCTCCAAATAATGTAAGTTTATTGCAACTTTTTAAATTTTGTAATTAACTTTTGACAATTTTGTGACTGCAGTGATGGACCGGTCCTTCAAGCAGAGGAGTAGAATACCATTGATAGATTAACCATCAATGGTACCTGTGGTCAGATCCAGGCTACACAAAGCAGAGCCTATGACCACCTTTCCAGGCCATAGCACTCATCGACTACTAGATCAACACCCTACAGCCAGAGCACTTTATAAATTATATATGGTCAGCATGCTCGGACGACAGGCCACAAATTTAACACTTAAAATTTAAACATATTTTTTTCCTATGCCAGGTAATGATTATCTATTTACATTTATATATCTTTCATATACAAAACAAATCCTTCCTTTTGATTCTTTTCTAAAGTTGTTTTATTACAGGAACTAAATCCTATGAATAAATTTAATACGAAAAAATATATATATTATTTCCTCATACAATGATTTATGCTGTTTTTGCTTTTTTTTTTTTTTTTTTTAAGGTTAACAGTTATTTCAAAAATACGAAAAATAAAAAATATAAATATGTGCATAAAAAAATATGTAATACCCTTCCTTCCTATTAGATTGATTTATAGAATTCGGTTCAGTAGTAAAACAAGTTTTAAAAACAATCAAGACTTGTTTTTTAATATATTAATAATTGTTGAAGTTAGATTAAATTTTGAATGAAAAAAGAAAAACAATATTTGGAATTAGAAAGATATGAACTTAGGATTTTCAGTCTATATTCATCCTCCGCTCCATCTCAATCAACCAATACATATGACCACACACATGCGAAAAAGATAAAGAATCCCACATGTAGGTGTACATATACTGATTGTATATATCTGTGGGAGACTATGATCTGACCCAACTGATAAGTGCTGGTTCTGCATGAAATACGTCTATTGGAGATCATTTATATTTTTCATGTGTGTAATCATGTGTATCAGTTGGTTGAGATGGAGTGGAGAATGAACATATGCTGAAAAACCTAAGTTCAAATCCCTGTATTTACTATAGTAAACATTTGGAATACTGAATGAGTAGATTAATTAAATATTTGGAATTTATAAATAATTTATATATTTTTATAGTTTTGCTATAATTATATTGAGATTTTTTTTTTTTTTAATCCAATATTTTGACTTAAGGGCCATTTTTAGAGTATTCCCATACGCATTTATTTAATAAACTAACATATTCATTTAATATTATTGTCATTGTTTATAAATAAAATTTGAATACTAAATTAAAAAGTAATCGAATGTTTTTATTGCTGAGTTCATAATAAGTTTGATCGCTCGAAGTGCCAGAACTGGGATCGATCCCAAAGCATTGCACTCCACCGCAGTCTGACCATGGTACTAAACAATGCAAGGAAATTCTATACTTAATTACTATATAGAGAATTAATTAAGAGTTAGGTGAAATACAAAATCAAATTGTCATTAATGTCAACTAAGAACTTTTTATTGACTCGCTTAATACTCATTTATGTTAATCATTAAATCTACACCAATAAATTTATGTGTATACGGTAAAAACAAAACTTGAAAATACATTTAGTAAACGTTGTGTTGCAATGTTAACATATTATTCTGTTTTAATTTTTCTGAGATTCGAATTTTTCAACTAAGTTTAGAAAGTTAATTTAGACAGTTGATCTGTATTCAACCAAGTAGTCCTACAATCATCGATATTTTGATATCTAATTATTCTAGTGTAAAACAATAGCAATAAAAAAAAACTGTAATAAACTAGTATATAAGCTTGGTTATTATCTTTAACTTCAGTATTCAATTATTTTTTTCAGGAAGAAGTTGCATATGGCTATTTTATTTTTAGCCATGTTAACATAAAAATAGAAAGAGAAATGGAAATTATTTTGCCGCTTTTTGTTTTTTCAAAAAAGAGAGAAAGGCGACGTGATAATGGCCACCTTTTATCACATAAGTTATCTACTATTACTAATGTTTGACTACATTTTTTAAATCATTAAAAACCCTTCAATTTATTAAATTCTTTGGTATCTCAGTCTAATAGTATCATTGCATTTTAATATTTCAAATGTTGTTGGCGAATAATAGGCAATTATCAGTGATGACGACCAGATGTTCTATTACTTGATATCAAAAAATTTTGTCAAATTCTTTGGCATCACAAAAACTGCTTTCCAAAAAATAATATACATTAAGCTTCTTAAAAATTAATAAAATATGCAACATAATAAAAAAATTATATATCATTGTTTTTACCTTCGTATAAATTCTGAATTGGCGTCCTTTTTTAGGATAATATCACACTATACATATATAAATAAAAGCTGTAGTTTATTGAATAACAAAATAATATATTTCAAAATTCTTTTACCAACTGTTGCTACAACACAAGTGGAAAATACACGATTAATGACTTTGCAAAGCTATCACTAAAATCATAATTATTATTTGATAGTTTTTAGGGAGAAAAACTATTTTGATTATGAATAAAAAATGTAATCTAATTATTCTGTACAATACTTACTCCACATATATAGAAAAAAAAAAATCCTTTAGACACACGAATTATATTTTATTAGTCACGTGATCATTGGCATTAAATTACATGAATTCATAGTCATAGTCATAGTCATTGGATGTTGAAGAAGAAATGGTAAATAAAAATTGATCATTTCTTCACACTTTAAGTAATAATCTAAATTTCAATAATTTGTTATGCGAATACATTAATAAAGAATCGCTGGTATTTAATTTTAATTTTTTTTCTTTTGATTTATTATCACCGAAGTTCTTCGTCCATTTTATAATACTTGGAAAACAAATATATGATTTCCGTAAACATTTAAGAAAAAGAAACCATTTACTGTTGTTATTTAAATTTGCTTTTGTTCATAGAAAATTATAACGATGCTTTTTTTTTAAAAAAAAAAAAAGACCCATTATTCTAATTAAGATGGCTAATATTAGTACAAATATATTAAACTTAAAAAGAAGGATAGTTTCAAAATATTAGGAGACAAAGGTTCAGAAATGCTTTTTATTATTGCGCATATTATAAGATAGGTTTAAAACAGATTGTATATTTTAAGTAAAAATTAATCACTGCTTGCCACTTCATTTATATAGAATTTAAAATTTGAAGCTACGACGTGAACTTTAATGAATCCTCTACATCAATAATATTAACAGCACTAACAGATTTTATTTATCATGCATTTATTCATCTTCAATCTCTATATATTAGATATACCTTAAAGCCTTCATATAAATAAATATGTCTTTAAAAACAAACAAACAAGCAAATGACTTTTTCCCCTACAAGATGCATTTTTTTCTGAATAACACTCTTCAGTTGGCCCAGATCATAACCTATGTATACCTTAAGCATGCTAATTTTGAATGACAGCAGCAAAAACACGCTTTCATTCATCTTGTATTATCTGCTTTTAAAGCATATTAATTTTCAAAATTTATAGAGCACTAATCTAGATTTCTCCAAATATATTTTATGAGGTTCAAACCAAGGTGGATTTATGATAACAGTTTAGACATGATTTTAAATTTATGTTAAATCATTCAATTATGGTGAGAATGACAGTTTGCATTTTGGCAGTAATTTGCATAAGTTAATGCATAAAGTACTGTTGTACAATTTTAAAAAGTCATAAAATAGTGAGTTAAACTTATGTAGTTGGCCAAATGGTCAGAGTAGTTGCTGATTAGTATGATTTGGTTTAGTTTCTGAAGAAAGAAAACAGACTTTTGATTGAAAACACAAGGATTTAATAGATATAACCTAATCAATAGAATCTTTCTAGATAAACAAATTTTAAATTGTAGAAATAGTAAAAGATAAATGATGTGGTCATTGCTTTCTAACTTATGAACTCAGTTATTCTTGAAACATATTCATTTACTTGCTAATATTATAAATATATGGGTTAGCAACAGACCAGTTCTTATGTGTTTTTAGAAAAATTTGTCTTTTGAATATTTTTTTTATTACGAAGATTTGAACTTCAGATCTTAAGCATAATGAGGTAATTTATTGATCACTACACCCTGGGGTTTTTTATAATAACGTGCAAGAGTATAATTAAATTGAATTGACTGTGTCGAGTTCATTAAAATAATAAGCTATCCGAAAATGAATTTCATATGAATAAACTGAACTTAAAATGTTTGAAATGAAAATAGAATTTAGAGTCACTTGAATTAAATTTACTGTTTTTAAAAAGGCTATATTTGTTTCATTGATCATAAAAAATATTGAGATAAAAAATTGTTCGAATATGAGTCAATAAAATATATATAGATGAAAAGAATAATAACTAGTGTATAATTTATATTTGAAGTGCAGGAGATATTTGTATGGCCAAATGACTTTTTTATGGAATGGTCAGACATGCAATGAGAGAAAGAAAAAAATACAGAGCTGTTAAATGAACTTTCAGGTATTTGATATTTTCAGCTCATGCTCTGCACTGGATGATGTTTGCCATGTGGGGAGTTGAGATGAAGTTCTCATTGTTGCACTGATGAAGGATGCACTGATAAAAGCCAAAAAAACAACAACACACCCATTGCCAATGTAATGTATATATTTAAAAATCAGGTAGTATGTTGACTTGCACTTTTGTAAACTTCAAAGAAACTCTTTCTGAAGGTCATTTTAATAAAACAGTAACACCTGAATAGTGTCATTAGTACTTTCTAAGCTTTTCATCTTAAGTTCATGCTATTTTAGAATTTAGTGTTTTTGATTCATTTTCAAGAAGTTATATTAACATAAAAGAATATAAAGAATAATTGATTTATTGTTTATTTATAAAAAAAAAAAAAGCTAAATTAATGTTGTTTAGAAAATAACAGGTGTGAATTAATAATAATATATATATTAAATGTTTTTATTCACATAAATGCACTAACAAGGAAAAAGTAAATTTTCTTCCATTTTTACATATATAACTGTGAGTAGTTTATGTTTAGAAATAGAAACATTACTATGATCATTCACAAGTCAGGTTTTCAAAGAATTATTTAAGTAAATTTGCAAATGATGCATCTTTTGTATCCATGCTAATTTATTCATCGAATAAAAAAAGTATCTGATGAATAAATAAGAAAGTGGGAATCATTTGCAAATTTATTTAAATGATTCTTTGGGAATTTAACTTGTGAATGTTTGTAGTAATGTTTTTTATTTCTAAACATAAATGATCCATGCTTTTCTATGCAACACAAAATTATCAAAATCAATTACTAGAACTGCTGCTGGACACTGCTAGCATCAATGTTGCACATTAAAAATGTTTAAATTTCACTAATTTTTTGCTAAAATTGTTTGCAACTCTATAAAAATATATTGCCATTGGGAATACATATGCATTGAAAGTTTCAGTTAGACTGGAAATTGTATAGTAGATGAAAATTGAGTTACAAGATTTAATCCAAACACATAGACAAAAAAAAGAATAAGTTAAATAAAATCATACAAAAAGGAAAGATTTGATGATAATATTGGCAAAATATATAAATAGTAAAAGTAGACTTAAAATTATGGCTAAAATAAATGGATATATACACATATTTTTAAAATAAAAAGTGTAAAATGTTTTTAATTATAAAATATGATTTGCACTTTGCATATATTTTATCAATAATCATTATATTCCTATCTATAATTTTTAATTGAATTGATAGTTCATTGTATATAATATGAAATTACATAAAGCCTAATGTATACGTAACTAAGAGGAACAATCTAATCTCCCTCAAGCTATGAATAAATAAACTATGTTCAGCAAAGGAAAAAGAGTAGAATAGTTCATTTTACTGTTTACTTTTATTAAACATTCACAGCGTTATTTATTCATAGCTTAAAGGAGATTGGTTTATTCTCCTTACTAATGCACATACTATAACTTCATTCTATCATTCCTATTACTTTCATTTTGTCACATATTTATCTGCTCCTTTTGGTCTTAAATCTAGCTTCATATAAATAATTTTATTTTTGAATATTGTTTCTGGAGGTGTCATTTTATTGTATCAGTCATTGATACATCATTCTAATGCCACATTTTTTCCATATAACTAGTCTTTTTTTTTTTAAAAAAAAAAAAAAATTGAAACAATGTAAACTCCTCTTTGCTTTTCATTTTTTTTCTATAGACTCGGTGAACACTGGTAAATGTTGTTGATGAAAAATGCTTTATTACAGATGACACTAATTATCCACTTCTGAATTTAATTCATTGCAATTATTTCTATTTCTGTGAGTTATTTTTATTTATTATCTACATTATTATAATTTATTCCTGTCATTGTTTTGCATTTGTTATATTTATTTATTGAATAATAGAAAAAGGAGAAAATTGTGAACTTAATATTATTCTGAACTTTCCATAACTCATTGCATGTTTTATGGATAGAGCAGGATGACAATGATTATGCATGTGCATTTTAACCCTTGAAAGATTATACTTTGCATAAAGTTTGCACAAAACAAATATCCAATTATTATTTTTTTTGGTAATAATCTTTGAAAAATTTCTTTTGAAAATATATAAAATGTTAAATCAAGATTATTACAATCATAAATATAAAAGATATGCAAATGGTTAATCACTATATTTTATATTAACCAGTTTTTTTAAACATTATATCTAATTATTAAATATTAAAACTACATAATGCAAAGAATAGCAATGGAAAGATTTGTAATATAAAACCTGACTTGTTTTATTTACATACATTTCATTGAATGAAAATTATTAAAATGTTTTCATCTATAATTTTTAATGGTTTCCTGGTTCAATTGTTTTTTCATTTATATGGGGAGTTTTTTGCCTTTAATTCTCTTTAAAAATTGTGGATAAAATTTCATTGTTTATATGCAACAGGAAGTGACAGCATATATAAGTGAACATTAATTAGATTTCTGTTTATACATATTATTTCAATTTGATTGTTGTCAAAGATGTGAATACAGGAAGCTTGATATTTGTATAAAATTTTAATAATTTGATATTAATAAATATTGAACAAATAATGAAGACCCACATGTAAGAAGCCTGACCTGGGTTAACAGAATAATGCTGACATAGCATGAGTTGGAAATCTTTTAATTTTTTCACATATTTCCATTTTGAAAAAAAAACATAAAAGAAACATGAATTATATTTTTTCTGATCATTATCACTTTGCAATTATCCAAGTGAAGATTGTACTAAGATTCATCTAGTAACTTCATTTATAATTAAGATATACCAGGTAAGTTCAAGGAGTACCAATTTTCTTTATGTAAAACTACATATTATAAAATATTTCTTACATATTATATCCTAATTACTTCCTTATTAAGATAACAGCATATTTACCAACTTAGGTCATATGCATACACAAGCTGTTTAATGAAATAAAATATACAATGGAAATGAGTCACGTTTAAATAAGACCAGCATAGACATTAAATTTAGTTTTAAATAAAAAAATAATTTATTGAAACAGATTAATTTAAAAAATATTCATGGTTATAAGCACACCCAGTCATAATAAAATTGTAATTCTTAACTGATGCATCAGAAAAAAATATATTGGCATGCACTTTTTAAAAAAAAGAAAACCTATCCTTTTTTTTCCATATGTCATAACATCGGCCGGTACGCGAACCCACAACCGTCTGCAATCAACTACTTGCTTGCACGCTAACAATGCAAGACAAGAAAACCTATCCTTCATTAAGAAAATTTAACTTGTTACATATTGCTAACATCTCCAATTATATATATGCATACTTTTAATAAATCAATATTTTACAAATATAAAAAGAAAAAATGAGTTAGGCCTATTAATAATTCATAAGTTTACTGATTGGGAAGCTTTCTAAAACTATAGCAGTCATTTAATATTTCTTTAATCAATTTTTTAATTTCTTAATTTCAAATTTGAATGACTGTGGATCCCTCATATTATATATTTCTTTACTTCAACAATCTAGAGAAATTTTTGAGCAATAGGAACAATCTTCACTCAGAACATCAGCATCATCACATGATCACATTTCTTATGTTTGCACTGAGTAGCAATACATATGCAGAGTTTTGCCTGTTTTAATAACAACAGCATCATTTTAGATTATTAGCTTTTATTAATGGATAATGTTAGAAATGTTGATGTAAGATAATAAATGTGAGTGGAAAAAATGTGATTGATTGGCGTTTAAAAGATAAAGAAACAAAGATGAATATGTTTAAAAGATTATAAAAGTCTAAAAGAAAAAGAAAAAACAATTAGTTATAAATACTTGTTGAAATTTGGAAACGGTGGTGTAAAGTAACTTAGGAAAGTTATTATTACTGAGTAACTATTTTGATCAAGATTTGACTGATCAATCAATTTTGTTACCTGGAAAAAGTTTTAAAATCTGAGCATTTTAAAATTATTAAAAAAGACTTACTTAAAATTAACTATTGAACTAATTCAACATATATATAAGGAAAACAATATATATATATATTCAAATATAATGTCTCATTTTAATGTCAATTTGAAATTGGAGTTTGAGGCAGTAATCTCATTGCCTCAGCTATAGAACTAGTCCCGTATTTGATGAATGCAAATGATATATAAATTAATGATGAGGATGACAATGAACCAATAGTTTTAATCAGTCCACTAAAAATAAAATGCTGATGATGTAATTCAGGGGTGCGCAGACCATTTTACGTGTGCCCGCCGCTATCCGAACACGATGAAAAATTATTTATCTGATACAAATAAATTTAATTTTTAAAATTTCTTATAAATTATTGTATTATGTTGTAATCAAATTGTAGGGCATACTATAGTTTTACAGCATAAAAATATAAACGTTAATTATATGTTAAAATTTTATTTTTGAAATAAATATTTTTTTGTACATTATGTGTATTATTAACAATATCCAACTATAAATTTACATTGAAAAAATAAATGGTGCTCGCCACCTAGTGGAAAAAATAAATGGTGCCTGCCACCTGGCTGGTATTATAGAATGTGCTCTTAAGTGCAAAAAGGTTGGGGACCCCTGATGTAATTGATGCAAATAAAAAAGCAAACTAAATATTTTACAACAATGCTACAAAAATTGACGAGATAAATCACTCCCTTATACTAATTTACCTCTGCTCAAGTACAGATAGCAACAATGAAATCAAGTATTTATTTGTGAATTTTAATAAAACTTTATTGCTTTGCTATTCATTTGTTTATAGCTAACCAACTATTAAATTTCAAAAATATCAGAAAAAATAAGTTAAATTATTTTATAAAGTCTTAATACATAGAGGTTTTTTTTTATTTGTGATTAAGTGAGACTATGATAAACTACATATATTTATACATTCTTTAAACAAAATGTTTATTTATTTATGGACATATTTATATAAAATAAAAATATGACATACATTAAATAAATTAAATATCTTTAATTAATTATATAAAAACAAAACTCTGATATCATAATTTGTTTTTTTAATTTTTTTGTTATCTATATTGAGGTGGTATTTTCTGCCATCTCATGTATAAATACATATATATTTAATTTTATAGTTAATTTAGTAATTTCATTAGTTTGTAAATAGAATTTTATAAAAATGTATTATCTTATATTTAATTTATTAAAAAGTTTTTTTTTTTTATTTCACTAAGAAATCAGACTTTCAAGTTTGATTTCATTTCAAAGTAAAATAGTTTTCTTGAATAATAAGATTTTTTATTAAAAGTTTTTTTTTTTAATTCTAAGAAAAAAAATGGGATGGGGAGAAATTTGAAAAGGTAGCAATTAAACTCTATTGTTGAAACTCAATCTAAATACCAATTTATAATTAAAAGTACTGCTTTATATTTCCTTAATTAATTAAGAACTTTGAAAATTAAAAATTCTAAAAGAAAAAAGAACAGATATTAAGTGATAAATTTTTGCTAAAAATAACTCAAAAGATGAGAATCCTTTTTGGAAAATAAAATGCAGAAATGGGGGCAGGGGAGTGAAGAAGAAAAATATAAATTATGGAATCATCTTTTGTTTAGGATAAAAACAACTTTTTATAGAAAATTATTGCTACAAGTTACTATGAAAATGTTTTCCAGCTAGAGAGAACCAATGACTTCTCTCCTGGAAGGAAATTCATGTCTCCTGAGCTGAATGTGATATATGCAGAGGAATTTCCATCTCTGGAAAAAAAAGTGAAACCAACCAGCTGGCTGAGGGTGTTTCAAGAAGAGGACTAAAGTGATTTATGCAAAAAGCTATTGAAGAATATCAATTCATGGAAATTACTGATTAAATTTGATGGACTGATAACTGCCCAATACTTTGGAAATGACTAAACATCACATGATAACCATTTCTTATGTTTGCTCATAACTGTTATTAAAACAGACAAAACTCTCCATACAGTATTGCCACTCAGAGCAAGCCAGAGTAATCAATGAATGCCAGAAGGTTTGTGCATAAAATCCCTATCTAGTGCCTACTCATCCAATATCCCCAGACTAGTTTCTGGCTTGTAGCCTTCATCAGTGAGGATCCTTGGATCTGAGAGCAATGCACCTAGATCTTAGGATCTAATGCAACCCTCCATCAGACACCTTTTATTTCTACTTAATTACAAAACTATGAGAATAAAATTGAAAACACAATACTATTTACAATCTAAACTCATTAGCTTATATAGTCATATAGATCTGAACTCAGTTCAGTACACCTAATTTTGGTGTCTTTGGTTCTTTAATAACCATAGCCACCACTATCCTATTAAGCAGGACTGGTATTAAACCACTAAACATCATGTGATCACCATTTCTTATGCTTGCTCATAACTGTTATTAAAACAGGCAAAACTATCCATACAGTATTGCCACTCAGTGCAAGTCAGAGTAATCAATGGATGTCAGAAGGCTTGTGCATAATATCCCTACCTAGTGACTATTCATTCAATATTCCCAGTCTAGTTTCTGGCTTGTGGCCTTTGTCAGTGAGGATTTTGGGTAGGATGCTGGCAAGGATATGATGAAATATTTAACTCATGATCACATCCATCTCCAATGGGCTAGCTCTATTTTCACACATTGAATCTAGATATAATTTGGGTGAGTTCATCCTCATCTTTTTCCCCATTCTGGTTTTATTATACCTCAGCATTTGAACTCAGGGAGAATTCATACTCGACTCTCTTCAAGGATGGGCCTACTCATAGCAATAACTACTGTACCTCTATATAAGTGTAAAAAAGAAGTTACCCTCTAAACTAATCTGTAACCTTGTTCTCAGCCAAGAGTATGAGTCTCTATCTGTGTTAATCTCATCTGGAAATTTTAGTGTAAGGAAATGTGTGAAATTTGCTAATTTTTAACCTGAAATTACTGTAAACCAAGAAAAAGCAAATTAACTAAGAATTGATCATTTTAAATATTTTCATTAGGTTAATATTTTAAATTGTGAGACTTTTTTTAAAAAATCCAAACAATTTTCTCTTCAAAATTATGAAATAGTTTTTAGAGAATTTAATTTTTTGTAAATTTAACTTTTTTTTAAATATGTTTTATTTCTTTTCATTCATTTTCTTTTCTAAAAACTTAACAAAGGGTTAATTAATCTAAATCAAAAATTGTTATCTTTGATTTTCCAAATGTTGTTTTTCCAACTCTTTAGTAATTTTAAAGAAATAATCTAATTAAAAGTTAATTTATGAATAGGAATCAACTGTTTGATCATAATTTTTATGAAAATATATTTTTTGATGAAATGGATGCTTAAAATTTCATACTATCATATCATTTTTTGCTTATTGTTTATTAAATAATTGTTTTTAAAAATATTTTTTAGTCTTAATTTCTTTATTCTATCCAATTCCTGATTCATAAAATGCAGTGTGTATGACTATTTCATGACAGCTTAATGTTCTAGGATGTTTTAAATGAGCTCATTAAAACTGTTTACTTATAATAGGGTAAATCTAGAAATTATTTGAAATAATTTATAATAAACTGCTTTATTTATTTCTTGCTCACAGTAATGGTTTATGGAGTTTTTATTTCCTGAGTTGGATTGAATAGGGGTTTATGTCGTGCTATGGACATTGATGATGATTTCATTACTTCTTTAATTCTGGTTGGCACAAAGGGATATCCTTTAATGTTCATGCATTACATTTCATTTTATTTATTATTTCTTTAGAAATTTAGTTTATAATTGGCCAGTACATTAATGGTAGTAAGTGGCCAGAGAATTGATGGTGGTCAGGTTGTTTTTAGTATCTCAGCATTATTTGACTTATTGGTGTATTTTGATGGAGTAACATCTAATTATGTGCATCCAGATAATTATTGTTTGTATTCTTGCTCTAAGCTTGGCAGTGGCCAAATAATTAACCTGGTTTATAATGGACCACTTTCAAATGCAGTCACAAGATTGACTGTTGGTTTATTTTTATTGTTGACCATTCATGATTATGAATGATTATTACTTGTGTGTAATGATGGCAAACTTATTGTTAATTCTGTACTGACTTCTCACACTCATTTCTTTTATATTTAATTTTATATTTTGTTTATTTGGGGGTTAATGATGGTTTCCCATCTCCTCATAACTCAGCCCTAATGTGGTATACTGTTACAAATGGCTACCCAATTGTGAGACATATCATTTTAATGGGTCTTCTTATATAAATTCATGCAATCAGACATTATTTTTATGGATTACTATGGATATGTATGAAGAGGGAGAATTTTTAAAATTAATATACATTTTCTTCAAGTGTGCAAAATATATGACAATTTATAACATAATAAAAATGATTAATAATCATTTTAATAATTTAGTGAAAGGGTGATTGCTAAGAATAGGAGGAATATTGGTATTGTTTAGATATGGACTGCTTTCATGTAGTTACATTTTTTATTTATATACAGTATAACTAGTGGAATTCTTAATAACTTGAAAGTCATGTGACCTTTGATCACCAGAAATGACAGGTGAGTTTCAACAACTCTTTAGCTCTTGGGTCAATCATTCCAACTTTGTGCTAAGTTGAACTAACATAGACATAGACATTAATAATGATAAGTACACTATAGTATAATTTTAATTGAAGTCCAACTTCTTCAAGATTTAAACTAATATTACTCCAAACCATAGCTCATCATCTTAACATTACACTAACAAACTTCCTTATTCCATCCATCTATTTCCCATGTAATCTCTTTCTATGTCTTTTTCAATCAATTGAGATTCAATTTAAGACTTCAACTGCCTATCTGTTACCATTTCTTTTAGAAATATGATAGCCCATTTCCACTTCAGTCTCATAATTCTTTCAATGATGTCAATAATAGCTAATTATCAATGAGTTGGAAGTAAAGTTATTTTAAAATATGAAGCATGCTACTATCATTTTTTCTTGGGCTTCAAATGTTTAAAATTCTTTAAGGACATCTCTGCTAAGCAATGAACCATAGTCATTTATTTATATGTCAAAACCATCAATACCCAAAAGAATAATCATAAGAGCCAGAAAGTAAATTACAGTTAAGCAAATTTTTTTAAGTCTGGAAAAAAATATTGATAAAGAAACAATATACTGGTGTTTTCAAGAGGATCCAAATGTTTCTCTAGTAAAAATGAGAAAATTATAAATCAATAGTGTAAGGGTAGTCTTTTTATATTTATATTATTATAACACATTTCAAGAGTACTCTTCTTGCAGATTCATCTTCTAAAATGAAAAAAAAGCAATGATAAATATTGCAGTACTATGATTGAGTGACAGAGAAGCAATCTTATAGGTATAAAAATAGTAATATTTAAAAATAAATATACAAGGATAACATTTGTACTGATTTTTTAAGTTTATTTAAAAATGGATGCATAAAGATTCAGACCTGTGTAGAAATTATTTCATTACTGAAAGATTTTCAGTTGCATATGTTTTTTCAGCAGCATACTTTTCTTTGCCATATCTATCTCATCTTCTGTAAACTTTTATAATTAATAGATATAGATGATAGTGCTTAATAAATCTCTATCAAATATCCCTGGTCTTGTTTCAAGCTTATGACATTCGTCAGTGAGTCATGTAATAGAGTCATAATATTTTATTGTTTTTCATATGTTCATTTAATAAAAAAGGTCTATATCTTAATATATACTTATAAATTACAAGCTCTAATGATGTTTAGATGTGATATTAAAACTGACATTTTTATTTAAAATAATATTGAGTATATTTAAAGATAAGTTGTCTCTAACTTAAGTATATGAAGAAGTAGATAATCCTCAATATAATATATGAACTATATTCTTGAATAATCTGATCATCTTAATAAAGTCGATGATTTTTTAGTTCATAATTCTTCATAATACTAGAAATTACTGACCAAGTTCAAAAATGCTTTGGAAAAAAAGTAAAAGCTAAATCATGGTTCATCAGCCATAAAATATTATACCATTTATTTATATATAGTACAAATATATTTGGCACTTGGTAATATTTATAAAAAAGCTTAAAAAAAAGTAAAATTTAAAAATCTTTAAAAGAAGCAATTGAATTATTATTTTTAATTAGTGAAATTTATTTTTTTTAAATGTACAATAAAAGTTATTTTCATGTTTAATATTATCTGTTTAAATAAAAATAAAAGTTAGAATTGGAAAGAATAAAAGTATTTTAAGATGACTAATCCAGGCAAACAAAAAGAAATTCCAAACATAAAAGATTATGATCAGTAAAAAAATTTTAACAATTAAAGATGGCAGTATTACACTGTTAAAAAAAAGACTTTGTAATTTAAATTTAATAAAGAATGTTCAGGATTATCAGCTCATATTTTAGATTAAACAAAAGATAAAATATATGTACAGAAAACTAAAAAAACTGGTCGAGGGTATAAAAAGAACCAAATAGTTTCTAGTTGGGTCTTTTGCTGGCTTTGTCATGCGTGGATGGGTGAGAGGACAGGGCTAGATTCGGCCCTTGTTCTCTCAATCATGATAAATGCCCCATTCCAAAATATTCATAAGATGAACTAATGCATCTGGTATGAATGGAAATCAGAGCATGTGGACACATTCTTTAGCCATAAAGATGTTACCCCAGAACCTTCATGTCAAGCCATACCTTGCAACTAACCAGGAGTGTAAAAAAATGTTGACAGAGTGAAACTAGATAACTTCCAAGAAGCTCAGGATCCCAAGTATACCACAAGAATCTACACAAACTTACCAGTAAGCTATGATTATTTATTCCCGATTCATGATTAAAAATGTTGGCCTATTAACATTAACTATTAGCTTATAACACTGATAAAGACATTACTTTTCATTATTCAAGGAACTTTCTAGAAAGAATCTAAGTGTAACAAGAATTCTTTGTTTGATTAATATTGTTTGGATTAGCATGTATGTGCTTTCCAATTTTATTTAATAATTTATCTTTTAAATACTTCAATTTGTTATAATAAAATATTTAACTTTTAATATCAACTTTTCATTGTGCAATAGTAATGTTAGTTTATTAAATTTATTGTTAGTTAATTGCATGACATATGTATAAATTATCTTTGCCAATATTTATTAATTGAGCACTGGGAGTAATAATATTCTCTGAAAATAAATTAAGTTATGAGAAATCATAATCCTGATCTTTTTAGTTACTTGCATGGAAATTATGGGACACAAGGATGTGATATGATGTACTGTGGCTTCTCCTTAAACGAAGTCAAGAATATTTGAGCAATTATACCCAGATAAATCTGTTAGCCACTTAATTTTCAAGTCTCCACTCTAAGTTTTCCCATATTTTGCTCCATCCCATTTCCACAACATAATCTTTGTCAACTCTATGGCCTTTATATCTAAATCCCCCTTATCTTTTCCCAAACCCAGCATAAAACCAATAATTCACTTTCTGTACAATCACTTTTTTCATATTTATTCTTCCATAACTTCATTATATGTAACCTTTCTATTTTCAAGCATTTACATTCAATTAACAAATGCTTAATATTTTCTATTCCTTCTTTACATAATTTACAAAATAAATCACCCATATTTTTCCATTTACATGTATATTCTCTTGTTGCTAAAAATCCCGTTCGAGCCTTAAACAATAAACTACTTTCCTTACTATTATCATATATTAACTCGCACCTAAATTCTGTTTATTTCTATATATATTTAAACTCTTTTTACTCTCCATACTATTTCTCCATCTCTCCAACTCCCTATTCTTTATTAATAAATCTATTCATTTATCCCATTCCTTACTACTATAACACTCAACAATCCTCTTAACACAATCATCCCATCTTTTGTACAAATATACTGATATAAATTCTTTATCCAAATCTTTTGCATATCACATTACCTTTCTCACCCATCTTGTTACCTGCCTTTACTCATAACCCAATTAAATACTATTTTGGCTATTCTTTTATTATCCATAAACTGCAATCTATCAAACATTTTCATTTTACTTTTTGCATCTTTCATATGAAAACTTAACCATCCCATTTCTCCTTGAATTGCACCCTCTTTTATAAATTAAAACTAATTTCATCGGCAATTCCAATCATAATACAAATTAATATTAGGTCGGGTTAATCAAGAAATATAACTATGGTTTTAGGAATATGAACAAAATATTTTTCTTCCTCATAGCTTGATTAATTCACGCATTCTAGTGCATTATAAAAGGCCTAACTGAATATGAAAAACATCACAATATATTCTTCTATTGATAACAATCACATCATATTGCAGTAATTTTTAGCTTTTAATTAGCTTATTGATATCTAACAAATCAATTGGGACTTTTATCCATTTGCTAATAATTGCTAGAAAGTCAATATTGGATGCTAATGAGATTGGGTTAGGGGACTAACTGGAAGAAAAAGTCTAAACCTGTTTGATGCTTAAAAAAATATCCAAAATTTATCTAGTTCATTTTCAAAGCCCAGGTCATAGATATTACAATTTTGATATATTAACTGATTTTTTGTTGTTGTTATTAATAATAAACTTTAATAAAAGTAGACATTATTGATTATTATTTTAAAATTATAAATATTTTGTAATCAATATATGTATATTAAAAAGAGTACTATTGCTATAAAATATTTATTTTTAGATTATAAAAATATTTCTATACTTAAATTAAAATTTAGACTTAATATAGAAAAAAGCTAATATTACAAATACTAGTTCTGGATTCTAATTTTAAAATTACTAAATAGCTGGATAGTAATTTAAGAAATGTAATGATACTTTTTGGAATTTTTTCTTTCTCAATTTTAAAATAGCTTTATCTAATAAGAAATCAAATTTTTTATTTACAGTATATGTTACTGCCATTTTGGTCAGTGCTCTTATCAAGTTTTAGATTAAACTTACTTTTTATTGCTGAAGTTTAATTCCTATATTAGTCATACATATATACACACATTTGAAACATTAGGGTTTAACACCAAAAGATGATTAACAAATTATAAGACAAAACTTCTATTATCAATATTAATAATATTCTATCACCAAGGTTATACCAATCCATATATTCATAATTCTTTCTGCCATATTACAAATAATAGTAAAGATCTATATGACTGCAATGCTTTTTTCCTTGCATCCACTTATTTACCTACAGAATAGATAGATATCTTTGGACTATTCTGTAAAATGTTCTAGTTCTGCTTCTCTAATCATCTGTGATTTTATTTATACCTTTTCAAGTATCGGAAGTAACGATGGAATAGGGTGATATACCAACAATAATTAATTTTTGAAATTCTTTTGTATATGGAGAGAGTTTACATTTTTATAAACTATTATCATCTCTTTTTAATTATTAGTATCCTACATTTGAAAGTTAATTAATTTTGTACTTTACAAAATATAAACAACATAAAATATATAGTAGGATATATATACTAACATAAATATATACATTATATTCTTCTCTTTGCTTATTTATTCTTTATTTTAGATATTTCTATAACTTTCTTTTGCTCTAGCTGAATAAACTTAATCTTGTAAGATTATCTTTTTGGATGTTTTCATAAGAATTCTCCAAAAATTGGAGCACTGTCCAAAAAAAGACCCAGACAAATTGAACAATATATAAAATGAATTAGGTGTTGATCTATACAGTTGAATGTAGTGGTAGACCAACGAACTTTAGAACTAAAGATTCCTGGATTGAAATCCAGTCTTCCACTTTTGGAATTCCTAAGCAATTAACCTGTTATTTATTTAATAATATGCAGATGCGTTGTGATGAAACTTTTCTAAATAATAATTTCTGTATGCTTTCTATTCCATAATTTCTGCAGACTAAGCACTTTCAGAGTTTTGTTACTCCATAATCATAGCCTCTTTATATTATTAACATCATTATATGCAAATGTATGCAAAACTATCTCCTATATTATCCATTTTCCGAAAATGGCAAAACACGTGTCTTTTCTATTTATTGAGTTGATATTACTGGTGATAAAACAAGCTTCCTTGATTTTTCTCTTCCTGTTACTCTTTTCTGTGCATAATATATCAGCCTTAGAGGGTTCAAATCTATGGTTGAGTTCTTCCTGTTGGTCAGCAAATACAGAACTGCCTTCTTTTTTTGGTTATTGCTCTTGTATATGTGTATTTGTGTTGAGCTAATCTATTACCAATTGTGGCACGAGTTTCACCATAATGAAAATACGTCAGAGTAAAGTAATGATGTCTTTTATTACATTATTTATTATTGATCCATAATATTTGTATGACATATATATATATAGAATTTTTTAAATTAGCTGTGCAATTATTTATAGGCATAATATAAACAAAATTTTGTCTTTGTATGTTTATGCTTATTATTTTGATGGAAATTGATTGTTTTAAGCTTTTGCCCTTATTTCAAACCATTAATCAAATCAATAATAATGTTTTGACCAACATGAAAAAGTGGAAAAATCACTCTCCCTTCTTTAGTTTACTAAGAACAAATTAATCAAAGGCATCTGCTATTTTTAACATTTAAATTTTAATAGTGAAAAATATAAAGTTTCAAATAGCATGCAATTTAGAAAAGTGTTTCAAATAACTGACCATTCAAAGAACGACAAGTGACCAAGTTTCTTTTGTTTTGTTTCTTTTTTAAAAAAGCAACAACCTCATTTTGATCAATTGAATAAAATTGGTACTTCAATACTTGAAAATTTAAGAAACTGACCATAATAATAATTATTCTATTATTTATTTATTTTTATAGATAATTTGTATTTTCGAATGGTTAATTGATTGGGAGATCAGAAATGTTTCTCAACCTTTTTGCCGCGCGCGACCCAACAGACTTCATTAAAATAGTACGGCAACCCAAATGTTTATTACGTAAATTATAATATAAAATAAAAGAGATGTTACATCAGAACAGTACTGTATATATGTATATATTTGGATCAATTTGTTAATATTATAATGATTAAATAATTTGTAAGTTAAAAGTTGAGTTAAACTACATATTTTTAATTTAAAAGTTTAATACATTTTGTTAATTACAACAAAAAAGTTTTCTTTTCAAATAATGTTTTATTTATATACGAAATACAAGCAAAAATTACATTTTGAAAATAATCGCGAAATTTAACATTATGATTATTTAAAGTTCAAATTTACAATTAAAATGTAAAACTATTTTTGCTATCAGATATTTATGTTTTTATTTCTTGGTGCATATTCGCGACCCGACCCAAAGGTTGAGCAACGCTGTTCTAGAGCACCACACTGCACTAATACTAATAATTAAAACGCAGTCTCATTTAAATTACAGTTTCCATACTTTGTGAAGTACTTTGTTTGATTTCTTTAACAGCCACGATTATCTTTCTTGCGATATATTAATCATCTAATTAATTTCGTATTGCAAATTTAAGCAGCCTTTATATATATTCAATGCAAATAAAAGGCTTTTTCAAAAATGCTTCTGGGAGCAATAGTGAAAGAAGGATATACTTATCAAGCTATCAGGTGGTGAAGATTTAACCTGTTTTTCATTTCTGTTTTACTCTAAATATTCAATTTACTTACGGATATTATATGGATCAATTGCCTGAAAGGAGAATCGTATATTTTTTGCAAAAAAAAAATTACTCAAGCAGAGTTTGAATCTTAAATCCTAAGCATGACAAGTAATAGACTGGAAGCTCTTAATATTTTAAATATATATATTTCAATAAATGAAATAAATCCATTGACCTTAAGGAATAACATTACAGAATAAAGATCAGTTGTTAAGAGCAAAGCTTTTTTTAAATTTTATGTAGTAGCATTTATCTTTTTTTAAAAAAAAAGCTGGTTTAGAGCTTATTAGCACGCTCTTAATTTTACATATTTGTAAATGCAAGCTATATATATATAAGTCATGTGATATCTGACTTTCTATTATTACTATTATATATATATAAATCAAAAGTGATTTGGATAACTGCTATTTCGACAATTATATAAAAAAGTGGAATAATAAAAAGAGGAAATATTTAAGGCCTTGTTATATTAAGTAGAAATTTGACATATGATTCGTCTTCATATATAAGTCATCTATTATCTATGAAAAAGCTAGTAGTTTATGATTGAGAAATTGGGATTTTTTGAAGTCAGATTGAATATATGCATGTAACATTTTCTCTTTTCTCGTGACTATATGAAACAATTTTTGAAGGCCATAAAATCATCAGCCAAATCAGCATTTAGTAACTAAAAGATAGAAAACTAAGAATTCCAAAATTTTAGACCTAGACTGATATTTGTTAATAAACTATACTTTTCTGATAGCTTTCAAATATAAAAGATTATACAGTTTGTAAGCTGTAAAATATTAACAGAGGCATTGCTTGATTTTGTAATATTAGGAGCAGGAATATCAAATGACATAAGAATTTTTATGATTTCCTTTACTTATCTTCAAAAATAAGAATAATTTTAATTCTGAACACTGCTACATATGTGCTGTGCTGTCATGTTAAATCAACATTGTTTTTATTGATTATTAGGAAACTCTTGATCCAAGCCACATGATAACGACTTTGAAAAGATAAAAGCAGCAGTCTTATCTTCATACTTAAATGCAATTATATAGGCCAATCATAAATATCTCTATCATGTGGCTTGGATTAAGTGTTTTCTCATAGTCAACAAAAACATGTTGGTTTAATATAATAGCACAGTGCATGGGTAGCAGTTGATTACTGTCTGTTTAGAATTATAGTTTGAAACTGTGCTAATAAATATCTTGGTCAAATGCAAAAATAAGATAGGACAACAGACATTTATGGGTTCATAAGTGAATTAGCTACTAGACTGGTCTACTTGAAAAAAAAAATCCTAAACTTACATAGAAATTTTAACTATTAAAAAAATAAATAAATAAAAAATTTAATCCAGGTTCCAGCTTCTGGACTGTAGAAAGTAAAATGATTTAATTACTATGATAGTTTGATGTGGGTCAGACAAATAGTGTATTGTATTGCAGATTTAATTTATTGTTGCCTGATTGCATCATAACTAACATTTTATCTAGATTTTTGTAAGGAAAAACTTATTATATGCTAATGTTTACAGCTATAAAGATATAAAAATAAAGTAAATAAACATTTTTTTTTGAATATGTTTGGTAATAAAATAATTACTTATAATGAATATTATACTGATGATGATCAAAATGTTTTTCATTTTTTGATAAGTGTCCTTTTCCAAAATACTTTTTAAAGTTAGTAAATCTATTTTTTTAATATCACTTAGCATATATATATATAATTTGAAGAGATATAATTATGTCTTAATTGGTTGCAGTCAAGGTCACCATGGGCTGCTAAGTAGATTGTGCAGGACCCAAAGGCACTTTATTATTGGGATGCCAGGGCAACAAGATAATTAATAAAATTTATATGTAAATATTTTTTTTATATATTTTTGAATCATTCATCATTTGAAATACATTTGGAGTGCAAATATTTTTTAGTTGTGATCATTATCTGGGTTTCAAATTTTTAGGCATGAGCTTGAAATATATTACATATATACTCTTATCATTACATTAAACTGAACAGACAAATACCATTTTATCATGATAATTAATAAAATTTATATGTAAATATTTAAATTTCCAAATCACTTTATTCCTAGAAAGACATTCTTATTGTAAATATTTATTATTTAAATATAAGATGAATATTTCTTTATTTAAACTTATTGTGGCAATTGCTATAGCCTCAAAATATATTTAATATATACTCTATAATTGCACAAAACTGAACAAACTAATCCTTTTGTCACTATATTTAATGAAATTTATATTTAAATGAAAATGTTTAGATTTCCCAATCATTTTTATTGAAATATCCTAATTTATATAAAAAGTAACATACTGTTATTAATAGTTTGTTTTAAAATAAAACTTATTTTAAAAATAATGCCTCATAATTACAGTAATGCTGCATATGATGAAATTATCTTTATCAATAATATTTTACAGAGGTTAAACATGTTTTTTTTTTTTTTAATTCAGAGTACTGGATAGAGTAGCCACCTCTGAAATGTGAGTTTTCCGATTGATTCCAATGCTGTATTATGCTAAATTTTATTGATGTTATCTTTTTTTTTAAATTACACTATACATTTTACAAAATAGCTTTTCCTTAGATTCTAAAAATTCATAATTAATCAATAATCCACAGTATGGTGAGAAAGAAACATAATTTTTAAAGATATTACTATTGCATGCCAAAATATTTAAAACAAATTTCATGATAATGATATTATTTAATGCAAACCCCTACATGATTGCAACTATTGACAAAATCTTTTTTTGTTTGTACTTATCCAACATAACTTATGAATAAACAAATTAAAGTGCAAGATGTTTTAATTGCTTCTAAAAATGTGCTGAATAAACAATCTATGTATGAAAAATTTACATTTCTTTCCTTAAATAAATCATGGTTAAATCCCTAATTGTCAAACTATATAATAAAGTATAAACTTATTAATAAGGATTAAAAAATATAATATAGTAGTGAAAACAAGTGAAAATATTTTTGTTAATAAAAAATAGAAACAAGTTTTGTATCTCAGAGTCAATTATATCAATAAAAAATGTATGAAAGCTTAAATTATTGGACTATATACATAATTTTTTTATACTTGAATGTTTCTTATATATAATAAATTATAGTTTTTAATAAGTAAAAAAACTAAATAATGATGTAAATATTTTATTATTGAAGGAATATAATTTTAATAGAAAACATGAATAAATGTATGCATAAAGATTTTCAGTAGGTTTTCAACAAACAAGGACTACTTATTATAAAATACTGAGCTTCTGGTTAAAGTTTATTTAAATATTGATCCAGAAACCATAATGGCAACAAGTCAGGATATCTTTGTTCCTTGCTATGCAGGATTGAACTCACAAGCAAAGCATTAAAACAGGCAAAACTTTCCATACAGTAGTACCACTCAGTGTAATCCAGACTAATCAATGGATGCCAGAACTGTATGAATAGTTTTGCCTGTTTTAACAAGTTGAGCAAGAATAAGTAATGATGATCATGTGATGTTTAGTGGTTTAAAGCAAAGCATTCTAAAAAATCATATTCTAGATGTATATATTTTTAATAACTAGATAAATAACATATATAATTACTTATATAATATCAGAGTCGGTCCAAGCAGGAGAAGAAAACAATGCAATATTTTGGGAATATGTGGTGGTTCCTTTAAATATTATAAAAGCAGATATTTAAAAAATTACCTTATTAGCAGACACTTTTTATCTGCATTACCAATTTTACAGGATTACTCAAAAAAATAATATAAAAACTTTTGAAAGAAAAATCCTACGTATGTTACTAAATAAACATTTTTGTTTTAAGATATTATTTAATTATTGTTTCAAAAATTATTTTTTAAGCATTCATTTATTTTATTTTAGATATTTTAATCCACATATTTATTTTACAGAAATAAACGAATAAAACAAGTGAAGTATTTATCGAACATGTTAAATGACTAAAGCTATATTTTCAAATTTTTCTTGCGAAGTGCTGGAAAAAATATCTTTTAACATATTTTATTTCATAGAATGAGAGGTGCTAAAATTTAGCTAGCACAAAGGCGCTTCTTGCCCATGTGGCGGCGCTTGTTGCAATTATAAATATGCACACATTATGCTCATTTCGTGCAAAAATTATAGAATACAGATTTGGAATGATCCACCACAGTAATAAAAAATATCATTGATGATGATCAAATTTATCTCATTTGACCATTTTCTTAGTTATCTCTGCAAACTGTCACACAGAGAATGTGAGCACCTGTTCTGTTATTGTAGTAATTTATTATTTTCCCAAAATGGCTCAATGCAAATCTGTCTATACTCATTATCCTATATCACATTGGATGTAATATTAATAGAAAGTTGTTAATAAAAAAAAATTGTTCTCAACTTCAAATTCGCGAAGTCAGCAACTAATAATAAAAAATTATTTAAATTAATATACTCTATATATTTGTTTGTCTTTTTAATCGGCAAGTTTTATAGGACAATTTTAACACACACATACAAAACCTGTTTAGGTAAAAGTTGTTTATTATAAAGAAAAGAACCCTCATTTCCTCATTGATTCTTGGAAACGAACAATGTCATTCTCTAATTAGCTACTGCCACGTTTTAATAATCATTCATTATATGTAATTATAAAATATTTATTCGGGTATAAATAATATATCCAAAACATATATCAAAACATGATTAAATATATTTTAACAAAGATGGTTAATCAAAACTCCATGCAAATATGTAAATGAATAAATAACTAGCCACCTGTATCAATGCATAGAATAAAACCAATCATTTTATTGCTATAAAATATTTTATATCAAAATAGAATTTTATCGAGTGATCCTGGAAAATAACATTAATCTTCCCTCCTTCCATATATCATTATAGTGATATTTAATATTTAAATTACAAATGTGATTGTATTCAATGGAGAAATAAAAAAAACAAAATATATTACAAATTATAAATATTATGCTAAGGATTGTGTCATATATATGTTATTCTATCTGAATGAAAGATATACAGGCAGATGACTGAATTAGCCACTATATCACATCCATAATTGAAAACAGCTGTCATCAATCACATAAACATTAATAAGTTCACACTTTATTTATAGATATTAATATACAAATGCAGATCACGTTTTATGGCTGTTGCATAAATAGTTAACTTTATTCTATAAATATTTATAGTTTTTCATAATTTATATAGTTACTTTAAAAACGTATAATTTTGATTAATTGTAACTTTAAAGTCCTTTTAATCAGATTATTATATTAACTAATCCAAACAAAATTTAAACAAAATAAAATACTAAAACACAGCACCTAACCAATTAGCATAAATTAGAATACTCCCCCTCATTACTATCAACTGCATTCAGCTATGAATATGAAGCCATGGAGCTTTGAAAGCGCTAAGCGTAAATAAATATTAATAAATATAGCTTCTCTAACAAGCGTAAAAGTGCATAATTTTTGATATTATATTAACTATAAGTAATTTAAATGTGGTAATTAAAATATTTATAGTTAATATAATAATCTGGTGAAAAGAACTTTAAAGTTACAATTAATCAAAATCTTATACGTTTTTAAAGTAACTATATAAACTATGAAAAACTATAAATGTTTATAGAATAAAGTTAACTATGTATACAACAGCCATAAAATGTGATCTGCATTAATCGTTCAAAATGAGTATCAGGATAACAACAACTTTTATACATTTAATTCTTTAATGGTTGACATTGGTGTTGTAAATCAAAACTTTTAGTTACAATTGAAGAAAGTGATGTAAACAGGCTGCTCTGTTTATAATAAGATTCAAATATCATTTGCATGTATTAGTACAATGGCAAAATAATGGACTCTCTATCTTAAGATTCATAGATTGCAATTTTGTTTTTTCTCTTTGGTGCTTGAACTTTTTATGAACTTCAGAACAATAAACTATTTGATTATTGTTTTTTATTTGCACATGATTAATGAATATGGAATATCTATATGTAAGTTTGAAATTGAATTTTAGATTATTAATTTCTGCAATAGAAAGAGTGAGGAAGATGGCTACCAGATGTGTGATTGCAATTCCTGCTTCTCACTAAAAACTGAAACCATGAAGGCAGTACTACCTTCAAAAATCAAGTGATCATGTAACTTTACAATGAAGTAGAATAAATAGAATGTATTATTGTTTCTAATTGCAAATGAGTTCTATCTAATTTTTCCCAACTTATACATTTAAATTTGAAATAAATTTGCCATTTCAATCAAAGTTATAAAATAATTTGAATCTAACAAGGATAACAATATCATTTAAATAGTAACCAAAATAAAATGTCTTCTATTGGCTTAAAAGTGTTTATGGTATTTCGCCTAAGTGTCAATAATCAAAATTATGAGTTGAAATTTTAGTCAATCTAATACTTCTGGTTTATATTATTATACATATTGAATCGGGTGGGAGATGGATCACTCTGATTATATAAATTACAGTTAGAAACTATAAAATAAACAAAACTAAAACTACTTATTATTAAATCTCAATCCACTTCAGCTGTACTTTTAAAATTGCAGCACACCGGTCCGACAAGTGGAGGAGACAAATACAGAAGGTGAAAATCAATGGTACCTACAACCAAACCACAGCTATAAGAAATATAACCTGCAGCCACATTTCCAGGCTATAGAACTTCTTGGCTGCTAAATTTCAACCCTTCTGCCATCCAAGACATTTTATTTATTTCAAGGTAAGACCTTAGCCACCAGCTAATCATAAACTATAAATAGCATGCCTGGACATCAGGAAAACACATTTAGCACTTGTCTTCATCCTTTTCTAACTCTTTTGTTATTTATTTATATGAAAGTAAATTATAATTAACTGCTTAAGGCATGCTCTTAATTAACAATATACTTTGACGAAAAATGACCAAACTATAATTAGCAAACAAACAATTCCATTTTAAATACTTTTAATTAATAATAAAAAAGTGATATATAATATATATATATTAGTAAAAAAAATATTACAAACTGTTAGCATACTTTTATAAATACATGATAATAAGTATAATATAATTAATTATACATGTACATATAGACTTTACATGGAATATACACTGATTACTATGTATTAACTAAATACATTATGAGAGATTTAATGTACATACTAGAGTTCATTTTCTATGATAATTATAAGAAGCACTTGAAAATTGCTATGGCTATTAACATTTAATAAAATCAAGATCAGTTTATGAATGGGAAATAAGCAAGTTCATAAACTTATCTAAGATTTTGCATTTTTATTTCAGGAATGTGGCCCCTCACTTTCATCTGCTGAATTGGTTACCAACCAGTTGGATTTTGGGATTCTCAGTAGTTTTAGTTATTGGCTGACTTCTTTCGCTTATTGAGATAGACATCCTTAGCAGCTCAGATTGTTACATGAGCATGTCTTCTGGTAATCTGAAGGACCCGTATCAGAGACTGGCCTCATATTCTGTTGGCTGCTTAGCATTGCATGGTATTAATTAACTCAGGTATCAAATATGTGAAACAAATCAGAAATCAGAATCCAAATGATGATGAATAGATTTTCAGTCCTTTTATATTGTAATGGTCAGGTTTGTACATTTGCTCAACAGACTGAGAGTCCAAGTCAGAGAACCAAAAGCTGACCAAGTCGGGATAGTGATATCCTACGTCTGATCATACCTCAACTCTCTCACTCATGCTTCCAAGTCAACCCATTGCGAATGACATGCCTGAGATTACACTCGATATCTCTTTAATCATGTTCCAGCAATAGCAAAGCAGTAAAACATGAGACATCCCCCCTATTACATATTATATTATATAACTTAAACCAGTGATTCATAAGATAATGAGTAAGTAATAAGACTGAGACAAGTTTATATTTCATAAAATTTAATATAATAATTAATAAATAATAAAACAAAATAAAGTGGGTATAACTGGCTCACACGCAGGTGAGTAATTCAGGGTTATACAATAATATTACAAAGCAATTTATATAGTGTGCTCACATGCAAGTGAGTGACTCAGGGTTACAAAGCCAATTATAGGGTTCACACACAGGTGAGTATCTCAGGGTTATAAAATAATATCACAAAGCAATGAGTGGATTCTCAGGGTTATAAAATAATATCACAAAGCAATGAGTGGATTCTCAGGGTTATAAAATAATATCACAAAGCAATGAGTGGATTCTCAGGGTTACAAATGATTTAATTAGCATATGACTTTTTAATAAGCTTATGTCACCTTCCATGTCCTAATTCACACTATGTTTTGTATAGTGGAAATAAGTAACAGCTAGTGTGATCGGTTTATTGGTAACTGATAGAGATATTATTAAACTAAGTTTAAAATTATATTATAAATATATTACTAAATTTAAAATTATATTATAAATATATTTGTGTGATATAATAATTACTATACAGATAAACGCATTAACTCCAGATTCCGAATCGGATCAAAGACGAAGTTATTTGCTAGGGAAGCTGAAATGAGATGCGGCAGTCAAACGTCGGATTCTAGTGCATTATAAACTATAGTATCAGATAAATGCACCTCGAATGCATTTTTAATTGAGGTTTATTACCTAGTAAACGGTTCCCTAACCGATCTGCTTGCTATAATGGAAGATGCCTTTTTATTAAGTGAACAGAAGAGTTGCTTACGAGCCCTTTGGAAATGCTTTGGTTCCATTAAATACAAATAAATGTCACATTTGCCTAAACTTTCGAGGCATGACTGGATGAAATACGAAGAAATGTCACAGTTGCCTAAACTTTTGAGGTGTGACTTGATGAAATATGAAGAAATGTCACAGTTGCCTAAACTTTCGAGGCATGACTTGATGAAATACGAAGAAATGTCACAATTGCCTAAACTTTCAAGACATGACTTGATGAAATACGAAGAAATGTCACAGTTGCCTAAACTTTCGAGGTGTGACTTGATGAAATATGAAGAAATGTCACAGTTGCCTAAACTTTCGAGGCGTGACTTGACATGGAAAACGATCATGATGTAGGCCATTATAGGTATAGCAAGTAGATATGCATATTTATGCAAACTAGAAATACATTCGCAACACTAAATTAATATTTTATAAATTAACTACGCTAAATCTTAGCTTCTTTCAGTGCGACTACCGCTGGTCAGTTCATAAATGAGATTATTAAATCACATGATAAAGGTGATTAACAAGAATCTGATTTAAGGTCTTCTGCATAGCTGTTTATTCTCTAAGTAAACGAAGTTATAGCAAAACTTAAGATTTATTAGAACTGGAAACATTAATTATATGTAGTATAACCTACATCTAATATCAAACTGATTTTTAGATAATCTAAAATATGGATTATAAAATAGCTCATGCAAAATATTGATTTTTAAATAAATTACTCATCTTAAATAACTCATCAAAATATACCTTACTAATAATGCAAAATGTGTTTTAAATAACATACACAAACCTACATTTTAAATAGCTTGCGTAAAATGTACTTTTTAAATAACTGGCAAATACATATTTTAAATCACTTACACAAATATAATTCTTAAATAACCTGGGCAAAATCTGCGTTTTAAATAATATACATTTTAAATAACTTTAGCAAAATATTTTCATTTTAAATAACTTTAGCAAAAGATTTTCATTTTAAATAACTTCTTAGGGCATTATAAATACTGATTCACTCTAGCATAAATAATAGTTTTGTTTCAGAAAGGAGTTTTGACTATATTCTTTATATCACAATAATTTGATATAATAAAAGTGATTACTCGCCCCTCCCCAGATAATTCATTTAACACACAAACTCCATTCAGATGAACATAGCATAAATTAATAAACATGAACTTAAAACTAAAGATAGATGGCATAAGAATAAATTGCATAAAATGAACAATAAATTTATAATTTAGAAATGAAACTTTGTTTGAACATTTTTATAGAAACTAAATATTTGTGCTTACTTAAAATATTAATAATTATTTAAACAATTTGTGTATGATCAAGCAAGAATTTTGAGAGTGCTCTAAGCTTTAAATAAATTTAATAGAAATAGTTTAGTGTAACATTTAAATGATAATTAATTACGAGATTTATTGGTTAGGCTAGCTTTTCATTTAGAATAATTTTAGTTATGAAATTAAACATTCTGCAGAATGATTTACCGGTAAAGTCTTTTAGGCATTCTTTAATGTGCTTCTCTCTCTCAAATCAGGCTGGGCTTCACTGGGTTTTAGTCTAGATGTGGCTTTGTCAATTTTCTTCTGTGGCAGCTTTCTCCATCACCTTGGTCAGGAACTCTATGGCATTTCAGGTGTGCTTCTTTTCTTACTGTGCTGGGCATGGTTGAGGTTTTCTCTCATCGGTAGCCACTCGTGGAAGAGCAAACAGCTGTCTTTTTGTCTCTAGCCAACTGTCATTTTTGGAGCAGCTTGGATGGTGGCTTTCTAAGGTTCAGTTTTCTTATTTAACTTTCAGCTCTGGTCTTCAGAAATATTTCAACAACTTTTTAACAGCAACAGCAACCAGCACTTGAAGAAAAAGTGGAATGATGGATGGAAGAGGACCTTGATGGCTATTTAGGCCCTTTTTATTATTTTTTTGACAGCAGTTCCCTCCTCCTTTCAGTCTTTCCACATCACCTGATTTCTGGTTCGAACTAGCCTTTAACTATATATCCACTTGGTAAAATATTTAGTATAGCTAAATCCAAACTCAAACGTCTATTATTTCAATTGACATCATAGTTATATCTAGGGATAAAAGATATATTTTCCCAAGAGAGTGGCCATAGCACTTAGTATAGATTTATGCCTGACCAAATTTTATAATTGGTCTTAGTTATAATTTTTAAATAGGTCAAATGTTGGCTAAAGATTTATTTTTAGAAATGTTAAAACTGATAAACAACTTTCTGCAAAAGAACTGAAAATTATTTGACTTGAAAATTATCTAAAATGGATACTGACTTAAATAAATAATTATTTAGAATGAATATTGAAAAATAAGTAATATTATAAATTTAAACTTATTATTCTGTTATATATAAATTTTAACTACACAGTTATGTTTATTTTAGTTTTAACAAGCGTAAATGAATATGCGCGTATATAAATATTTAAGACTGTATTTTTATATTTATAATTAATAGGATGATTATACACACACATACTCTGCTGTATTATAAGCACACTCAAAGTTTTTAATTTAAAGAAATACACGCAATCTGAATGCTATGAAATATACTATTATCGAAGATAATAGATGAAACTGACGTAACTGTTTCAATATGATCCTCTCTCATTGTTTCTTTTATCACTCTGATTTAATTTAATTAATTTGTAATTTTTATTAATTATATTTCTATTGTTTGCTTAATTTACATACCTGCTTAGATTAATCTAGCCTCTGGATAAGATATAGTTCTGAATTATTTCCCATTGATTTCGTTAACTGCACTTTATAGTTATTGTTCCCATTCTTTGTTTATCGGCCGAACAATCTAAGTAAATTTAACTTTATATGCTTTCCTTTTACATTTTAACTCAATTTCATTTTTACATACACACATTTTTTTTCTTTTAAATTTATTAAAAAGAGAGAATTCTAGTTTTAACTTTTACTTAGTTAAATTTCTCCCACCTAATGACAGCACTTTGTCATTTGGAAAACTGCATTTTATTTAAAAAAAACTTTTCAAACTTCTGAATTAAACTTTTAATTATTTCTTTCAATGAAATTTACCTCAATCATTTATTGATAAATAATTCTGTAGTATTTTTGTTCGAACATGTAATGCTGTTCATTCCGCAGCACATTACTTCACACTTCGTTTGAGAGTAAAATGCATCTTTTTGACCATTTTATCTCTCATAAGGACTTATACTTTCCTCTTTAATTACTAACAATTATTCATTTTTATTTAGGTTTATATCCTTTTGTGTATGCCAATGACTTATTTCAATTTTTTGGCATACAGTTACAGCCCACTATTGTACTTTGTTCATTATCTATCCATGGTTCCTTTTTCCTTTTTATTAATCTTAATGACCAGGCATTATATATTCCCTTTTCCTCCACACCCTATACCACAGCAAACACATTGTTACTGTATTTTCATATTATTATATATAGACCATTGTAAATTGGTTGGAACTTCTTATAAATGGGTTTTTTGGGATGGCTTACAGAATTTATTCTTATCATATTCTTGTCTCCTATCATAAATCTATTCTTGGCCCTTCCTTGCCTCTTCTGATTTAATTCACCCATCTTCCTTAGCCTAATTCTTGCTTGTTCAGCATCCTTCCTTTTATCTATTGGGTCTGCTCTCACTGGTAGACTTGTCTTAAATGGGTATGGTATATCCTTCCCAAAGTAAAGCCAGATGGCTTTGAACCCTATAAACTCATTTTTTGACCAATTTATCATATTAAGTATCCATGGGATTTCCTTCACCCATATCTGGGGATCAACATGTATGTATATACAAATAGCCACCCTAATTACCTCTTGTCCTGTTCACAGGGATTGAACTGTGGGTTGTGGATTGACATAAGTATGTGTTTGTTTTATTCTGCATCTCTCCATCTGTTTTTTTCCATTCATCAGATACAAATGGAATCCCATGATCAGACAAGATTTTGCAGGGACTCCCACAGTTCCAAAGTGCCATTGATTCAATGCCCATATTGTTTGCTTTGCATTTACCTGGGTCACCGGATATGCAGCAACCAACTTTGAAAATATATTGTAAGCCACAATGAGGTATTTTATTTTGTTAAATGGAGGCTGAGGTTCATAAAAGTCTATTAGTAATAAACTATTCAGTTGTTGA
The DNA here is from genome assembly GCA_028023455.1 of Epiperipatus broadwayi. Lineage (NCBI taxonomy): Eukaryota > Metazoa > Onychophora > Udeonychophora > Euonychophora > Peripatidae > Epiperipatus > Epiperipatus broadwayi. The sequence goes on along the minus strand of JAQFVV010000078.1, from coordinate 329,583 downwards.
GTATATATGGCTTTCAGTGGTTCCACCCCAGATGCATTAAATGTTAGTTTTTGAGCATATGGTACACTTGTCTATGATGTCTAAGATATTGGCATATATTCCTGGCCAGTAGAACTAATGACTCAAACATCCCTCAACTTTATCTACCCCATAATGTCCATATTTTTATGTATATGATTAACTATATGTTTCCTCATGGCTACCAGAAGAACAATACATGTTTGTTGATTTTTTTTAATTTTACACTGTAAGAGCCCTCCTTTAGGCAATAGCTATCTCTCCACAGTAAGTTAGTTCCACTTTTTGATATGGGTTAGTGGCATAAATCTTCATTATTTGCTCGCAGTCACCATCCTCACTTTGTCACTCTTTTAACCTCTGAAAGTCATTTTCTACCTTATTGTTTTCATTGACTTCCATTACTCCTGTACTGCAGGATATCGTCTTAATGTGTCTGCTACATTTTCTTTACCTTGACAATATCTCATACTATAATTGAATTCTTGAAGAAATAAACTCCACTTTATTAATTGACTATTCATAAGAAAGCTATGGCTTACAAATTTGAGGTGCTTGTGATCAGTAATTACAACTACCTCAGATCCTATCAAAAATTGACGAAATTTTTTGAATGCCCATACAATTGCTAAAAACTCCTTCTCGATTATGGTGTAGTTTATTTCTGAACCCTTTAATAATTGGTTAATAATAAAAAAACCTTGTGCTGACCCCTTTCTTCTATTTGAGACAGAGTAGTCACCAATCTGAACCTATTGCGATCTGTTTGCACAAAGAATGGCTTACAAAAGTCAGGGTATGACAACGTAACTTTTTCTAAAAACACCGCCTTCACATTTTGAAAGCTATGTTCATGTTGTTCAATCCATACCCAATGCCTTTATTTTTTGAGCAATTGCAGTAAAAGTTCCATATCAAAAAAAATTTTTTTATAAAAGTGGTTACAGAAATTGCATAAACCGAGGGACTTGACATGTTTTTTGTTTCGAGGCCTAGGAAAATCTTGAATTGCCTTAACTTTTTCAGAATTGGGTCAGATGTCCTTTTTGCTGATTATATGACTAAAAATTTTACTTCACTGGTTATTAAGTTACTTTTACTTAATTAATTTTGATTCTCTTTTGTCTGCATTCGCGCAATAGCTGCTTTAAGTTCTATACTTTCCGATGTCAATACAATGTCATCTACATACATTTACTACCAAGTCCTTAATACTGTCTAATAGCACCTTATCTAGATATTATATTAACCCCACCCACTATTTTTTAAACCAAATGAGATCTGATTAAAGTTATATGCATGCCCATTACACTGAAATGTGATATATTTCCGATTGTTGGGGTGCAGTTTGATTTTCCAGTAACTGGCAGTTAAATCATAGGAATTGATATTTTAAGAGATACAAATAACAATTTATAATGTTAAAATTTAATACTAAAACAGTTAAAAATCAAACTACTGACACCATCCACTTTAAATAAATATATTAATGATCATTACTAATCCTTTATAAGGGTAGAGATTATTATATCATTTCTAGTCAAAATATATACTTTAAACTCAGTTAAAAGATGAATATATAATAATAATAATAATAACAACAATAACAACAACAACAACAATAACAACAACAACAACAACAACAACAATAATAATAATAATAATAATAATAATAATAATAATAATAATAATAATAATAATAATAATAACAACAACAACAACAATAATAATAATAATAATAATAATAATAATAGTAATAATAATAATAATAATAATAATTTATTTATTTATTTATTTAATAAACATATAATCTCCTTGTGATAAAAAATCATGCATGGAGCTTAACAAAAGTACATGTGCAAATAAAATAAAAAACCATTAATATATAATTAAAATAATTAAATAGAAATAAAAAAGTTTTTCATTATCATCAATTATAATCCAGTCCATAATAAATTTTCTCAAAGTTTTTCTTGATAGGTCATTAACATTAAATCCAATGTTCCTTATAGAAATATTGTGTAATCTTGGACCGAGATAACATTTCTGATATCTACAGTGAGTTTTAAAGTATGCTGGTTCAAATAATAAATCAAAATCACTTGATCTAGTCACCATTATTGATGAAGAATTATTTTTATTCATTCCTTTGTATTTAATATAATACAAAATATTCACTAAAAATAATTGATTAATAGTTAAAACTCCAGCACACTTATATAATTCAAGTCTTGGCAAATCCAAAGGTTTAAACAAAATAATTCTTAATCTAAAATTTTGTGGTGTTTGCAAAGACTTCAAAAAATATGCTGCAATGCCACCCCATAATGTTATGCCATAACAAAGTTTGCTTAAGAAAATTTGTTTATATATACTTAAAAGAACAGATTTATTCAAACAATCTCTTAATCTATAAAAAAGAAAATTAAGTTTTCTTAATTTTACTTGAAGCCAAAAAATATGCTTATCCCAATGTAAATACTCATCCAAAACCAAGCCAAGGTAAGAAATTGTTGATGTCTTGGTAATTTTCTGACAAGGCGTTTGATTCACATCGGGCAATTGAATTAACAAGTCTTTTGCAGGAATATTTTAAAGAAAATATATTATGTAATTACATTTATTAATATTTAGCAGTAATCTATTTACAAGTTTCTCAAGTAAACTATATGAAACTGCTGAAGTAACCAAAGCAGTATTATCTGCAGAACAAAAAATGTTAAAATATATACTTTAAACTCAGTTAAAAGATGAATATATAATAATAATAATAATAATAACAGTAGCAACAACAACAACAACAACAACAATAATAATAATAATAATAATAATAATAATAATAATAATAATAATAATAATAATAATAATAATAATAATAATAATAATAATAATAATAATAATAATAATTATTTAAGTGAAAGCTGAGTGTGCTGTGAATAAACTAATACAAATCTGTCAACAAATGAAAAGGTACAGAATAAACCCACATATATTTTAGCTCAGATTGCATATCAGCATTCAGTTTATTGACATGTTAGAATGCAGAGTGTGATTTATATATATTAATGTCACTTCAGTATAATCATAAGCCATACTGAAATTATTGTAAACAAACAGAAAATAAAGATTATATCTAATTTTTAAGTACCACTGTATATTAAGTGAAACACCTACTAAAGGTTATCCTCTGATTGCTTATAGTATTCAGAATAGCTTGTGGTTGTATTCAAATCACATTAATATATATAAATCATACTCTGTATTGTAACATGGCAATAAATTGAATGTTTATATATAATCCTATCTTTTGCACTTTTTTATTTATTGATGTGTTTATATTAGTTTAATTATAGATCACTAGCAGTTAACAATAGCTTCCACTTAAATTACATCTATGTTTAAGATATTTAATAATAATAATAATAATAATAATAATAATAATAATAATAATAATAATAATAATAATAATAATAATAATAATAATAATAATAATAATAATAATAATAATAATAATAATAATAATAATAATAATAATAATAATAATAATAATAATAATAATAATAATAATAATAATAATAATAATAATAATAATAATAATAATAATAATAATAATAATAATAATAATAATAATAATAATAATAATAATAATAATAATAATAATAATAATAATAAAACAACTTTCTTCACATATCTTTATCCATGTTTCAAGAAATTGTTGAAGTTTTAAATATATACTACAATGTAAATACTGCCAAAATTAAAATAGTGTTGATTGAAAAAAAGGGGAAATGAAAAATCAAAATAACAGTAAAACCATGAAGTTTTGGATACCTCTTAAAAATAAATCACAAATTATCGAGATTAATTTAACAAATTAAATTAGAAAAATTGTATTGTATCAATAGGAAATATTAGTGATTGTAAGATAATAAGAATAGTATTGATATTTAAAAGAACTCACTGTAAAAAATGAAGAATTTGCTGAAATAAAGAATTATACATAAAAAATGAATTTGAGGATTTACAGCTTTATTACATCTGTCAATTAATCAACATATAAAATAAACTAAAACATTAATTTATGATAATATATAAACAAAAAAATAAAAATTCCATACAATATGGGCATATACCAATGAAGAATTATGTAGGACTACTATTCTGCACATACTAAGCTTTTTGAAAAAAAAAGTAGTTGTTATTAAATTTAGAGATTTGATAGCAGTGCTTAAATTCTTAGATTATAAACATTTAAATAGAAAAGATTTTTATATATTATGGAGATTTGGTGGTGTATCAGACAGAGTGGCAAGATTAGTTATTACACTAGATGGATGATACCAAATGTGGATTATTGTGATGAAGAAGTAGAAGATTCTTATATGATTGTACAAAATGTTTTTGGTCATATCAATAATTTTAAATAGTCATGGGAGACTTTAAAGATAGAAATGGTAAAGAATTAAAAGATGAAAGTATTGTGAATATATTTGGTTATGGTGATAGAAATTAGAGAGAACAAAGACATGAAATTCACAAAAAGAAATTATAAATTCTTTGAAAAAAAAAAGCTAAATATAAATGAATAGGGAAGCAGCCAAATGAAGGTATGGTAGAATTGGATTATATTTTCACTAAAAGAAAATATGTATTTCATATTTTTAATAAATTCAGTACAGGAAGTCATCAGTGATTAGTGATGTGTAAGATACATGTTAATGTAAACTAGAGAGATAAAAATTATTAAATAAAATAGTATTCACTGATGATATTCCTAACCTTTAGAAACATTTCATTGAATTTAAATTAGAATTTGCAAATTGTTTTAAAACATTAACAGATTTTGAAAACAGTTCAGATTTGAATGAAATCAATAGGAATATAACTGATATACTTTTAAGAACTGCAAGAAAGATAGCTGGAATAAAAAGGCAGAAATTTACTGGTAAATTTTCTAATATATGAAGAAAAGAAGGAAAATGAAACTATAAAAATGATCCATTAAGAGCTGAATGTATAGATTTTTGTAAAAATAATATGAAAAGAGTTAGTAATGATATAAGAAAGTCTCAAAATGTAAAATAACATGTTCGTATTAATAGAAAACATTTCTGCAATAAGGAGAAAAGACAGAATTATTACTAAAAAGAAAGATGACATCATGAAATGTTGGAAGAATTTTTTAATAAATTATATAGTAATAAAGAATAGGATACAAAGTATCCGCTGTAATTACTATATCTTCTGGTTTGCCAACTGTTTTAAATAAAGAAATGAGATATGCAATTAAATCTATGAAGAAGGAAAAAGCTCTAGGAAATGATGTTGGCAATGTTATATATCAAATGTCTAAATGACAAAGATGTACTAGATAAGTGAAAGAATGTGCTAATAATATTGACATTTAAGAAAGGTTATAAAGAAGATATTAAAAATTAGAGACTTTTCACTTTTTTATTAGTTCTATTACAAACTATTTACCAAGTCAAATATGACTCCTCTATAATGTACCAGTTCGAAATCCCATATATGCCTTACCCATTTAAAAAAATGATACTATATATCTGTGTACATCATGAGCATGAAATGACGTGTACATTTTAAAATGGGAGATCGATAATAGTCTTCGATAATACCCGGGGTTAAATACAAATGAGTATTACTTTACTAATTATTAGAGGAAAGAAATTTAATTTCAAGTAAAATCAAAATCTTTCCTTGTTAAACTATTTACACTTCCACCCCAATACAACAACTACAACTTTATAACCCGATAATACCCTTTAACCTTAACCAAAAAATCACCTTATGGGAAGCATACAATATAATCAACTATAATCAACAACCCATTAAAACTAGCCTAAAAGTAACCAATCAAAGACTCATTACACACTTCAAAAGATGGAGTCTGGAACCCAAATTCCTTGACTTCATCATTAAAATAAATCTTAATGCGCTACCCATGAATTGGTTTCTTTATCACCGAAGAGGTTTTACCAGCATTGACCCTATATGTGGTCTGTGTGCTCATGAAGATGAAACCATAGACCATATTATACACCGGTGCCCAAGACTTCAAACTCTGAAAGATATAATTATAATCAATTCCAACATAAGACCTGATATGATTTTCTCACTTGAAAATGCCATTCATAATGGTTTTTTTTTCTATAATAAGGCTTTCTACCTTTGTCTTTTATTCCATATGGATAGTGAGATGCAAAAGTCTCATGGAATTACCCCCCCCCCCCCACAAATCATACCATTGTTTTATCAAACGCTCAAAAAAATCAAGAAACGTGACCAGCTCCTTGCCTCCAGTAAAGTCTTTGCTGACACCTGGTCTTTAATTGCTCTTTCCTTTTCCTGATTATCAATTCCCACCTACCCAGCATTATAGAATAGTCATTTATAAAAGAAAATATTCATGTCTATATTAAAAATGCTAATACCATTAAACAAGTTCTTAGAATCTCTTCACTATACCTAACCACATAAGAGTATAATATTGTGCTCTCATAACATAATCTAGCCAGATGACATATAGAACATTATATAATCATATTATTGTACAATTTATTCATTTATTTATCCTTTATTAGTATGTAATCACTATTTATTGTTAATAAAATTTTTATTGAAATGAATATCTATTTGCCCGGTAGACATTTTTCCTTGCTCTTCACATTCCATTAAAAGATTGTACTAATTTAACAATCCTTAGCGCCATCTAGTATAGACTAACTCTCATTGTTTGTTCACCAAATTCAATAAAGTTAGCTGTGCCAAATTGTTGGCTACAGCCATCTTGTGCATGGACATTTTACTGTCTGGCACAGTAATGAACTTTGGATTTTAACCTACCAAGGGAACAAGCTGGATTTAAAAATGATTTACTATAGTAGATTATATCCATGAATTGAAAGAAACTATAGAAAGATTAAATGAATATTATGAAAAGTTGATTCTAAATAAATTTCTACAATCATTAAAGCGTTGGATCATTAAGATATATAGTCAAGATATTGTCATATTCTGAAGAATAGTTATCAAAATGCAGTCATACAAAACATATTAATATTGAAAAGACTGTATAACTGGATGATTCCATATCTCCAAAACTTTTTATTGTAGTTTTATAAAAAGTATTTTGTGAATTAAAGTGGGAATCTAATAGTGTTAAAATAAATGAAGAATATTATAGTTATCTAGATTTTCCAGATAATGTGATTGGTTGTTTTTGCAAATAATATTTCAGAGCTTCAGAAAATGTAAGAATTATCAGATGAAATTAAGAAAACAGAATTAAAGATAAATGCTAAAAAGACAAAAGTAATATTCAATGGATTTTTTCAGAAGAAGAAAATAATGATTGATAATGATGAATTAAAAGAAATTAACAATTACAAATACATTGATCAAATTATTAACACAGACAGAAACATAATGGATGAACTTAATAAGAATTAAACTTGAATGGAGCAGGTCTGGTAAAAATAACTTAATTTTAAAAGAAAATATGACTACCTTTCTTTGAAAAGAAAGATTTTTAATAAACGTGTTTTATCAGTTCTTACTTGTGAATCTGAGACTTGAACTCTTAACAGAAGAGAAAAAGTAGAGAATAGAAGTCATTCAATAAAGTATGGAAAGATGTATGTTAGGATTAATAAGAAGGAATCAAAAATGAAATAATGGATGGAATAACCAAGAGATATTACTGACATAAGAAATTGAAATGGAATTCGGTTGGACATTTCTCAAAGAAATGCTAATAGATGGGCATAGGTCTTAAAATATATTTCAGAAAATTGTAAAATATATAGAAGAAGAATACAAGTGATAGCTTAAATAAGAAGTTTCTGGTGTTATATGGGGGAAGATGACTGGAAATTGGAGAAACTGGATTAAACTTGGAGACTTTAATCCTGCAGCAAATAAATAATCGTAAAAATGACGAATAATGATTACTACTCATAAAATTTTTAACATCAGAATTCTTTTTTGGTATGTAAAATAACTATGAAATCCTATAAAGTAACAACATCTTCATTCAAAACTCTAAACTGAGATTTATTAATTTTTTACTTTTTTTTATTTGGGAACAATCTTTAGGTCGTAAGCCATTTTCATCACCTCCTTTAATTATAAATGTGATAGAATATTTCTATTAAGAATAGCAAACTTTGACAAACTGCTACCAATAGATTAAACCTGCTTTGATTGAAATGTAATATACATACAATACAAACTTTTCTTACATATAATCTTAAATGATTCTCATTTGATTAGTTTTTTTAATCTTATAAAGCAGAGAGATATTTGTGTTTATTCATGCTAAAACAACAAATATAACTGAACAGATTCGCAAATTAGAGTTTCTTACAATTTTGTCTCATTTTCACTTTTGATCTAACTTAAATGAAAATAAAATGCTATTTTCATAAATTATTAAAAATTGACTTAAATTTTTGTTCAATACTTTTTTTTAATTACCAACTTTTAGTATGATATATAGAGAATATGTAGGCATATTGTACAACATAAATATGTACTATGCAATCCAAACACATTTAGTATTTTCCAGGTAGTTGATCTCAAAATTTTTGGATTAAAGAAAGTTTGAGTAATCTGGATTGATCAGATGAGTATTCATGAACTGATTGTAAAAAACATGCCATTGTTATATGATGCAATCTCTACAAATGATGAAGAGGGTTTTATCATATACCCACAATACATTCATAGTTACTAATATCTTTTTTATTTAATTGCTCTGCAGTGTTTAATGCAATGACAGGGTGGTGGATCCAAAAACTCAAGTTTTGGGTTCAGTACTTAGTTTTTCACTTCTGGAGCTTAAATTTTACAAAAAACAAGTTTATCGCTGTTGTATACACAATCAAATCTTGCATGGAAATATTCTATAGTATATAAATAAATAATCAAATGGTTTTATTACTCTCAGGAGTTCATAATAAATTTGAGTGTTTGAAATGCCATAACTGGAATCGATCTAAAGACCTTACATTCAAGAATATTGCATTTTATCATGGCGCTAACTCTTACAGGGTATATATAGCATACATATAATACAAGATTCACATTATACAAATTCAATAGCGAATGAGTAAATAAATTACACAAACCTTCTATTTTTATATATAATAGTTAGTAGCTATTCTAGTCCTATAATTTATCTTAGACCTCTCAGTTCAAAAAACACATTAATTCAACTTTGCATCAAGTGTGTTAACGTCACATAATCTGTCAGGCAACAAATCTTATGTTTATAAAATTTGAAAATTATTTAAGTAATACGAGCTGACTTATTTACCCACCTTTTGGTCAGCTGTTTTGGAAATCAAATGATAGTTTAGCATTAACGTAGGAAATTAAGCATGCCAGAGGAAATATAAAAGATTTTGTTTTTATTTTTCTCAGTTGAAAAATATGCAGGAAACTTTAGCTCTCGCACTAGGCTGAACTACTCACGAAATGAACTCATTAGCAAAGACAAATTGTACTAACTTGAAGATTAAACTCTGTAATGAAGTCATCTGATGAAAAACAATTACATTAAAAGCAAATTAAATTCCCTTGAAAAGAGAAAGATAAACAATGGGCTTAGTAAATGTGATACGGCCTTTATCAGTGATGAAGGATTACCCCTATATTACTATTGCATTTACACTCTCTAGACTAAACCAAATTAAAATTAGATCTTTAGTTCTAGTTAATATTAGATAATCATTTATTATCCCAATGATGTGTTGATATTTAAAAAAAATCAAATGCTTATAAATAATTTGAATAAAAAATATATCAGCCTTTTATCAGTTTTATATAAAAATTTTACCAAGATAATTACAACTCGTCTACAGAGAACTTTGGATTTCCACCAACCAAGAGAACAAGCTGGATTTAAAAGTGGTTTTAGTACAATAGATCATATCCAGGTATTGAGAGAAGTCATAGAAAGGACAAATGAATATGAGTTGTCATTATGTTTTGGATTTGTAGATTATGAAAAGGCATTCGATTCTATACACATTTCTTCAGTGATTAAAGCATTGGATCATCAAGGTATAGATCCAGGATATTGTCATATTTTAAAGAATATTTATAAAAATGCAACAGCAACAATTAGATTACATAATGATACTGGAAAAATCAACATTGAGAAAGGTGTAAGACAAGGTGACTCCATATCTCCAAAACTCTTTACAGCAGTGCTGCAAGAAGTATTTTGTGGATTAAAATGGGAAACTAAAGGAGTAAAAGTAAATGGAGAGTATTTAAGTCATTTAGATTTCGCAGATGATGTAGTTGTTTTTGCAAATAATGCTTCAGAGCTGCATGAAATGTTGCAGGAGTTAGCAGATGAGAGTAGAAAAGTAGGACTAAAGATAAATGTTAAAAAGACTAAAGTAATGTTTAATCGATTTGCTCAAAATATGAAAATAAAGATTGATTATGAAGAATTAGAAGAAGTTAACAGTTACAAATACCTTGGTCAGATTATTAATACAGATGGAAACATAATGGAGGAAATTAATCATAGAATTAAACTTGGTTGGAGTGCTTTTGGTAGAAATAACTTGATACTAAAAGGAAATATGCCTATGTGTTTGAAAAGGATGGTTTTTAACAAATGTGTTTTACCAGTTCTTACTTATGGATCTGAGACTTGGACACTTAATAGAAGAGCAATACAGAGACTTCAGACCACTCAAAGGAGTATGGAGAGATGTATGTTGGGAGTAACAAGAAGAGATCGAAAATGCAATGTATGGGTAAGACAACAAACAGGTGTTACTGACCTTATTGAAAAAAATTAAAAGATTGAAATGGAGTTGGGCTGGACATATTGCTAGAAGAGATGATAATAGATGGACAATTGAAATTTTAAACTGGATTCCAAGAGATTGTAAAAGACCCAGAAAGAGACCACATGTGAGATGGATGGATGAAATAAGAAAATGTGCAGAGGTGTTGTGGAGAAGAGAAGCTAAAGATCGGAGAAGATGGATTAAACTTGGAGAGACCTTCATCCTGCAGTGGATTGATAATGGTTGATGATGACAGATAATGATTACTAAAATTGTCAAATACATGTTACTTAAAGCACGCTTTAAAATCATCATATTGACTTTTCCACGGATAATTAATTCTCAGAAAATATGTTATATCAAAGTTCGTTATTAGTTAAGATTGAATATTTCTATAAGTTAATGTCAATTTTAATTTTAATGTTAAAAGCTGCATTATCTTCTATAGGTGTTGTAAAAATTTATTGCCCGAAAATAGTTGATTTTTTGTTTATAAATAGATGAGTAGTATTCATCGTTTCTGAAACTCGACGCGAAGACTAATCCTGGATTAACTTTCTTATTGGTGTGATTAAAAACACTTGAATAGTTAAATAACTTTTTAATATATAATCTGTTTTACTTGTTTAAACAACATATGAATACATATATATTTACTTTTTTTCGGATGGTTTTATTCACCTCTTTGAAGCCGAGTAATACTTCGTATAAGAATTTTTAACTATAAGTATGTTTAACAAAAAAAAAAAAATCAACTGCGGAACGAATCCTCTATAAACGCAATGAAAGTTGAGGATTTTCGCAAATTTTGTTTACTGAAAAAAGATAATCACAGACAAACCTTACCTTCAAGTTTCTTGGTATTTAATTAAGTTCTTACCGACTGACATTGCTATTTATAAAAGATGATCTTACAATAGCTTAGTTTTGGAGGTGATGTTTACTCTTTTAGTTAGTATTAGCTGTCCACCAACGTAAAATTTATATTAAAAATATTGAGGAAATTATTTTACCGACCAATTGAATAAAGTTTGAAAGTGTTAACTACCAATAAAATATCATTTAACAAACAATGTTTTACTTCCACTATCTATTTTAAATGTTTTTATGAGCCATCAAAGTTCTTCCAAGCAAAATATCAGGGGATAAATAGCTTTTAGATTCACGTTTGAGTTTTATTGCCAAATAGTTTTATCTTTTAATTTTCTGATTCAAATGTTGTAATTAAATATTTTATCACGATAAATTAATTGTGTTTATATGAATACGCACATATAGATTCATGCAGATGTTTAGATATTTAAAAACAGTTAACTTTCTAGGGTAAAAAAGTTACGGTTAACTTTATGTTACCCAGATTAGTAAATAATGCAGTTTCGTTTGATCCATAAGGAAAAAAATAAACATTTGTTAGTAATTCAGCATAGAATGATTATTTATATACAACATAAGTGAATGTTTACATTTGGACGTAATATCTTATTCTACATAGATATTTAATTAAATATATCTTTACTACTGCGCTTAGATTACTGAAGAGTTCCATAAATGGTGGATAGTGAAATGATCTTCAAATAGGAGAATTGACGGCTAATTATCAATAAACAGATTCTAGCTAATCTCCTGCAGACTGGGTGCTGCTTCTAGTAAAAATAACATTTTCTGTTTCCATTTCCTTATTGTCTTCAATCATTTAAGTTAATGTAGGCTCAGTTAATATGAATCTTTGATTCCATTAATTATCTCAATATGTTAATTGAGATAATGGAATTTATGTGGTTGGGTGACCACATTTCTATTTTCTGACTACTCAGACTTCAATTTCATTTTTTATTTACAATTTGTGTAATATGTTCAGACAGTACTTTGTATTATTTTTCTATTTGGAAAGTAGAACATTCTATAAAACTTTGTTATTAAAAGAAATTGAATATTAGTTATGCGAATTAGTGTAGTTAATAAAAATATGAAATAGAGAAAATAGCGAAGAAGCAAGGAGGGTGAAAATTGAAAGTGATTGTCTAACTAGTAAGCAGTAGAGAGCTGTCAAGTTGTAAAGGATAATGCATTTCTCAAAAAGGAGAAATGACAGTGCTAAAGTTAAAGCAGTATACATAATTGCCTTAATGGAGAATAACTAGGAGTTAGTATATGGCATGGCTGAAGATCTATCAGCCCCATATAGCTATTTGAGTTGGATAGCTGGGTTTGAAGACATGTACATGTCTGAAAATTTCAGATTTTCCACTCAATAGATAACTTTTAGCTAAGTGCTTAGCTTTGGGTTGGTATTTTTAGATCTAGTGTCTGAACCTACCCTGACACCTCTCTGAGGAGTGCCAAAGCACGAAACCATGGTCAGGGGTTTGGGGAGGGGTTCCTGACGGAGATATTTTAAGTGCTGGCTCTGGCTAAGCATTTATCATAAAGCTTGTAGAGGAATTGGCAATCCTCACTGTTTATAACTTACAAGCTTAAGAGATAGGGTCATGTGATCTATGAATTGATCTATGACTTTTATTTTGACTATTTATAGTCTCTGCCAAATAGTCTTATGCAATTTTATATTGCTATGACTACTACTATATGGCATGGCTGAAGATCTATCAGCCTCATATAGCTATTTGAGTTGGATAGCTGGGTTTGAAGACATGTACATGTCTGAAAATTTCAGATTTTCCACTCAATAGATAACTTTTAGCTAAGTGCTTAGCTTTGGGTTGGTATTTTTAGATCTAGTGTCTGAACCTACCCTGACACCTCTCTGAGGAGTGCCAAAGCACGAAACCATGGTCAGGGGTTTGGGGAGGGGTTCCTGACGGAGATATTTTAAGTGCTGGCTCTGGCTAAGCATTTATCATAAAACTCATGTATAGAATTTAAAAGATAAGAGCTAATGCACATCTGGATTAATTAATTGTATACATGTGAGATGGATGGATGAAATAAGAAAGTGTGCTGGGGTGATGTGGAGAAGAGAAGCTAAAGATCGGAGAAGATGGATTAAACTTGGAGAGACCTTCGTCCTGCAGTGGATTGATAATGGTTGCTAATGATGATGATGATGGTTGCTAATGATGATGATGATGATGATATATATTTACAGCATATGGAAATGAAATATTTTTCACATTCAACTTATTCAGATATTTGTCCCAAAGTTGAGGAATAATTATTGTTATTATGGTATTATTTATTGTTATTGAATTTATTTATTTTATTAATAGTCTTTAGCATAGAGAAATAAACTTGCTGAAACAAACAAAAGATTTTGTGTGATTTACTTTAATGTTGACATTGTCATGACTGAGATTAATTAAAAGAAAATCCGTTTTTTGAATATGAATTAAACTTAGACACTATCAATAGAATTTATAGATATACATAAAAGTCAAAAGTACAATGTATAGGTGAGAGAATAAACAAGTATCATTGATGTCACAGAGACTAAACTCTCCATACAGCTTGTGTAAGTATAAAGAATGGTGTATTGATATCATTGAAAGAATTAAGAAATTGAAATAAATAGGTCTAAAGTTTTCAAAAGTCACAAGATATTTTGTTAAGAGTCCATATATGAGATGGATGAAGGATTTAAGATTTTTCAGATTAATAATCTTGCTTTGGAAAAATACATTAAACTTACAAAGATCTTCAAACTACATTGTATTGATAATTATTTAAAAATATAGTTAATATATATATCTTTGTGTTTAACATCTCTCATTTGCTAAACTATCCATTCATTTTTAAATCAATGACAGAAAACGAAAGTTATTTGGTTATACTAAGTAGTATTTACTAAGGCTGTAGCCTCAAGCACATGCTTATAAAAATACGATAGTAGGGACCTCTACAGGTCTTAAACCACAAGCTTACTCTTTGGAAGAAAAGAGGGAATACTAAATGAAATAGTGAAATAAAAATCAAATCAATCTATACTTTAAAAAATCTTTCATTTAGTTTTATACAGCTTTTTCTAATTTTTTTCTTACAATTTGTTGAGTCTCTTTATTTAAGTTTATTTTAACAACTCATTTGGAAAAATAATAAAAAATGTTTTGATTATTTCCTGAATACATTTCTTAACATTGATGTATAAGAGTGTATGTTATTATTTTGTTTTTGTTTTCTTTTTACTCCATTTTGCTTTTGCATTAAAGTATTAATCATTTGTTGCCTACTGGGTGAAGCAAAAAAAAGATCTTCAATTCAATCCTGATTGAAAAATAAAGTGATATTTACAAAAGTATATTTTTGAATTATTTCAAGCAATTGAAACACTCCTGAAAGATTTCTTGTTAACATAATTATTTCTAGAATAATATTCAGTAGAAAAGCAAATGAGAAATTATTAGTTATTGTCTTAGAACATGATACTTTATGTAAAAGAAGAAAGAAATTTATTCTTAATAAATTATTTAGCTTTTCTATATTTACAAGTTTTCTTTTATGATCATAGTATTGTTTCTTGTTTTTATTTGTTTTATATATATAAAAGATTTTTGTTTTATAAAAATATGAACTTATATGATTTTACACATTTTTTTTAAAAAAATATGAATCTGTATTGAACTTAACTTATTTCAAAATTATTTTTATTCCGCTTCATTTAAATAAATAACTCAATCGTTTGGTTAGATGCTTGAGAAATCATGTGATGTTCAAACATTTAAAATAACATTATTACTTCTGTCTTTATTGATTAACACCTAATAATTACAATCTTAATGTTAAAAAGTACTACTCTTGAATAATATATATGTAACTAAAATATATAAGACAAAACAGGTTACTCCATTATAAAATTAATATCGCAATTTATTGAGTGTATGATTTTATATTCTAATTTAAATATTCATGAGTAAATAGATTTTTAGGATACATAATAGCACCTAATCTAACACTTACCTACTTTTTTCATCAACATACATTTAAGAGTCTTGGAATGTCTGACATGAGATTTTTCTTCTCCTTTTTTTCAACAACGTTCTACTAAACATTTGCTTAACTACTTTTTAAATTACTAATGGAATTAAGATGATGGATCATTTTCAAAAGCTTTTATTATATATATTTGTTTTAGAACAAAATTTTGATTGATAAAGTTTTTTTCTCTTGATATAGATTTTTAAAAAAGTTTTTTTTTTTGGAAATCTTGGAACATACGCATTTTCTCGGTTATCATTTTAAATCACACAAAACACTTTGTGGTAACAAAAGTATTTTCTGTTCTTGGCACTATGCTTAAGTAGTAATTTTGACTATTGCTAGTTATTGTACCCTGAGTTGTATCTAAGATGCTCCAGATAGTTCTTTTCTCTCTCATTCTCTGGAAAGAAAATAATTGGAAAAAAGGGTGTAGATCAATGGAAGTCAAATTACTATTAATCGTGTGAGTATATATATACAGAATACATGTAGATCTGTGTTTGTGTATGATTAATCATTTAAAAAAATAAATATTTATATAATCAACTGCTCGGGAATCATATGATGCTCGAGATCAGAACTGACTGCATATGAATTGTAATACATAAATCTTCAGTTCTCTATTTTATTCCTTTACCATTACACTAAACCACGAGAAGAAGACTTTCATTCTAATGATCCAATCGAGATTTCGTTCTCTCAACTGGGAATAGATATGGAACCTTTGTTTATAAATATAACACTGAAAC
This sequence comes from Epiperipatus broadwayi, assembly GCA_028023455.1. Taxonomy (NCBI): domain Eukaryota; kingdom Metazoa; phylum Onychophora; class Udeonychophora; order Euonychophora; family Peripatidae; genus Epiperipatus; species Epiperipatus broadwayi. The sequence continues at coordinate 313,052 of JAQFVV010000078.1, read as the reverse complement.
ACCATAAATAATTCTAGTTCTCATGATTTTTAAATAATATGAAGTAACATCAATTTTCAACTATAGTTTAATATACATAATTACGTCATATTATTAATAAATTTATATATTGCGTTCATTTTTTTAAAAAGGAGCAAAACTTATTTTTCAATTTTTTTTTAAAACTTAATTTGGCATTAGGTAAATTTTTTTTCACATCGCGTTCATTTGCTGAAATCAAACAGGAAGTGTTTTGTGCTTGCATTCCACATAATTAAATTAGTCTTTAGTTATCTTAATAAAAAAATTATAACTCTTAATTGGAAAATCTTCTACAGAAATCCTTTATCCTTTTATTTTAAAAAAAGGTATAGAATATTACAATTAATAGATTGCAATTATTTATAATCAAACTTCTGTGTATATATATACTAATACTAAATATATACATCTTAATGATGTTAAGGTGTTTTGTTATTTTATAATGTAGCTTTAAATTTGAGATATTAAAATAAATAATGTTAATGAAATTGTAGCAATAACAAAGTGTAATGCGATAATTTCTTCTCTTTTTTTTTATCTTCCTTTAAACAAAATTGTTGCGGCGTTTTATTATATAAGATTCGCATACAAATAATCAAATGTTTTTTTATTGCTCGGAAATTCTTAAGAAGTTCATATGCAGTGACAGAACTGAGTCGCGATCCAAGGACTTTGATCCAGAATCTGGCATTTTCCATTGCAAACACGCAAGACGTATAAAGCAATGATAAAACTTAGGAAAACATGAATATAGTAAAAGACTTAACATTGCATAATTTGATATATAAAATATTATTTATTTATTTAAATAATCCATAAAATATTATTTATCCGCGAATCTACAAATCATGTTTTTCATCTACAGAGTTTTATACAAGTCATTAAAATTGTGCTTATACGTTTAAATTTAAGTTTATAAATTTTAATTGTATTTTTATTTTTCAAATTGCGTTACAGTTATATTGCATTGAGCTTTTTTTAATTATTATTTTCAATATCTATATTCGTTTAATTTTTTAACAATCCCCCCACCCCTTTTTTTTTCTTCTTTTGCATGTTTGCACGCATATATATTATTTTATTTTTGAAATGTGTTAACGAAAATACTCAACAAGTGATACACGTTTATAAAGAATAACATCACTGCTATTAACAATAGAGAGATTAATTTTCAAGAGATTTTAACAGTTACCATGGTTTCTTTCACTCAAACATTTCTTTATTATTATTATTGTAAACATCGTTATTTACACCATTTTTCATTCATATTTGATCATTGATTCTGACAACTGCCAATTGCCTCCTTTTTTTTTCTGTTACAAATACGATATAATAATTTTTATAAAAAATTTGTGCATATACCTTCTTAAATTTATTTTCTCTGAATAACAATAGTATTAATAGATAGGATTAGTATATCAACTGGCAACTTGCTAGTTGAAAACAATATCAGTCTTAATCACGTAAGTATTTATAATATATATCTTGACAACTGTTAACAAGGTCACATAAGTTTTCGCTCTATTTCTTAGAGTTTCTCTCTCCCTTTTTTCTTCTCTGTTTTTTATTAGAAGTTTTGTAGGCATTTTTAATACATTGTACAGGCTTAAACCTGCATTTATATATGTAATATATGCGAGGTTCAAACTCAGACTTTCACACGACCCACCACTGATGGTGATTATTTATCTTTTCAACATGTGTGTGATCAGGTCGGTCAGCAATATGAGATGGCACTGAGAGTGGTGGGTCGTGTAGGCATTTTTTACTAACTTTGCTAATTTGCATTAGCTTTATTGAAACGCAAATTAGCATATTGCTTCAGACAGTAATTTTTATTTTTCTGCATATTATTTCTAGAGTGATTCAACATTGCCTATACTGACTAGCTTGTAACACACATATATGTGTACAACTTTATTTAATAAAATGTACAAACTAGCCACTAAACAAACATGTGTATTTATATAACACACTCATAGTTATAAATGAAATATTTATTTTATATAGCGCTCTGTTTATAAACTGTAATATTAATAATCAGCCATAAAGCTAATGCACATGCGCTTTGTAGATTTTTAACTATCAAATTGTAAATAGATAAACATAAGTTCTAATATAATATCAAAATAAAAAATCAAGAATTTTTTTTTTATCTTTCAAGTTCAAACTATTATAATTCCGTGACTGATTTTTTTTTAAAAAAAAAAACGGTACTTGAAAAAATATTTTGCTAAAACATGATAAAAAATAAATAAATTATTCAATGTTATTTAGTGTGTTGTGTACTTATTACAGCACGTGAAAAAAAAAAAAACAGGAAGCTACCTATATCTTAATCATGAAATGTTCTTTTTTGTTTGGTTTAGTATAGTGACAGAATGACAGATTGGACCCTCAAGACTCAATCTATTAATACGTGCTTGATTTCTTTATTAATTTTAGTTATCAATTCATTGGCTATTCAATACGTTTTTATATATCTTATCTTTTTATAAATTCTGTAAAAATGCAAAATTCAACAAGTTTTTGATGTGGTTCGCGAATAATAAAAAAAAGTGGCATTTACATTAGTCTTTAAGTTTTAACCCCAGTAATATAGATTAAAAAATTCAATCTCTCTTGTGAAAATTCATTAAAACATTTTTTCCTCTATGAAAGGTTTTTGGTACAATTATAGTCACTACATTTTTTACAATCCTATTCTAAAAAAAAGTTTTCAAACGAAATAATAACAATAATAATAATAATAATTCAATCTCTATGTTGAATATATATCACAGGACCACCACCTCTTATGCTTGTGTATAACTGTAGTTATACACTATACGTATTGCCACACACAGCAAGCTAGAGTAATCAATGGATTCCAGAAGGCTTGTGCATAAAATCCCCATCTAGTGCCTACTCATCCAATATCCCCAGACTAGTTTCTGGCTTGTGGCCTTCGTCAATGAGTTTTGCCTGTTTTAACAACAGTTATACACAAACATAAGAAGTGGTGATCATGTGATGTTTATTGGCTTAAAACCAATCCTTCCTAATAGGATAGTGGTGGCTATGGTTATTAAAGAACCAAAGACACCAAAATGTGTGGGTGCTGAACTGAGTTTGGACCATATGACTATATAAGCTTATGGGCTTGTATTGAAAACATTAAGGAATTTTCAGTTAGTTTTGTAGTTAAGTGGAGATAAAAGGTGGCATACACTCAGTAGTAAAGAAAATTATTGGTAGGAAGAAACATCAATAAGCTAGAATAAATATGCTAATCTCTCAATACTCTAAAAGACTGAAGATCATAGAAAAATGTAAAACTTGCTATGAATGCAGAAAGTAGCCAGTGTAGCAAAGAGAAATCACTGCTAAAATTAAAATGGATGTTGTAGTGAATATAGAAGTATACACAGAGGCAAAACTCTTCATACAGTAGCACCACTCAGTTCAAGCCAGAATAATCAATGGATGCAGGAAGGTTTGTGCATAAAATCCCTATCTAGTGCCTACTCATTCAATATCCCCCGACTAGGTTTTAGCTGCGACTTTCATCAGTGAGGAACCTTGGATTTGAGAGCACTGTACCTAGATCTCCAGCAGCCACCTTTTATCTATAAAGCTTTGAGTCCAAAATGAAAATACAATAATGTTTTCAATTCAAGCTCATTAGCTCATCACTGATGAAAGCTACAAGCTAGAAACTAGTCTGGGGATATTGGATAAATGGGCACTAAATAGTGATTTTATGCCCAAACCTTCCTGCATTCATTGATTACTCTGGCTTACACTGAATGACACTCTTTATGGAGAGTTTTAGCTCTGTGTAAACAACTTGTGCAAGGATAAAGAATGATCGTGTGATGTTTAGTGTTTGAATACAAACAGATTTTGCTTTATTAGATAATTCATCAGTAATACATTCAGCACAGAATGTCACTGGGTGGAATTTCCTAAAGATGATTTTTTAAGACACAGTGTTTTTTATGACTTTTAAAAATGTGAAAGTGTGATAACGGAACAGTAAAAATAAAAAATATATATTAGTACTTCAGAATTGTCAGTTGCTGAAGAATCTTTAGATTAAAAAAACATATAATCCTCAGTTTATACAATGTTTTTCAGGCACAAACTTTATTTATACTACCTCAGTTCAGCCAGCAGCTGTGTGCTAAGAAAAATAACCGAATTTTTAACCTTGCTTCAAATCACAAGGAAAAAAGTAAAATTATTTACGTTATACCTTAATTCCAGTCAGTCATTGGAAAAGTTAAAGATAAAAGAAGTCAGTAACTAACAAAAAATGAATGAACTCTGAAAATACAAATAACAGGTTATATTTAAAAAAAATGTCATCTAAATAAATCATCAAAAGTCAACTACTTGACAAAACCTAATCAAATCTAAATCAAATTTATTTTTTTTAATAAAATATTTTACCTTTATATACATATAATTTATTTGGATTTATCCGTTTGTAACTAATAATATTATTGTATCAGTGTTTTGGCTGGAATATCGGTGTGATATTATTATTAATTATATGCAGGTGAACCTGGTAATAAATCTTTTATGTCTATTGGCCATGATAATCTTAGTTTTAATATATATATAATAAAAATAGCATTATACAAACTACATTAAAAAGAAAAAAAGAAAAGTTATTCAGTTTAAGCAATTTTTTAAAAAAAATATAGAGATTGGAAAAACAAATTCTGATATTAAGTCAAAAAAAAGTAATTAATTTAATAAAAGATAGATGTGCACATAATGAAGATTTTGGCACATATTAGATCTTCTAGAAACTTCTTTCCATTTCAATTTAGGCTGAAATAAAAATAATTGATCATGAATATAGTCAAGATAGGAGGGGGGGGCAAAGTCTGTATCTAAAATTTTTGGCAGTAACATTGAATACTAATTAAGACTAGGAAATGTGATATTGTATTGTGAAAACTATGATATTAAACATATATTTGCAGCTATAAAAATTATTCATATATGAAATTATAAAAGATTGTCTAACTATTGAACCTAATTAATTACATAGTTCCATGGATTGTTTAAATAGGCTTTAATATCTAAATCAAATATTGTCTCATTGAATAATTTGTGATAAAGTAATCGAAACATAATGAGAAAAGTCAGTATTTGTATTGATACATAGTAAAACATGAATTTTACAATGAATTAAATTTGAGAAGCAATTCAATAAATGAATGAAAAAATTGATTTATTCCTAGTAAATACTTAAAATATAGTTTATTGAGTCAAATACTATTAAAACTAATGTATATATAAAAATAGGTCATTGTAAAACAAACTTTTTTCTTAATAAAATACAAATAATGATATATACTATGGAATTATGATATCAGGTATATTTTGTTCCAAACCCTCTTTATTTACATTGTATAGCATATATAATAGCTCATATTTTGTTTGATAAACTTTGATTACAATAGAATACATATTATTTCTGAACTGTACATGAATAGTATCTTTTAATGCAACATGTAAAGATCCTTTTTTCTGTATACAATTATGCATACATAAATTAAGATAATAGTATAAACAAAATTTTAAAAATACTCATGTAATTATTAATAATAAATTAAGAGAAAAAATTTATATGTATATTTATGTTGGGTATGTTTACTCATTCACATTCATTCAAAAAATAAAAAAATCACTTTACAGTATCTTTATTTTTAAAAACAAAATGAATAATAACATATCAGACTTTCACTGTAATTAAACATGTTCTGGTAAATAACATTTTTTTTCAATAATTATTCTCCCTCTGAAAATGTAATATTAATCTTGAATTATCGGCAACCATAGCCTTTCTACTAATTGTGATGTTTTTAAGTCCACATCAACTTTGGAAAGTATACAATCACCCCTACTTGTTGTTATACAAATTCTTGATTAAGTTTTTAAACTTTAAATTTTTTGGCATAATATAAGAAAACAAATTACGGTTCTTTTTTTTGTCATTACTAAATTAATATCTTCCATTTCGCCATTTAAGAAATATATTTTATGATTTTTTTTTAAATTTTGTAAAATGTTGACATTTGCATTTAGAAATATTTTATTATATGAAATACTACATCATATCAAGTAAAGAATAAAAGATATATGCTTCTAACATCAGCAAAAAAACATTATTATTACATACGGCACTCTGGGATAAAAAAAATGGCTGCTGCCATATTGTAAAATTTATTACATTTATGATTTTTTTTTTTGCTTATTTATATTTTTTGTGGATAGTATATAACTGAAATAATGTATATTGATACATTGTAAATTTAAAAGAAACTTCAATGACAAATTTAAAGTTAGAAAAGAAAAGAGGTACGTGATTTCAAGTAATATTATTTTTGTACATCCATTTTATTTAATATTGTATATTAATACTTAGCAAAACATTGAAAAACAAATTATTTTCAACTGTCTTTATAACAAGTTTATTTATTGTATGTATGTATGTAGCATAAGTTATATACCAAATGCAAACAATAATTAAGTCATCTGTCAACTATTTAAAACCACAATCATTAATAGAGTATTGAATATGGATTCTTAAAAGTCATATTCTTGTGAGTTCATATAGCCTATTTATAAGCAGAACTATTAAAATCAAACTTCAGAAAAAATAATAAACATAGAATTGCTAAAACTTGTAAAAATAATATTCAATTCTTGAAAAATTTATTTTGCAAAGGAAATTTATTTTTAGACTCTCAAAAAACATTTTTTTTTTTCAAAATATTACCATGCATAGTAATATTAACCAATAAAGAGAATTGTAAGAGCTCAGTTTAACTTATAGTGTTTTGAATATGATTGTCAATCAAAGAAACACCAGCATCCCACTGAGCATGCACTGGAATATTAACTGGTCAATTTAGTCAGTTCATCACAGTACCAAAAGTGCGCTTGACTAAATATTAGTATTGAATTTTTCTTTTTTGTATGCTCATAGATAGACATGTGTGTATAATTTACATCACAGACAGAATTAATGATTTATTTATTTACAGTCAATATTAAATGATTTTCTTGATTAGCTATTACCTAATAACCTTGTTTCATATGTGAATTTTCATTAGGGATGTATCCAATGTGAATTTGAGTTGCAAATCATGGCCATGGCATATTACTACACCATGAGATTATATATATTAATTAATAATAACTTTTAACATATGTTATTGCTAAAGTATTTTTAATAATGTGGTAATATCTGTTCTATTTTATTTAAGAAAAATCACAGTCAATCGATATAAACAGTGAATGCATTTAAAAGATTTCCCTTTTAGATGAAAAAGGTGTTTACAGTTTTCACTGATCACTGGCTATATCTGACTGTCATTTTTCTTAAATAAAATGGGCCAGATATTTTCACATTATTAAAATTATTTCAATATTTTGTAACAGTCAATTGTTTGTATGTGATATAAGAAAGAAACATTTATTTTACATGCCCATATTCTGAACACCAAAATGTAACAGAATATTAAAATTTGGACAGCAACAATAAATAATGTGCATGACTTTACTGATCTCCTGATGATGAGGTTCAGTTAAAACAATAAATATTGTCACCATAAATCGTTATTCAAAATTAGCTAACATGCTGGTAGCCATAATACTATGTGTAACATTTTAAGACAAGAAGATCTAAAATAATTATATGTAATTACTGAATTTGTACTTTAATTTATATAATTATCTTAAATAGAAATCCAAGACATACTACTAAAACTTTAATTTTGCCCACAAGTGAATTTATGATAGTAATAATAATAACCTGGATCATAATAGACTCATATATTTATAAGGCACCAATGAGTATATACATTGATAAGTACTCTATTTGGTAAATAAATAATTCAATAAATAAATTATTTATTATCTAGTGAATATGTAGTTTATAATATGTGAATTAATACATTATGAATAAGATAATTTATAGAGTATGCAAATCAAATGATGCATTGATTAATAATAAAATGTAAGTTTATTAAGATAATAACACAAAATTAAATTCAACAATCATAAATTTAAAACAATCCATTACATTATCTATTCTGGATATATTGCAATTAGTAAGTTGTGATCTATATTTTAAATATTAAGAGTACCAAACTCTTCATACAGTAGTGCCACCAAGTGCAAGCCTTCGTAATCAATGGATGCAGGAAGGTTTATGCCTAAAATTAGTATCTAGTGCCCACTCATCCAACATCGTAGATTAGTTTCTAGCTTGTGGCTTTCATGAGTGAAGAGAATTGGATTTCAGAGCACTGCATCTAGATCTTCAACCCTCTAGCAACCATCTTTTACCTATTTGGTTAATTATAAAGCTAGGATCCCAAAATGAAAACACCATAATGTTTCTAACCCAAGCATATTCACTTGTATAGCCATATAGATCTGAATGAAAGTCATATAGATCTGAACTGTTCAGCATCTATACATTTTTGTGTCTTTGGTTTGCTCATTTACTTGTATAGTCATACAAATGCTGAACTGAGTTCAGATCTATATGACTATGAGTTTGGATTGGAAATATTATAGTGTTTTCATCTTGGGCTCCTAACTTTATAGTTAACCAAATAGGTAAAAGGTGGCTTCTGGAGGATTGCATTAGATTCTAAGATCTAGATGCAGTGCACTCAAATTTAAGACTCCTCACTGATGAAAGCCACAAGTCAGAAACGAGACTGGGAATGTTGGATGAGTAGATACTAAATAAGGATTTTATGCACAAAACTTCCTGTATCCATTGATAATAAAGGCTTGCACTTAGGGGCACTGCTGTATGGAGTTTGGTAACTTTTATTAGTAACATGTATGAATATATGAAATGGTGATCTTGTGACTTGAAATATTATTAAACCTGTAGATTCACAATTAAAAGAAAGGATTAGTAAATATATTCTTTCATGTAATAAAAAAAAATCTTTTTTTTTAAATATCTTTGATCAAGAAAAGCTTTCTATAATAATTATCTTTATATATTTAAAATAAATTTTAAATGTTAACTATATTTTTAATTATTTTACTAGAAGTATTATTGCTAATCAATTCAAGTCTTACTTACTTGATCTATTTATTAAGTTTGTATTGAATAATAGAATAAACTCTATTATTACTTTAAATTTTAAAAGAAAGAATTTTGAATAGATATCTATTAATATATATATATTTAAATGCTGAAGATAAGGTAAAAGTTAATTTGATGAGGAATTTTCAGAAATCATTTATTTATACTAGCATTTATTATCCCAATTGATATCTTGAACATTCTCTAGTTACAGTTTCATTTTCTGCAACATTCCTATGATATACGATGACGTATGTCTTCATGAGCATTATCATTGGATAGTGTTCATCTATTTCTTTTCATTAAATATTACTGTTTATATCAATATCCAAACATTCAATTGCTTCAAATGGCTCAGCATAATATTTTCCATGTTAAAAAATAATTATTCTTTTATTGTTGGTATCTACTTCCCCCCCCCCCCGTTTTTTTTTTTTTTTTTTTTTTTTTTTTTTTTTTTTTTTATTTTTTTCTTTTAAGTAAGGGAAAGAAAAAAAAAAATTTAAAGATTTTAATTATAGATTATCTTTATTATTCTTACAAATATTAACTGAGAAGGGGTTCATGTTCTTTCCTTTGTAATACCTACTCAAAGTGCATTATGGCTTATATCTTAAATTTAAAAAAGAAAAATTTGAGGAAAAGCAGGCAAAATAAAAACAATCTTTCTGAAATAAAATTTTCTTGTTCTTGTTTTTTTTTTTTTGGGGGGGGGGGGCAGGTACGTTACCTGACAACAATGCATTATTTAAATTGGCATGTGAATCGTGATTTTTTTTCTTTATAATCATTACAAAATTTATTATTATTCAAATATTATACAGTTAATATTTTATTTTATCTTAAATAAATCATTACTACTGTATGATCATACAGACACTCTGCATTCATTCTAAGTTTGAATGTATTTAACTAATGAATATGAATTACGTTTAACCATTATATAAATATAAATGATTCTAATTGCTTTCTTTATTTATGATTTGAGACTATAAATAGATAATAGGCGATGGATGTGCATGTCAAAATATATATATAAGGTGAAAGATGTACTGAGATAAGAATAAAATTTGAAAATATACATATATAAATTCAACATATTTTATAAATATAATAATACCAGATATTGTGATATCTATATCTGAAATTGAAATTTGCATTAACATATCAGACTATTTCATTTATGAAATTGTTTACTTGAGTAGAACTATTTCATAATCAATAGAACTCTTCAGCAAATCTAAATATTGAATGCATGATTAGTTATTAGAATTTTGATATGTATGAGTTTAAAAGTATGAATGGTACATTGATAAAGAGCATTATATTAACTGATTTTAAATACAATAATATTTCATGGCAAAAGTTTTCAAGTCTTTTTTATAAATCACATTTGCTAAATAAATAAATATATATATTGTAAGGAAATCAAATCATATATCACATGACAATTTAATAAGCTTGCACTACAAATGTTATATAATGAGCATGGTAATAGCTCTTAACAGGTTTTTCTGAATATCCCTATCCTCAGACCAGTTTCCAGTTCTGGTTGTCATCAGTGAGGTGCTAGGATATTCAGATATTAGATTTAAAAATGCCAGGTCAAACCCCAGAATTTATATAATAGTTACTTATTAAGTAGAAAATCTAAAATTTTCAGACATCCATGTCTTCAAATTCAGCTATCTAACTTAAATAATCATATGTGACTGAACTAAGTTCAGATACACCATATATTAATAGCTTTAGCAATATAAAATCACCAAAGCCTCAAGAGCAAAACAATAATTTCAAAGAAATCAAATCATGTTTTCTTTTGACTTAATTTAATAAGATTGTGCTACAAATATTATATAATGATACAGATGTCTGAAAATTTCAGATTTTCTACTTAATAACTAATTATTAGATAAATTCTGGGGCTTAACCTGGTATTTTTAAATCTAATACCTGAATGTCTTAGTTACTCACTGATGACAGTCAGAGATAAAAACCAGTCTGACGATAGGGATATTCAGAAAAGTTTGTTAAGAGCTATTATCACACTCATAGCATTTGCAGTACAAGCTTATTAATTAAAGTCATGCAATATATGTCTTGATTTCCTTGCAATTATTGTTTTGCTTTTGAGGCTTTGGCAATTTTATATTGCTAAAGCTATTAATATAGGGTGTATATGAACTTAATTCAGTCCCATATGGCTATTTAAGTTAGATAGCTGGATTTGAAAACATATGGTTGTCTGAAAATTTCAGATTTTCTATTTAATAGGTAACTATTAAATAAATGTTGCGGCTTGACCTGGTATTTTTAAATCTAATACCTGAATGTTCTAGCACCTCACTGATGACAGCCAGAGCTAGAAAACAGTCTGAGGATAGGGATATTCAGAAAAGCTTTTTAAGAATTATTAGCATGCTCATTATATATATAAATTCACTTATTTAACAAATAAATACAAAAAAATGTGTTAATCTGCATAAAAATTGAAATCAACACTTGATCGTGCTATTGCTAATAAAATATATCCATCATGGCCAATTTGTGGCTTATGAGGTACATATGATTCTCTAAATGGTCCAATGTGACTCTCACAAAAGTTTTGAAATAAAATTATGAAATAATTTATATTAGTATGATGTATTTACATTTTATTTTGAAACCCTATATACTTTATTCTTTTGTGATGACAATTTTATAATAACTGTTCATGTCAGCAACTTCAATCCTTTTATTGTTACTGCTTCCTAAAAATATAATACAACATTCAAACTTATGGGAAAATTATGAATCAAATATTTGTTTCTATTGATTATTTCAAAAATTTAATTATGGCTCTTGAATATATCTCAGTTTTAACATGTGATTATTATAGACTGGTGTTTGCCCATCCCTGAAATATATCATTTGTATTTTTATGATCAAATAGCTTGTTAATGATACAAAATTGATTTCAATTTAAAAAATACAAATTCCTATTGGCATATATTTATTTACAAGTGTTAAATTTCTTGCATTCACACATTTGATGAAATCATTTTTAGATAAATACATTAATAATTACTATTTATCATTCATTAACTAGAAATTATCATATCATTTTTAATTCAGATATAAATTTTAGATGTAATTGAAGATTAATATATCTATTAATATTAAATACTACATATTGTTGCCTGGACCAACTGGGAAGTGTTTATTCAGCTAAAAATGCAGCTTGGAATCATTTACTTTTTCCATATGTCTGAAGTACATAAATTGATATAAACATTTTAAGTATAGCATATACATATATATATAATTTATTGCTGTAATACTTGATAATTATCTACATACTCTTGTAGAATTTATTTTATATATTATCCATGGTATATACATATAATTTATTCTTCGATATATATAATTCATCTTAATATAGATATGATGTTATTATTTTCAATTATCATAGAATTGCAAAAATACATACAAAGACTACAATTTACATAGTGCATTCTCTAATGTAGAAATTGAACTGTTAAAAAAGATCAGGTCAAAAATATATATATACTTGTAATGTGTATTGGTTCTCAAGCACATTAACATGTAAAACCAAAAAAATTGTAATTTTATGCAAAAAGTTTATTCTTGAAACAAATAAGAACAATAAAAGCATGGAAAAAGCTTGTAATTTCTAAATACTTTTACATCAGACATCACAATATAATAAAAATTTGTATTCCAAGAGTATAATTTTTCATTTTAAAAAAGTGAAATATTAAAAAAATCATGTTAGACTATCTATTACTGATTCTCAACTGTATAGTAAATATAAAAACAATTTATGTTTACAATTCTATGCTAAATGTGTATGTAGCAGACAAACAATAGCAGTGAATTGTTTAATAATCTATGAAACATTATTCACTAACATCACAACTTTTATTATCAAATTTTTGTTATCAAGAAAATATAAGAAATAAGTTGAAATTTATTTTTATTTAATTAATTATTTTAAGAAATATTCATTAATAACTATGCTAATAAATTACATTTAAATTATGCCAACAAATGATGTTTGATTTTATTCAATTTTTAACAATAACAAATTGATTCATTTTTTAGATTTAGTGCCAGCTATAATAAATTTGAGCAATCAATGATCATCATTTGCTATTATTTCTACATCTTTATCCCCAGAGTATCTTGTTTTTGCTTTCCAGTGAAGCTTGGGAATTTAATGCTGAAACAATGCAACTATGCATCAAGAAATTATTTTAACTCCATTTTATTATCCATGCTAGAAATAAAGTTTACCTGTATTATTTTTAGATTTTAATCTTGAGCCTCATCGATGAATGCAAAAACTAGAAAGCAGTCTGGATTAGAGAATTAAATGCACCACAATCTGGTAATCACTGATTATTCAAGCTTAATCTAGATGACCCTATGATTCTCCAATTTTACACTAAAGGGCAACTAGACAGGCAGCTCACCTCTATAATTGAGTGAAGCCATTATCTACGCTCTATCAATATATACTACTTCAATATACATTATGCAAAAAGAAATGTAAATAAACAAAAAATCATATACTTAATAAATTTTATATGACAGCAGCCATTTTTCTGTCTCAATGTACTATATGCCATCACATTTATTAATAACATTTCTTCAGGTTAAATTGAAAGAATACACATTTTATTCTTCATTTTCATATAGTACATAATCACATAATGAGATGTCTTCTAAACATCAAGCTAGTAGTTTTACCAAATTTGATAAAATTATAAAATTACAAAATAGAACTTTTAGAAACAGTAATTAATTATAAAGAAAGATTTTTAAAGGAAAATTTTTATATTAAGGAATTTAAACCATATATGAATAAAAAACTAATTGATTTTATAAAAGATAAAAAACTAGTCACATCATTAGCAAAAAATAGAACTTTTAGAAACAATAATTAATTATAAAGTAAGTTTAAAAAGGAAAAAATTTTTTATATTAAGGAATTTAAAAAACTAATTGATTTTTGTAGATGATAAGACTGGTTTTTGAGGTATTTTATCTAAATATAATTTAAACAGAGTGGTTTAAATAGAAGTTTAAATTATAGGTTTTTTAAATAGAGGAAGGTAATGTTTTTATGTTTTATATTAGATTTATGTTTTTAAAAGAAAAAATTTTTTAAAAAGAATTTTGTGAAGATTTGAAATATATATAGGGTTTAATGATTATATAATGTTTTATTTTATTTATTTTGTTATTTTTTGTATATTTTAGTGGCTTGAAAAAGGCTATAAGGATGTAAATAGTCGAAACGTTGCTCTTGAAATTAAAATTCATATAGTCATAATAATTAAAAAACAAGTTTTTTAAAGAAAATTGGTTTGTTATTTTATATTTTGGTGAATATTGTTTATACTGACTATTTTTTAAAGAAAAAAGAAGTTCAAGATTAAAATTTATGCTATAAAATTATAAAATATCTTTTTAAGTGATAAAATGAAAGTTATTGATTTAATAATATAAAAAAGAACTGTAAAATATTCTTGTGTTATATCAGAAAGCTTAATATTTGAAGTGTTTAATCAAGAATTTGAAATGAATAATAGCAAGTAAGAGTGATTGTACAAATTTCAAAACTGATACAGACTTTACCTTCTGGCACTGAGACAGATTTAATTCTTTCTGATGAGAGTTTTGTAAACTTTCAACCTTTGATTTTAGTATTAAACTGTTATTCTATGTCAGAATATAATAAACTGAACTTGATTTGGCATAATTTAAAAATGAAATAAATTTTTAAAAAGTTATATTTGAACTTTGCAAATATTGGAAAAATGAAATCATAATAAAAACAAAGAATATTTTTTATCATTCAACAGTTGAAGAAGCAGATTGATTTTATAAAATCAACAAAATTATTTTTATTGACATTTGTGTTTTAAAAATATATCAATAAATATCAATATCTGACAAATCAAAATTATGCTTTAAAATATTATTTTTTAATAATTTTTACAATATTACTATAACCAAACAGAGTGTCATTAATGATGTATTAGTGATTATTTTGAAAAGAACTTATTTGCTCAAACTCTACATTTCACTTTATTAATGTTACACTAGAACCTATCGCCTTCTATTTTTAAAAATAAAACATACACAAATAAAATAAATATGTAATCATTATAATTTTGATTTTTAGTAACTATTATATAATTATTGTGAAAAAGTAATCATGAATCTTAATAAATTAATGTCTAAAAACTTGATTTTTTTATCAAGTTTTTAGTTATTTTAATTTTTTTTTAAAGTAGTCTGCTATCTGATAACAATGGGGAAAATTCATCAAACTCGTCAAGAAGTGTCTAAAAATCTTTGAATTCATTGCATTTTTAATTATTCTGATATCTTTGGGGTTCTTTTGGAATGAAAATATTATAATAAAATATACATGAATTATTGATTAGGAAAAAAATTAGTAAAATATCTCAATAGATAACTAGGCAGGCAAGTTTATTCAAGTGCTTTTTCTGGATTTCTCCATATGGAGTTACTTGCTTTACTAATACAAAATGTTAAAAACATCAAAACAAGTATTTTGCTGATAATGAGTTTGGTATTAGCATTTTAATAATGAAAGTTGTTATAAATGCTGAACCGATTGTATAAACCATACTTGAAAACATTCTGCTGAAAAAATACATATATAAAAAATCTTGCATATTTTCACAGTACCATAAAATCTGTTACACAATTGAACTAGGAGAGATCATCAAAAAATAGTTCTTTCTTACCAAAGCTTTTAATAATATTCGTAAGACCTTTTTTAAATGAGTTTTATAGGACAGTTTCATTGACAGTAATTCATCTTCTGTTAATTTAAAATAAAATAAAAACTATTTACAAAATTACATTTTATGATTAATATTATCTTTGTTCAAACATGCACTAATATACAGATGTAACTTTTCCATTCTATATGATTAAAACTTGATTAATATTTGCCTTGTATAGCTAGCTCCCTTCTGACTGATTTGATTGTGAAATTTTTACAGTATATCTTCTCAATTTCTGGAGCATAATTCTTTGCCTTTTAGGTGTATAATTACAGACATTTTGTATAGCATCAAAACTTTTAAATTTATCACAGATACACAAAAAGATATACCTTAATGGAAGTTCTATTTTGAAATATATAATTTTTTATCTCTAAGTTTTCTTTGCTATATTCTGTATAAACATGTACAGTTTTATCTATAAATCTCTAATTATCCATTATATTAAAAAAAAATTATCTGAAGAGGAAAGCATGTTATAATGTTATAAAATTATGACCATATAAATTATTGTATGTATACATTTTTGGAAAACTCAGTATATGAAGAAGAAAGTCCATATATATACATAATCATCTCTCTGTAAATTATTAATTTAAATGGAATATATACTAAATCATATGATCACCATTCTTTAAACCATCAAACATCACATGATCACCATGTATATATATACTAAGTGTATGTTTTAATACATTCACATTTTCAAAATA
Source organism: Epiperipatus broadwayi (assembly GCA_028023455.1). Taxonomy (NCBI): domain Eukaryota; kingdom Metazoa; phylum Onychophora; class Udeonychophora; order Euonychophora; family Peripatidae; genus Epiperipatus; species Epiperipatus broadwayi. The sequence goes on along the minus strand of JAQFVV010000078.1, from coordinate 296,376 downwards.
AAGAAGTTGATCTTAAGAAACTTATATTTAAAACACAGTCTATTGTGTATTTGTCAAATATTCAAGTCTTTAGCATATCTGATAAAGATGTTTAGCTGATACATTTATAATATAAGAAGTCTTTATTTTATGTTGAATAGTGATGAATAGTCTTGAAAATTGATATGCATAATAGAGTGAATTAAAATCTTATGTATTTTATATGCATTGCAATTATTATTTATTACATACTTAATCTGGTAGTGGTCATATTTACCAGTTCATTTAAAGTTAAGAATAAGACTATTAATGGTCTCTACCTTGTGTAATGTGTATTTAATGGAAATGTGTGTTAATACATTCACACTAAAAACAAATAAGTTAGCTTTAAGATACTTATACACAAAGCAAGATTTGCTATTTTAACATGTTTTATAGCTTCTCAAGCCTGTATAGTTAATAGAATATTGGTTTGTTATTTTATTGACTTGTGATTAATGGTCTTAAAGCTCATATATGCAATAAAATGTACTAAAATCCACTTATTTATTAAATGAATTCATATGTCAAGATATTTATTCTTCATAAAGAAAGTTGACCCCATTATAATAAAAAAAAAATTGTATTTTAAATTAAAGATACAATTATTTAAAAAAAAAACAACAGTTTTTCACGAAAATATATGCTATCCATATGCAAATAATCTTTGAGAGGGAAAGGGAGAGAAATATCATTAAAGATGTCTTGAATTCTCTATAAATGGGCATAGAAGTGGCTGAAATATAAAGACTAAGACAATATATACCATTTTTAAACTTAACAGGGAGAAGTATAAGAAATAAATCTTAAAAATATTTGCCAATTTTAACTCAAAAGATAAAATTCTACTAAAGCAGAAGGCTATTTATTCATTATTTATATCCAAAAATAACGATAAAAAGATATCATTTATACATCAAAAATATAATAATTTGAACATAATATATTAAATGACTTATTAATCAATATTGTAGATTAATTTCATACATAGATGAAGGATGACAAGAGAGTAAATGTGGGTTTAGAGAATCAAGAAGCACTATAGTTATAGTGCTCAGTGTAAAGCAAATGCAAAAAAACTGTCAAAAATAAAAGAGCAATTTAGTATTAATTTTGATTCAATAATCAAACAAGACTATGGACCTTTTGAAATTAGTTGAATGTCCATTAAAGTTTACTCCTAATATACAGCTTTTACAAGGTGGGATGAAAGGATTACTAGATAGAAAATCTGAGCCATTTGAAATAAAAAATGATCTAAAACAACATTGTCTTCAATTTTTATGATCGTGATCTTTGAAACTGTTTACCTGACTTAATAAATCAAGGATCAAAATATAGTACATGTTTTTGATAATGTTTTTTTAAAAATCTGAATCAAAAGCAAAAACAAGAACTTCATCTGCTTGGATTCTGGATTATACTGATAATTGTGTTATTCTTGCTAGTTCTATAGAATATGTTTAATGTTTTGATTAAACCTTTGAAGATTTCTGGTTAAATAATTAATGTTCAAATTCAAGATTTTTATTCAGCCAATGATGAAAGAAAATATTATGTAATTTTAGTTTGGATGGTTACCAATTTAAGAATATAAACCAATTTAAATGCCTCGATGATTCTTTAAATCAAAAAGTAGAATTAGATATTGAGATGATGCATAGACTTCAATGTGCTGCTTCAACTTTTAAAAGTCCAAAAATAAGATAGCTACTATAACTTTTTTTAAGTAGAAGTGAGATTTGGATATTTTTATTCAAAAAAGAAAAAAAAAAAATTTTTATTTAATTATTCTCCAAAAATTTAAAAATGAAAAAAAAAGATAAAAAAAAAGGAGATTTTTTAAAAAACTCTTTTTTTTATTTGAGAAAAAGGAAAAAAAAGAAGAGTAAACAATCCCGAAAAGTATATTTTATAGTCAACCGAAGTAGAGGCAAATTCTGTTTATATCATAAAGTTTATCTCAAAGACAGTATAAAAAAGTACTATGTTGGTTGTTTTCATTGAAAAGATATAGCAGGGAATAGAATGCATTAGAAAAATATAATTAAACATGGTGATGAATTATTTCCAGAAAGAAAGGTTTTCTATTAAAGAAATCAAATGACAGCATTGCAAAATATCAAATAAGAAACAGAAAAATGAAATAGATTACTCTATTTGTGTATGTATTTATGTTTGATAGATTGTTTTTATAGTCACTGCAAACATTGTTCTCTCCATTCTTTTTCACTCTCTCACACTTTTCTCTCATTTCCCTACATCGTTTTTTCATTTTTTGGAATTCGTTTGAGTGGTTGCTACTGATGACATATGCAGGAATTCTTACACCATAGGGGGAAAAAAACCAATTAAAAGTATATATATATTATTTTTAAAATACCCAGTATATAATATGTTATTTTATATAAAATGTGAGTTCATCAATAGTTAAACAATAAAATATTTTTCAGGACAAATGTTTTACATATGTTGAAATTTTTCTAATGCCTTCATGTTTAAGAATTCTATTTTAGTCATATTGTGAAATGGACAAATTTATTACAAAAATATAGAATTCTGAATAAGATTGATAGTAAAAGAAATAGAATATGATCAAAAATGAGATGAATTAACTCCAGGTCACAAAAATGTATGCGACTTTACTTCATGTGTACAGTATAATATACTAAAACGTTCAGATACTTAAGGTGTCAAACATAAAATTAGAATATGGGTGGGGAAAAAAAAAAATAATTATTACTAAATATTAAAATTTTATAACTTTCTTAATCCGGAAAATCATGAATTAGTTTTGTTCATTTCTATCGCCAAGAGAGAGAGATAGTCATGTGATACTTGTTGATATTAAGAGAAACAAACTTACCATTCTCGTTTCATATCATTTCTATTAAACCTTTACCTTAACAAACTATCTTTTGCTCTAGTTATGCGCCATGATAGTCGAAGTGTCTTTCATCTTTTGAAGCTTTTTTCCAATACCAATTTTGCCCTTTTTATTTACACCACTGAATCTGATATTACTAGTGTATATGTAAATAAATATTAATAAAAATATTGATTCATTAATATTGTTGTGATAAACAACCATACTTTAATGATTCATATCACTATTATCTACATCCACAGCAAATATATACTTATTAAAATACAAAAAAAAAAAATGATAGTATTTATTATTACAATGCTTCTTTAAAAAAATGACAAGGCGGAAAGGTATGGTGATTATCGCATCGATTTACTTAAATTATTATCTGAGTTTCAAATTTGAATAGCAGTTGAAATTTTTTTTTTTTTAACACATTTATGATTTCTTTTCTTTTGTAGTTACCGGCCTATCATAACTATCAATTAATCCAATTATTGTTTCGAAAGTGGAGCAAGATTATGTGTAATGTTTCTTTCCAGATCTTTTTGAAAAGCTTTTAAAAAGATTTTGCTTCACAGTGCGTTATTTAAAAGTTGTTTTATTTATTTTTTTACCAACTTTACAATATATATATATTTTTAAGTGTCATAGCATCGGCCGGGACGCGAACCCGCAACCCGGGCAACTGCCTGCAAGTGCAAGGCAGTCGCGCTGCCCTCTCGACCACCAATGCAAGACAAAAATTTTTTTTAATTAAAATGGATGGACAAACAGGTGATTTAAAAAAAAAAAGATTTTAATTATATTGAACTAACGAATTGTAATAAAAATGTATACAGTATAGCCTTACAAATGTTTCTAATTTAATTATTTTCTGTATAAATTATGGCATTGTTTCTGTACTATAAATCGTTAAAAGTTAACTTTTAATAAGTTGTGTAATCAATCCTAAAGACAAATTAATTATTAAATAAATAGTATCGAGTTTCATCATATAACGGAATTTATCTACTTCCATTACATATTTAAAATTTAGCATTAATTTTTTAAATTCATAAATTGGGTGTTTGGATTTTTAAATTTTGTTTTTGGTTTTAATTTTTTGAAATTAAAGTATTTCAAACCTATAGTTTACGTGTCATTTCCGGTTTTAAATTTCCATTTATAATATTTTACAATAACTCTTAATTGTATTTCTCCATAATGCCGACAGGAAAAACCAATTCCAGTTTAGACTATAAAATAAATGGTGCAATACTTACTAATACCAGTTGCATTTGTTTAAATCCATTTAAGGCTTCCTTTGCGTTTACTAGGTAATCTTTGATGATGTGTCCGATGAATTTAAATATCATTCCGCAAAAGTCGTAGGTTCTTCGTTTTACAACTTTTTAATATTTTAAAATTAAATTAAGAAGAGGGTGCGTCCTATTAATTTAACCGATTGATTACCGACGCAGTTTCAGTTTCGAGATGTAATTTAATATATGCATTATATCCAAAAAGAGTAAATCTAAAATTAACTTTTGAGTTGTTTTATTTATTTATTTTTAATAACGAGTTAATAAACCTAATATTATGTTAAAAGGTAATTCTCACGTTGTGCTTTTTAATTTGCAAATTGACCCGTAAAGTTTACTTCAAATCTTGAATTGCTAAAGGAAACGCTTCCGAGGTGATTCAAAATGCATTTTTCCTCTCTCAAAATAATAATAAAAACATTATATATATAGTATGCATATAAAATAAATTATTAAAAAAAAACTATAAATTAAATAATTTGTTTGTTTTTTTAAATATAACATTATTGTCTACCCCTATAGAAATTGTCCTCGTTTAATTCAATTTTAATTTCGCGCAGACCGGAAGTTTTTTTAAGTGTAAATATTTGTTATATATATAGCACCTTTTAACCTCTTTTCTTACATATGTTTCTGAAATATGATCTACTGTAAGAGAAATTATTACAAACTGAAAAAGATTTAATTAAGATTATTTACGTTAGAAAAAGATTGTAAAGAACACAACAATATAGTTTTTTTTTTCAAAAAAAAAAATCCACTATACGGCGAAAATATCAAACAAATACCTGACAAACGATAAATCTGAAAGAAGTCGCAGTCTGCTAAACAAAAAAATTTTAAATTCGATTCAGATTAGATTGCTATTTAAAAGATATTCTTAAAAACAATAGTAAAAAAATTTATCAAAAATACTCAATTGCAAAGACACGTTAAAATATGACATCCCTTTATTTCTATTTTGAATGACTGCCAAACGTTGAGATAATAATTATTTTTAGACATTCATAAGTGATTATAAACTCCACAGAATATTCAGAAATTCCTTGACTTCTCATAAACAAAATATGACAAGATAATATTAGAATTAGTTGGACAAGGTAAGAAAAAATATTAACACTATAAGAGTGGGACTGAATGACATTAATTAGATTCAAACTATAAGGAAGTGGAGATGTTTTAATAGTTAAACATGGTTGACTTACCAATATGCCAGATTAACAAGTTTATTGGCATTTTACTTCTGAGTTGAAGACCAAGAATCACCATAGTCTTTCTTCTCAGTTGCCTGATAGTTCTTAACTGAAAATCGATTGAGTTTTTTTGAAGCAAGATATATGTATGTGCTTGAATGATTTTTTTTATTATTATTTACAATCATGGCTCTTATTTCTGTCTGGCTATAAAGTTATCAGTCAAGGCTGTTGTTAATAATCAAAGATGGATGATGCTAAAGCTGTCATTTGATGATGGACTTTTATTTAGTTATCTACAATTGCAGATCACTTTTGAATGAAGGACAATTATATGAACTGAAAGAACTATCTAATTTTAAATGGAGCATTGTTTGACTTTGTGAAATTAAAAAAGACAGACAATTAAACATGTACTTTACAATAAAATAGAGGCACAAATCTCCATACAGTAGTGCCACCAAGTGCAAGTCAGAGTAATCTATGAATGCAAGAAGGTCTGGGAATATTGTACGAGTAGACACTAAATAGGGATTTTATGCACAAACATTCTTGCATCCATTGATTACTATGGCTTGTAATGGATGGTACTACTGTATGGAGAGTTTTACCTCTGTTTTAACAGCTTGTGTAAGCATAGGAAATGGTGATCATGTGATGTTGAGTGGTTTAATATTTTATTGTATAAATATTGAAAGCATAAATGACATACATATTGGAAGCACAAGAGGGGTGTGATTCATTATAAATAAAAAATGGTAGAACAACATTCCTGTGATTGACGGTATATCAGATAAAATGACAAGATTAGTTATATAAATTAATAGATAATACCAAATGCAATTAATTCAGGTTTATGCTCTACAAATTATCAATATTTTAAAGAAATAGAACATTTTTATAGTATGTAATGCTTTTGATGAGATCGTGTAACAGTTAAAAATTCTTGAGGAAGACTTTAATGATATAATTGAAAAATGTTTGAAAGGTAAAATGTTGAAGTGGTTACAATAACAGAAATGAGATAGGACAGAGGCTAATAGAATTTAAAAAATAAATAAATTGTATATTGTGATTTTTTTTTTCTGAATAAAATGTTATGTGGCAATGAACATAGAAGCATCCAAAAAATGGAGTACATTTTAATAAATAGATGTCTAGTTAATGTTTGTGATGTTTTTAATAGATTCAGTATAAGAAATAATTATTTATTATTAATCCTGATGTTTCTGCAGGATCAACTCTCCTCTGGCTTAACAACCATCTGCTAATCAAGAAATTTAAGCGATGGTTCCTTGAACCCAAATTCTTTAACTTCCTGTTGAAGATAAACCTCAACGCATTGCCTACTAAACATTTTATTGTACATCACCGAGGATTCTCAAACATAGATCCCACTTGCACCCTATGCCTTAGAGAAGAGGAAACTTCTCTTCACCTCCTCTGCTACTGTGTTTCCCTTCAACCCTACAGAGACCTTATAGCCTCCATACTAAATGACAAAATGCCTTCCTTATCTACTCTCATTGACAATATACTGTCTGGATTCATCCCAGAGATACACTCATCAACATTTTTATTGTTTTTGTTATGGTACACCCAGTGCTGGCTCACCTTTAATCATGCACTGGAGCACCCTCTTGATTTATTTATACATGGAAAAAATTTGGAAAAGGGACCAGAATTTGGCCCCCTCCTACATCTATGATACCACATGGAAGCTAATTGATTTGCCTTCCTAAGGTGGATCCCTTTCATACCTGAGTACATATCTCCTATCATGTAAACGATTAGTAGTATTATTTTAATTTAAAAAAAACAAACAAATAGAAAGTACCTATTGTTAAATAAGAAATAAGACTTTTTCTATAGTAAAGAAATATATTGTTACTTTGAATTTAAAATAAACAAAATTTGATTAAATCAAAAAAAAAACTTTTACATAAGTAAATCTACAACTGCAGATTGCTCATGTAACCAAAGCAAACCAAACTATGTAAAACCATGTAACTAATCCACAGCATGTAAAAATGCCTGTAATCCGGTGTAAAATAATAACTCAACTTTTATATATGTAAACCTACAACTACGGATTGCCTTGTAAACTCAGCAATCCATGTTATCTAAACTCTTGTAACCTTTAAGACAAATAAAGCTTATTGTTATAAAAAAAAATTATAAAATTAGAGAGATGTAAGTTACATATTAATGAGACAGATGAAAACTATTAAGAAAAATAATGTGGGTGATATTTCTAATCTCCAAAATCATTCCAGTGAATTTAAATTAGAAGTTTTAAATCATTTTAAAATATTAGCAAACTTTAAAGATTGTTTACACTCAACAGAAATTAATAAGACGATAACTGACTCTATTAAGAACTGCAATAGCTGATGCATGTTCTGTAGAGTCAAAATAAGGTATTAAAAAAGGAAGGAATATGATTTTTTTAAAGAAATCCATTAAGAAAAATTAAATATTTAGAATTTTTAAAATGTTACAAAAAAGGGTTACTAATGATATAAGAAATATAGTTGTAAGAAAAGCTATAGAAAAATAAATAAATAAAAGCTTCAAAGATGCAAAACAAAATGTTGGTATTAATAGAAAAGTTATATTTGCAGTAAGAAGAATAGATGGAAACTGTTATTAAAAAGATGGATGGCATCATGAAATGTGGGAAAGAATTTTATAAAAAATTGTATATTAATAAAGAACAAGAATATAAAGCATCTACTATTGTTATTATATCTTCTAAATTGACCAGTATTTTAAATGCAGAAGTGAGACACACAATTAAATCTATAAAGAAATGAAAATCACAAAAAATAATGATATTGTAATTGATACCATAAAAGTAAGTAGGATGGGGGGAAAATGTTGACAAAACTGTATCCAAATATTTAAATACTAAAGTTGGACCAGATTATTGTAAAATGTATTTGTAATATTGATATTTAAGAAAGGTAATAAAGAAGATATTAGAAATTACAGACATACCAATCTTTTATCAATTCTATGCAAAATCTTTTTCAAGATAAGTCTACAGTGAACTCTGAACTCAATACAACCAAAAGAACAAAAGCTGAATTTAAAAATGATTTTGATCCAAGCATTGAGAGAAGTTAAAAGAAAGGACTAATTAAATATATGCTTTGGATTTATCACTTATGAAAAGGTACTTCATTGTATAAGCATTCCCACAATAATTAAAACTTTAAACCCAAGATATTGTCATATTCTGAAAAATACATAGTGATTTTAATAAAATTAACAGATTAATGTAGAATAGGATGATTCCATACAATCAAAGCTTTTTATAAGTAGAATTTGGTGATTAAAATGGTGTATCACCATCATTATTAATAAAATTAATAAAAATAAAACTCCTTTTTTTTAATTTACAAAATATGATTCCAAAATTATCTTTCATATGTAAAAAATCCAATAAAAATATTGTTTTTTTTCCTTTTTAAAAACTTTATTTATTCATTTGAATCCATATGTATATATATACTTCAAAAATACATTAATTCCATCTTTCCTATGTTTCAACTACATTTTCTGTAGTCATTATATGTAAATATATATATATATATATTATAGATTCTTGATAGTGACTACAGAAAAAGTAGTCGAAACATAGGAAAGATTAAATTAATGTATGAATTCAAGTAAATAAATAAAGTTTTCAAAAAGAAAAAAGGAGAACAATATTTTTATTGGATTTTTTATATATGAAAGATAAAATGATAAACTAAGGGAATAAAAATAAATGAAGATTATTTAAGACATTTAAACTTTTGAAGATGTTGTTATTTTTGTAAATAATGTTCCAATGCCTCAAGAAATATTGCAAGAATTATCAATGAAAATAAAAAGGTAAGATTAAAAATAAATTCTAGAAAAAAACTGAAGTAATTTTCAATGGATTTTGTCAGAATACAAAAATAAAAATTAATAATCATGAATTAAAAGAAAGTAACAATGGAATTGGGTTGAACATATTGCTAAAAAAAATGATGATAGATGAACAGTAGATATCTTAAATTGGATGCTAAAAATGATAAAAGACCTAGAAAGAGACCATTTGTGAAATGGATAGATGAATACAAAAGTCTATGGTATGATGTTAAAAGGAAGACTATGTATCAAACAAACTGGATTAAACTTGAAGAGATCTTCAACTTGCAGTAAATTGATAATAGTGGAAAATGATGATGATGACTATTATTGAATTATATAAATACAAGTTATTGTAAAAAAAAAAAACCAACAATCCTGTGAAATAAATCTATGAAAGAAAAGAAAATTGTAAATTTGTCCTTGTTTAATATCCTTTCATGTAATCTATAACACTTTTAAGTTTATGGTTTCATGATTTAGGTACTGAATTAATTTTAGACTGAAATTATAATATATCTAGTAAATAAATAAAATAATAGAATAGTTTATTATTCAGGAATTTAAATAAAATTGAAACATCATTAGGGCAGAATTGTTTTTTGCGATACTCTAATATTATATGATAAGAAAGATAAAAGCATTTCGTGCAGTAAAAGAGAAGAAAATACTCATTAGGCCGTCTTTAGAGCGCATTCAAACTTTATTAAAATAAATATCTTTATCAAAGACAATAAATATCGTTTTTTTTTTTTAAATCTAGATCTAAGCATTAAAAAATAATATATACATATATTTGTAATTATATGCTCGATCCAGAGCCAGCCCAATGCCACAGCAAAGCTTGTTGCGACAAAATTTTGAGGGTGACATTTCGATTTTGATTATGCGTTCCCATCACCGCTTACTTCGGATTTTTATTTGTTCTCATAATATAGATGTCAATACTTAAAACATTTTATTTTTAAACAGTAATAGTATATTATCTTTTCATAATGATAATGTTTAGTTAATTAAATGTATAATGTAGTTTTTGTCTGCCAAAAATAAATCTATAACTTATGAGATTATTGTTATAATAGATCAATTCATAAATTCTCCAGATAGTTATTACTAGATTACATTTCAAACTTATATTGACAAAGTTTTGTTTTTATAACACCTGCAATCACAGTATGTAGCAACAACTCTCCTGTCAGAATTGTTTGATTTTGCTATATGTGATCTTTCCACATTGCTGTCGCTACTATATACCATAGTGTAACCTTAAACTTCAGCAGTATAGAAGTATTTTTAATTGTCAAATTGTGTTATAATTCATAATATTTATACATTTGAACTACTTCAGAACTAATTAAATGATATCTATTATATACTTTGTTGATGTGTTGACGTCGAAGGTAGGTAAATAATTAAAAATCTTCAATCCACTAGAGAGAGCCAAGGACTCCAGTTGACTGTTACTGGCTCCCCTTTTTAGTTCCATTTTTCCTAGTTTAGAGAACTAAATGTCCCTAAAACTATTTCTATTTAAAAGAGTCGCTTCTTAGTTCTCTTTTCAGATATAAATTATCTCTCCAGATGATCATAACATTTGATTATCACCACCAGTAAATCATATCATGGATAAAGGCAGCAAAATATTACAGTCAAAACTCAATCGGTCATTTTAACTTCTACATTACACTATATAAATCAACAGTTACTTTCTAGAACTTTGAATTGACTTTCGAATGTCACTCATATTTGAATTCTGGAATTGATAAATCATTATGAATTGTAACCTTGGATTACTATCAACAGTTAATCAGCTCTGGATTAATGCAAAAAAAAAAAAAAAACTATACTGTCTAATCGCAATTTGTCATATTAATTTCTACATTACCCTATGTAAATTAACAGTTACTTCGCTGATCTTTAAATCAATGGTTGTACAGCATATAATATAAGGGTGTATTTTCCAATATATATATATATAGTATACCGTTGTTAATTGCGGTTTTACTGCTGTTGTGTCAAACCGAGTATTTTTCATCTTCATATATTTTTCCCCTCAAAATGCTATTCATTTTTTAATTCTAGACTTTACAAATCATCTTTAATTGTAGCATTTGATTATCACCAATAGTAAATCATATCACGGATAAAGGCAGCAACAGTTGCTTTCCAGTACTTTGAATTGACTTTCGAATGTTCATATTTGAATTCTGGAATTGATCAATCATCCTGAATTGTAACATTAGATTACTATCAACAGTTAATCAGTTTATGATTAATGCAACCAAAACAATACTATCTAATTGCAATTTATCATTTTAAGTTCTACATTACATTACACTATGTAAATTAACAGTTGCCTTGCTGATTTTTGAATTGATGGTTATATAGCATATAATATAAGTGTGTACTTCCTAATATATATATTAAAGTTATTGATTTTGATAACGAGGAAAACTTAGTTGCCAGCCATTGAAAGTTATGGTGATTTTTGCTGTAATTTATGTTGGGATTGGGATGGCGTTCCACTCGTCCTTCTCACCAGGGTGGGTGAGTCTTGTGGTTGGGAGGGTCCCAGTGTCTTAAACCCCAGCTGTTGGGAGGCTGTCTGGATTGTGAATGCTTTGGGAATCGTTACTGGCATTGACTTTCTCGTTTCAGTGGGGGGTGATGTATTTCATTGCACTCTGGTGTCTGTATTTTGCAGTGTGAATCAGCAGTTGCTTTATAATATTGGAGTTCTATCAATAGTTATCCATCTTATGGATGAATGTTTCTAGATTTCACTGGATAAATTATGGACAAATTCAATCTGTTAATTGGTTTTCTGCAAAAGACTTTGTAAATCAACAGTTACTGTGTAAAACTATGAAGGGTTCTTCAAATTGAACATAATGTTTGCCAGCCATTGAAAACTGAGAGATTGCTGCTGTGATTTTACCTTTTGTTTAAAACCAATTTGACTCACTGTTGTTGCCTGGATAGGGGAGTCTGGTGACTAGGAGGGTACCTGGAGCCTAAGTCCTAGTTTTTGGGCCAGCTGGGATGAGGGTGTGAGGAGATCATTACTGGCATATATTTTCTTATTTCTGGGGTGATGGGGATGATGTTATTCATGGTGGTTGGAATTTTGTATTGCACTGTGTAAATCAACAATTATCTTGGATTGGGACCGTAGTTTCACTCATCTTTGCTATCTAGATGAGAGAATCTGGAGATTGGGGGGGGGGCTAAATCCTAGCACTATGGGAGGCAACTGGGCTGAGAGTATGAGGGGATTGTTTCAGGCACTGGTTTTCTTCTTCTCTGGATGGGGGGCATGATGTGTCCATTGCGGTTTCAATTTCTCAGTTATAGTATGTGAATCAACATTTACTGAGTAAACTTTGTGTAGCACATGATATAATCATGTACCCTCAAAGATTTGTAACAGATAATAAACATCATCAAACTTTTTCTTCTTTGGAAAAAATATATATATAAATTTTGAAAAACATTTTTTTTCTGAAATGAGTCCTAGGATTTCTCAAATAGTAATAAATTTTGTGACATAGAGCCAAAATATATGATCAGAAAGAACAAACACTTTCTGGAGCAGTGAGAAAATAGACAAAAAATGTACAAGTCGAGTTCTCTTGATAATTATGTAGTAAACATAAACAGAAATGAAGACAATCTAATTCAAAAAGAGGTAGACAAAGAAACAGTAACAACAAGTTCTGAATATAATGAGTTAGGAATTACTATGGAAAAAATTCTGAGGAAGAAATTTCTATGGAATATGATTTTGAAATGAAAAAGAAATCTGAAAATAAAATATTAAATATGAATTACAAGTAGTACTGTTCTTAAAGGACCCATTAAAATATATCCAACATTTCAGTAACTGTTAATGATTCTCATCATATATTTATGCCATCTTGCATTCATAAAACATTAAAAAATGGAGCAATTTTCTTTGATCCTGGGTAATATATTCTACAGCTAAGGATGCTGTGTTTTGTTACTGCTATAAACTATTTAGTAGTTCACACATTCTTTTGATATTGGGTTTAATGGTTGGCATAATCTGCATCAGCTTTTAAAAGATCATGAAAACTCAAAAAAAATCACATGACATCATTAACAAATGGACTGAAATGACAACTGGGTTACATTGTAGTAGGATAACTGATGTAGAGCAATAACATTTAATGAATGCAGAAACTATCCATTAGGGAGATGTTCTTGAATGATTAATGGTAATAATAAATGTTTTGGCAGAACAATGTCTTGCATTTTTTGATACATTTGATTTGATATATGAAAACAACAATGGAAATTTTTTTCAAATTGGTTGAATTATTGGCACAATTTGATAACATAATAAAAGAACTTTGTCAAATAATTAAAAATAAAATAATAACATTCATTATTTTAAAAAACCATACAGAATGAATTAAGAGATTATTGCTGATGCTGTATGAAGTAATATATTGTCAAGTTTAAACAAAGCTAAATATTATTCTATTATTGTCCACTGCATTCAAGATATCAATATAGAAGAACAAAGATTGATTGTACTGCAATTTGTTCAAATTGAAGAAGACATAAGAGTCAAAATACGAGAACATTTTCTAACTTTTCTTCCAGTGTGCAAAACTACAGGAAAAGCTTATGCAAATAAAATTTTAGAAACATTTAGATACATATGGAAGTTTTATAGCAAATATGTGTGATCAAGGGTATAATAATGGTATGAATATGAGAGGGTAAAATGCAGGCATGCGCAAAAAAAATTTGAAATTTAATAATCATACTTTTTTCATGCCCGACCAGGCACATTCATTGAATTTAGTAATTAATGATGTATCAAAATTACCAAAGGAAGTTGTATTTTTATATTGGATTATTTCCATAATCTAATATGTGTATTGGACTATTTCCATCTAATGTACGTATTGAATGTCTTTAAAAAATTTAACTTTATTCAAATATTCCAAATACATTCAATTGTTAGTAATAGCACATCCAACAGGTTAGTATATGCATAATGTTTTGAGGGGTATTATTCTCCACTCTTCTTCAGGTACTGCTGGCCTAACCAGTGAGATGTGCTATTACTAATAATTGAATGTATTTGGAATATTTAAATAAAATACTAGTTTTCTACTTCACCTTTGATTAGTAAGTTATTCAGATTGCGCTTTATGCAAAAAAGTGAAGCTTGTCTCAATCTTATTAAAAGTTATATGGCTTAGCACTTTCAGAGACATTGAGTCTCCATAATCATAGCCTACTTTTAACTGAAGTTTAGCTGTGGTGTATGTAAAATTTATGCAAATTTTATAACAACCATTTTCTGGAGATTGCAAAGCACGATTCTTTTCGGTTTATTGCACAATTGTCATTTGCAATAAAGCATGCCTCTTTAATTTTTCATTTTATATCATTACATTCAGTGCATAGTGCCCTTGTCATAGTGGGTTTGAACACATGGCCTGTTGTTTTTGGTGCTCGAAGAATATGGATCTGTTTTCATCTTTATTTATAGCTTTCCTGTAGAGCGGCATATTATGGGGAGAGACCCGTGCCAACATTACAACAAGAACATCTCAACATCATTATTTGTACAGGAAAGCTATAAATAAAGATGAAAACAGATCCTTATTCTTTGAGCACCAAAAAACAACAGGCCATGTGTTCAAACCCACTATGGCAAGGGCACTTTGCACTGAACGTAATGATATGAAATGAAAAATTAAAGAGGCGTGCTTTATTGCAAATGACAATTGTGCAACAAACCAGAAAGAATCGTGCTTTGCAATCTCCAGAAAATGGTCATTATAAAATTTGCATAAATTTTACATAAACCATAGCTAAACTTCAGTTAAAAGTAGGCTATGATTATGGAGACTCAAGGTCTCTGAAAGCGCTAAGCCATATAACTTTTAATAAGATTGAGACAAGCTTCACTTTTTTGCATAAAGCACAATCTAAATTACTTGGAATATTTAAATAAAGTTAAATTTTTTTAAAGACATTCAATACACATATTAGATAATGGAAATAGGCCAATATAAAAATACAACTAGAACACCATCATCACAAACCTTCAGGAAAACACCAAAGGAAGTTATTTCATTTTTTGGGACTGTTCATTCAATTTATAATTATTTTAGTAGTTTATATATCGATGGGCAATTTTGAAAATTAATTTAAAAGATAAATAAACTATTGCATTGAGCACAACCAGATGGAAAAACAGAATTGATGTAATTAGACCTTTAAGATACTAAATTGAATAAATATGACAGTTTATTTGAAATATGTGAAAATATTTCATTTGATGCTGCATCTTGTCATGAAAATAATTCTTTGCTAAAAAAAATAATAATTTTAATTGAGCTTGCATCACTTTCATTTGGCTTGATATTTTAAATAGAGTAAATGTAGCCAATGAAGTTCTGCAAAACATATCCATTGATATCTCAAATGCAAAATCCATTACAGAAAAATGAAACAGATTATTATAAGAATATTCGTACAGATGATGGGTTTGAAAATATTATAAAAGAAAAAGGTAGCTTGCATAAAATTTAAATATAGAACCAAAATTTCAGGCACATCAAAATCAACAAAAATTTAAAAAATTTTAATTTTAAACTTTAAATTTAATTTAATTATGAATCTGCTTTATCTGAAGATATCATTATTATTAATCTATTGGAAAAATTCAAAATAGAATGTTTTTTTTACTATACATTGTTCACAAATCACTAGAACTAACACGAGTTCCAAAAGATGGGACGGCGACAAAAAGTTTGCCTGGAGCGGTAAACGAGTTCGGGCTGGCTCTAACTCGACTACTCCATCATCTAGAATTAATTGTTGTATATCTCTAAATATATATATATAGTATTTTATTTAATAAACTTTTCAAATACATAACAACACACAGATTAATATATTAAAATGTATACTATTAATTGTGTAATGTATATGAAAAATGGAAATAAAATTTATTTTTTTCTAAAGACATTTAACAGTTAATTTTACATGATGGAAATAGTCCAACTTGTAATTATAAATAACATATCACTATCCTAAACTTTTAGATAAACGCAATAATTTAGGTAAAAATGAATTACATGATAATCAATTTGATTGCTAGGCATTATATAAGATCAATGTTTCATTCAGCAAAAGCTGAAGATAATGTTTTTACAAGGAAGAGTTTTATTTAATTTGACAATTAATGTTTATTTTCTATTTTTGATCTATATAAAATATAACAGTGTATTTACAATATCTAACTCTTGAATTTAATACTGAGATATATTGTTTTATCACTTTAATTAAATAATATAAAATATAAGAAACTTTTTATAAGCTAAATTTTATTAATATTGTGCCATATATGTGAATTTCTAAGTTTTTGGGTTTTTTTCAATTGGTATTTTATTCATTATATATATTAAAGTTGATTTTGCTCAAAATTAAATTTGGATAAATGTAAATAAAAGACTGTCTTGATAGTCGATTGAAGATTTTTAGTGTTGAAAAGGTATGGACTACTTTCATATTTACATATATATCAAAACAGGCTTAAGATATAAAAATCTTTTTAGCTTGATTACATCTACCATCATTAATCTAAAAAATGTTTTTATAAAAAAAAAACAGATGCTGGTGTAGTACAATAGCTGTTAATTACACAGAGATGAATCTCAATGACATGTGTTTTATATGTAACAGAGAGAATATAAGGATTAACAAAGTATATTACAAACAAAAAATATTTGTATGATATATTATTCTCTGATAATATGCAAAGTAGATGGAGGATTAACTTCTGATTATCAAGTCATATTCCACATTAGTCCATTAAATATAAGTTCAAGATACATACAACGCCATCAAAATAGTGAGCTACACTCTGATTCAGTCCCTGAGAAAATCTACTTGAGTCTTTGATTTATTTTGTTATTATACAATTTGGAAATTATCTAGATAAGATCACTATTTAGCATCTAAAAGCACTGATGTTACCTTACTTTCACTCTGTACTCTTCTACTTATTGTAATAATAATCTCAGAATCTGATTCATTGTGAAAACTTGGATTCACGATAGTTGTTAAACATAGAATAGCATATATATATTTTAGAAGAGTAGTAGACAATTATCAACTATTACAGTAATAAATGTTTAAAATAAAATACAAACTGATATAAGAAAAAAAGTGATACGGGCTCGGATTCCAAAATAATTAATATAATTAATGGATTAAAAAAAAGCAATAAAGATAAAAACTTCATAATACTATATATAAAAATCCCATAATACCATATATATATATAACACAATTATCAGGGTGGTCTATAACCAGTTGCCTATGCTTTAAATGAAACTATTAAACTTATTATTAAATTAACATTCTTGAGTTTAAAATACACCAAAGAGCTACTAAACATTTTATCATCTCTTCCAATAAAAGTTATAATAATTACAACTGTTTCCAAACTTGTAAATTGTGATGGAAAGAAAATAATTGAAATCATACACTAATTTAGATTTTAGACATCATAAAATTTAATAATGTGTGTTGTTATAAAAATTGGTGGTTTTTATTTAAAAATATATGCGTACAAGTACTGTACTGACAAATACAGTATTCAGTATAGAATAATATATTTTTATTGAATATATATTATCACAATGGTGATCATGTGATGTTTAGTGATTTAATTCAAAATATACCGTTAGACCTTTATTTCCATATTAAAAAATATTTCAATTTACTTTTTAATTGTTTTGGTGCATCATTTGGTTTATATTTACAAAATTAATCTTTTCAGATTGTAGTTCCCAATTTGTATCATAAAATCAGTATTCAACAATTATTTTTATGACATTTTTCTTTCACTCTCTAGGCTTCTAGATCAGGAATCAATTATTATGACATAAAATAGATGACAGGTATTCCAACTGCATCTTTACTTCTATTAAAAATCATATTTTAGACAGAGACTCATAACCTAAATAACAGTTTCTGCTCAAAAATCTATTCTAATGATATATTGTAGATATTCAAGTTTTTGGAGAAAATTTCCCAATGGTATACTAGTATTTTTTATAATCATATAAATTGGAGATCACAATTTTTCTTACAATTTTTTTTTCAATATAGCGGTGCAGAGGCTTCGTAGTTAGAGCAGTTTCGACAAGTAATCACTAATAAATGAATTAAATTAATCCTCTGTAAACATAAATCAATAGCTTGCTTTTCAAATTGCTAAGTATTTTCCTCTTCTTAATAGCAAGTTTTTTTCTTTCCAATTTGAATCTAATTAGTTTAGTAATAAACCTTTTTAATTAAAATTTTGTAGGATTCAACTACACTTGTTTTCAAATGTGTAGAAGTTCAATTTTATAAAATATTATATTATTTTATATTTTTATAATCAAGTTGTAAGGATCACTTACAATCACCAGGAATCCACTTATCTCAGTCTTCAAGCCATAAGAAATTTAAACGCTATCAGTAAAATACCTTAATGATGAACGGGACACGTAAGTGGCAAATACAGTTTGATTTTTTTAAAAAAAAATAATATTAAAAAGTAATCAAATTATTTCAATTAAAAGAGAAAGGATAACAATAATTATGATTCAGTATAAACTTGCAGATCACTTATATATATATATGGTTAAAAAGTACATAAACCAAAACTGATTGTTTTATAGATCATTGACTGACTTTGATGACAACAGAAAAAAGCAATCATGCAAAGCGATGATCTCATATCAAGCTAATGCTAGGTAACCAAATATGGAAACAAAATAAAGAATTAATTAAATGATTATTTTAGCCCGATAAATTTATAGTGTATGCATAATAATAGGTCAGCATGGTGAGTTACAAACTGCATGTGTTCATGACTGGAAATAACATTAATCTTGATTTGGTTCATAGGATAAGAGAGAACAAAAAAGAATCCATCATCAGAAGGTCATTCTTTTCTTATTTAGTTTTTTTTTTTTTTAAATTTAGCCTTTGCTAATGAATGTCAACATCAAATGCAAGCTGCAGAACAACATACCCTCTTAAACTAACATTAGAAAAACAAATTGATGACATTTGAAAGACCAAGAGAAATCCAAATCGATTTAATTTTAAAATAAAATAAATTGATCTATTTTTATTTTGCAAGTGAAGTAATGTCGAATATATATCATTCAAAGATAAACTTACCGTACTTTTTAAATAAATTTCTTATAGATTTCCCAGAATGGAATTCTATTATTTTATATTTCTGTAATTTAAGACAAAGCAATATGCTATAGATTTTGACCTTTTGACCCACCTAATCATTTATTTTACTAATGTTTGCTTTTTATTATTCTAAAAAAAAAAAACATTTTTTAACATTTTTTTTAACTATCCTAGATAAATCGCTAAAATTTAATTTGGATAGTGTTAATCATATATACACTTGTACTAACATCCTAAGTTATTCCATTTATATTATTAAAAAAGAAAAAAATTCAAATAATAAATTTTGAATTTTTTTTTATATATGTGTATGTTTAAAATGTCTTATTTTTTTTAGTTTAAGAATCCAAGATGGCCTTTTCTGAAAGATTTGTACCTCAATAAGAAGTTTAAAATAAATGTTAAATTAAAAACACTTAGAAATTACCAAAAATCCATTTACTTTGGAATCTCTATTCATTAATTAGTAGAGATCCTACATCGTTATCTCAAAGTAAAAAATGAACATAAAATTATATTGAAATCTATTGATCCTTATTGAGGTACAAACTTTTTAAAAATAGAACAAAAGCATAATTCCTATTGTTTTCAAAAGGCAAATCATCTCAGGCAGCAGAGAAATCGTATACCATTAGAAAGGTATAAATAGTGATGCTTTTTTAAAAAAAAAAACAAAGAAGAGAAAGAGTTTAGAAGTCTCCACACCACTGCTCGCTCCCTCCTGAGAAGTGAAACCTCCTGACATACTGCTGCTAGAACCTGCCTTCAAATGCCATTCATAAAATATGTATAGAATCTATATGGGCATTATGGGATCCACAAGACAGAACATACCCTTAAAATTTGGTTTTACTGGCCTAAAATGTACAGACATCTTGAGAACACTCCAAGATTGTTTGATTTGCTTGAGAGCCAAGCTAGTAAATTGAAGTTATATTAGCTCTATTAAATGTAATGTACCATAAAGATCTAATGAGATCTTAGTGATTAACTACTATGGGCCATTGTCCTCATTTAACAAGCAGAAATACTTGTTAGTCACCTAAGATCTCTTCTTTAAATATGTTTCAGCTTACCCAATACCCCAAGTTATTATTAAACATACAATCAGAGTATTAGATACCCTCCATTTCAGAGAGATAGGGAAACCCATGACCATTCTAACTGATCATGGCCCCCCTTTCTCATCCAAGGAATGAAAGAGATGGGTGGAAAAATCTTGGAATAAAACATGTGCTTACCTCCTTTAGAAATCTTCAATCAAACCCATGTAAACATGTAATGCAAAAGCTCAGGCATTTGTTCAGAATCTATCTGGAAGGTCAGCATAAGGAGTGGGTAAAGCAAATGCAATGGGTAGTTAATTACATCAAGTGGAGGATAAACAAATCAACAGGATTGGTGCTCATCAGGTTACACCTTAGTCAAAACATACCCATCTTGTTTAATAAGTATCACCCTATGGCTACCCAATCAGATATAAATGCTAAAAATGATAGATAAGAATTGAATAACCACTTACAATCCATAGCTCACCAGAGAAATAACAATGTGAAAAAATCAGCACATGTATTTAAAGAAGAGGACATAGTCTTAGTAGAAATGCCCCATATGAGTAATCCACAAGAGGGCACATTTCCAAAAAATTCAATTTAGAAATACACTGAGTGATGTATATAAAACAAAAAATTTATATGACTAGGGCAATTAAGCATTGGTGAGGGTATGCCCCAGTGAAAGCAAATGCAATTACTGATATACCTTAGAGCTTACTGAGACTAGAGAATGGAATCCTCTAAAAAGGTACCTCATATGTTTAGGTAGACTTTCAGAAATCCAATAAAACTCTAGAGAGAGCAAGATAGAGGTTACCAAACAAACCTATGAGTCATCTATGACAGGGATGCATAGCTAATTGGAGCTCAATCATGAGACCATCAACAGTCCCTAGATTAGTAATGTTACTATTTGGGGAATAAGATAGTATGTAGCAAATCAAAAACAGTTGTGATGATGAAAAGGAATGTACTAAAATCAATATCATGTTATGGACCATGCCACTCAATATATATAATACTAGAAGCTCATAAGTGTTAAAATTTTAATTTGAGATTAAAATTCTAAACATATATGGATAGGGGAGTTGTAAGGGTCACTTACAATCACCAGGAACCCACTTGCCCCAGTCTAACTAACTACTAGTTCAAGCTATAAGAAATTTAAACCCATTGGTAAAATATCTTAATGATGAATGAATTCATAGGTGGCAAATACAGTTTGATTTTTTTTTAAAAAAAATAAAGCCAAATTATTGCAATTAAAAGTGAAAGAATAACAATAATTATAATTCAGTATAAACTTGCAGATGATTGTTTTGTGTCATTGACTGATTTTGATGACACCAGAAATGAGCAATAGTGCAAAGTGATGACCTCATGTCAAGCTATTGTTAGGTAACCAAACATAGAAACAAAATAAAAAATTAATTAAATGATTATTTTAGCCTGATAAATTTATAGTATGTGCATAATAATAGATCAGCATTGGTGAGATATGAGCTACATGTGTTCACGACTGGAAATAAGATCAATCTCAATTTGGTTCATAGAATAAGAGAGAACAAAAAAAAACTATCATCAGGAAGTCTTTCATTTCTTTTTTAAATTAATTTTTTTTAATATTTAGCTTTCACTAATGAACATCAACATCATTGTTCGAAACTTTCAAACACAAGCAGCAGAACAACATACCTATTTAAACTAACTTTAGAAAACCAAATTGATGGACCTTTGAAAGACCAAGAGAAATCCAAATCAACTGTAAGAAAACTGAACTATAACTATGTATGGTTGCAAATTTAAAAATCGATAGTTCCACATTACTGCTAAAATAATGGAAGTCGACATTTTTTTCCCAACTCACTAAAACTTAAAAAATAATAATACTCATCTTTGAGGAGAGGAAGTAAAGCATTAATATCTACCTCAAACTACACCTATACTATTCTACTATGCATCAATGTTACAGTGCAATATATAGGGGCTAGAAGGTAGTTATGTCATGAAGAAGCCAACACCATTCTATTACTTAACATTGCAGAGAAACTCAAGGGAAATGTTGAAAGCTTGCACTGTTCCATCAAGATTTTTATTTCAAGGGAGTCCATGTGAAAATAGTCTGACCTTACCACCAGTGAAGTTAAAAAATGTGAACTCTTTATGTGGACTTATCTGGAAAGAATGGACCCACCTAAATGTTGTTATCAGCAAGCTAAAAGACATTCATTCATTGTATGCTATTTTCAAATCACTATGACATAAACATAAATGGTTATTGTAATCTTTATTTTGTTTTATGTTTGATAAAGCTTTGTGAATCAGCATAGAAAAGATGATTTAACCATAAAAGAGAGGGGAAAGTTAAACTTAGTTAGATAAATTTTTAAAATAAAATTTAGAGTAAGGTTCCCAACACCAATATCTTGACATGAACTGTCCAATGGGAAATAGAGGTATACATTGATTGCAGTCACTGTTGACAGAAGAAAATTTTTCATTGTTTGTTTATCATTATATTAACTCTTGTTTATTTATTTGTTTTTCTGTATGATTGACTAACACTCTTTATGTGAATGGTCTATACTATAACATTAGTGATTTACACCAGTGAATAGGAGAAAAAAGAGGGAGGGTCCCTAAAAAATAATCCCAGGATCTACATGTGAAATGGATAACCATTGGAATTTGGTAATACATCTATGTATAATATTAAATTACCAATTTAGTTAATTTTTTTGTTTAATAAAACCATGTATCATTTACACGTACATTTAATGTAAATAGCAGTTGCCAAGTGAATGAATTTCTACCACAGAGAAGGGAGGTAGAAAACTTTATAGTATTTAATCACATAAGCAGTGAAATCATCCATGGTATTGAATGCTATACAAATTATTCATCATCGTTAAACATTTTGTTGGTAAATAAATCTTGTTAATTTGTTTAATATCAAATTCAGTCTTTCTTATATATCATAATCAATATACACTCATTCAACTTGATACATCAAAAATGCACCTACACATACACCCATATAAACCCTTTTGTTATCAAATAGGATGAATTATTATAGCATGTATAATCATCTACATAGAAATATAACTAATTACCCTAACTAATCTCATTCCTGAGGAGAGTCAAATGTGATAACTTCCGAGTTCGAATACTAGTGCATAATGTGGCTAGAAAAGGGAAAGAGGTAGATGAACTAATCCAAATCACATCTGAATTTAATAGGAGAACTGTGAACTAATATATTGGAGGTGAATGTGGTTGGGCATCAGACATTTCAGAGCAATGATTGTATGTATCCTACCAAAGACCCAAAGTCTGACAATAGTTAGTTGCTTTCCCCTATCTTTGTGCAAATTCCCAGCCTGTTATATCATACTGTGATCACTGTTATAATATCAAAATTCTAAAAACAAATTGTGCCTAAGACTTTAATAAAATATTTTTAGCCTTGATTTACTGCTTCCAAAAATGCTCTCATCCATTTCAAATTATATTTTTATTCATTGCATCAAATTATATTTTTATTCATTGCATCAATAAGAAATTAAAAGTCATATCTATGCACAAAGAATATGTATCCTTTCTTTTATATTCCATTTCTATATATTGCATCTTTTGTAGACAGATATGTAATTAAACAGTAACAGATTTTTAAACATTGCATATATTAAAATATATTCTTTATCCAGCTATAAATAGTTCCAGGGATTATATGATTCCCCCTCATTTAACTTACAGCACTAAATATTTGCAAATACAGGTACATGATCCAATCCACTTTTCTATTACAAATTCATAGCAGGTTCATATTCTATTTTATTCCACTAGTTTCACTTATAATATTTTACTAATTTCAGCTTTATGAGTTTGAATACATGAATAATAGATATCACAACAGGCTAGTCTCCATTTTGATTACCACTGTTAATTTTTTTTTCTTTATTCTTTTTATATACTGTATATAGCTGCGGCCATTCTTAAAGAAATGTGGTCATTCTAATTCTAAGAAAAGTAAAAAAAAACCTCCTTCTCTATGATGTATGCTTTCATGCATCACTTTTCAAAGTATTTTAAATGCAATGCATATTTTATTTAAAACAAAAAAAAAAAATTATATAATATCAATAAACGTTTAGTGCAAAATTGACTCATTCTGTGTTTAAGTGTGACATCTAAATTTTATATATTGGTCATTATCTTTGTTTGTTTCAGTAACAATAGGTTTAATATTTTAGAACATAACATTTTATGTTATTTAATCTGAGTATTGATGTTCTTTACTTTTGATTAATAATGTAAATAAGAGGATATCAACTTAATCTTAAAAGCTTAATTCACTATAATTAATACGAATACAAGGCTAATTGGATTTTGTAATATTTTTGATATTAATATTTTAACTCTACATATAACACATTTTTATAAAAAAAATGTGAAAAAAATTATTTAGAAAGTCCTCTATAGTATTAACTTTTGTATTATACAATGTTGTTTAATACCTTTAGATTGTTAGTGTTTGGTGAGCTTTTTTTCAGTAGTCTTGTTTAGTTTTTCAGCTACAACTAAAAATTAATTCTTATCTTGAACAATTAAACATCTTATTGACATAAGAAGTTTTGATAATTTTGTGATGTAACTCTAAATTTGAGATTATATGATAAATTATTATGTGAATGATCAAGTAATATTAGCTAGTCTTAGTTTGCTTAAGTTATTCTACCCTGTCTTCAAGCAGATAGTTCTTTATCACAAAGTAAGACTCACAATATCACTTACTCCATGGCATTCTATCCCTTTCTCTATTCTTTAAATATTCATAACTATTTTTCTCCTTAAGATCATTTATCAACTTAGGGTTTTCGTTAAGGTTTGTGATGATGGTATTTTAGTTATATTTTTGTATTGGAGTATTTCCATCATCTAATATAAGTATTGACTGTCATTAAACAAATTTAAATTTATTTAAATATTTCAAATACATTCAACTGTTAGTAATAGTGCACAGGTTAGTATATATACAATGTTTCAAAAGGTGTTTATTCTCTTCTCTTCTTCAGATGTTGCTGGCCTGACCAATGACAATACTAGCATGGGAATCAAACCTGAACCCTTAGATTTTTGAATTATTGAATTTTAAGATAATGCTCTAACCAACTGAGCCTTTGAAAGGATGTTTCAGTTGATTAGAGCATTACTTGAAAAATGTCTCAGTTGATTATAGCATTACTTTAAAATTCAATATTAACAAATATAATGGTCTAGATTCAATTTCCATGCTAATACTATCACTGGTCAGACTAGTAACACTTGAAGAAGAGAGAATAACAACTCTTGAAACATTGTGCACATACTAAACTGTGTGCTATTACTAATAGTTTAATGTATTTGGAATATTTAAATAAAGTTAAATTTTTTAAAGACATTCAATTCAATACTTATATTAGATAATATAAATATGTCTATCAATTTGATTCATCTCCTACCTCTCCCTCCAATTCACAGTTTATTTTAACATATTTTTCAACTAATATAAGCCTGATTAATCAATAGGCACCAGCTTGTGCAGTACTATAGTAGCTACATTCTCAGACCAATTTTTGTTTTTGCCTTTGTCAATGAGAATTATGATTCAAAACTGGAACTAATGCTTTAACCTTTTTATTCCTTTATATTATTCATACTAACAGTCTAAAATTAAAAAAAAACAAAAACCTATAATGTTTTGATTTCAAACTTGCAAAATTATATACATTTGATAACAGATCAGTTTTAATATATTTTAGAGATCTCTGTTTTATGCTATCTGTCAATTGATGTTGTTTGGTAAATAAATACAAAAAAAGAAATGCAAAATAAAAGAATGACACTAAAAACTATATATCCTTTATATGGCAGAGATTCAGTTTAGATTTCAAAATAAAATATGAATTATGATCACTTTCTTTTAACAATACCATCAGCAATTCTGATTCCAATTATTTTTTTTTCCATATCATTTTCTTTGTTTTTTTTTCCATTTGTAATTAGAATAGCATTACTTTTTTATGCTAAGATTATGATAATGATATAGCTATGGTATCTTGTTTTTGCCAATTCTGGAATGATTGTGAACTTATAGTGGACTCTCTAATCTGTTTTAATAAATACGTGTTTTACAAATACTTTGTTGTAATTGTTACAAATAATCAACTATAATTACATAGTTATTCAATCAAAAGATCATTCGATATTTTAGTATTCAACAGTTTCATTGAGATTTTAGCTGAGAACTGACCCATTCGAGTCTCCTACTCTGACACTATGATAATCTACATAGTATATATAATCAAATGAAAAGTACAATAAAGTAAAAAGATATAGACATAATATAATAATGATAACGTTAAAAATGAAAAGATATCAGTTGGAGAAAAATAAAGATATAAAACTTCAATTTTATATAATTAACAATTATTTATGATGGAAATTTTAATTAAAATATATTATTTACAGGTAAACAAAATTGACGATTGCCAATTTGTCTTATAAATAACTGATCACAATAAAAATAAAATCGCAGTAATTTCTAAAATCTTGTATTACATCTCCAGGAATTTTTACTTTTGAAAAATGTTTAATCTTCTTTAAAAACTTTTTTTAATTCTATGTATATATATATATTACATCCTCTCATTTTATTCCATCCTTTGCCATATTTTATAATTAGACAATGTGTTGAAGTCTTTAATAAATTGATTGTAAAAGAAGTTAGGAATTAATTACCAGCGATATCAAATAAACAGATTAAAAGACCATTGAGGGATGTATGTGGATGTATTGGCTTGTAATTTGTTTTTGTTTTCTCTCGTCCTCTCGGCTATTGTTTTACTTTGAAATAAAAATGCTCATATTCTTTGCAAATTGTTTCTATTAACATAAAAAATATTTAAATTCATATACTTAATATATCTATGACATAAGTTCAAATTTAAAGTAATTCATATATTTTTTTAATACAGTGCAGTTGATTCTTTTGTCTTAGTTGTTCAGTTGTATTTACAATTCCAATTTATCACATACTTTATGTATGTTTGCAATATAATAATTATAAATAATATGCCTCGAAATGGCCAGTCAACCAGCTTGTTTAGCCAATCAAAAAAATAAAAGTTTTTCAAAATTACAGAGTAGTTTAAGTGCCTTGTTATAGAAATATAATATTAATTGAGAGAACTGAACTGAAGATTTCTACAGATTAAAGGCTCCTGAAAACCACCACAAAGACCGTGGAGACTTAGAAAACAGCT
The DNA here is from genome assembly GCA_028023455.1 of Epiperipatus broadwayi. Taxonomy (NCBI): domain Eukaryota; kingdom Metazoa; phylum Onychophora; class Udeonychophora; order Euonychophora; family Peripatidae; genus Epiperipatus; species Epiperipatus broadwayi. The sequence goes on along the minus strand of JAQFVV010000078.1, from coordinate 268,479 downwards.
AAGATGTTGTGAAGAAGACTAGTGGTGGTTGGTTGTTAATGGTGCACTTATCAAGTCAATAACAGAGTCTATTATGAAGTTAGCACAAACTAATGTATACATCTGATTAAATATCCATAAGAGACAAACTACCATGTCAATATTCAAATAAGACATGATGCTGAAGAATTGGCAGACTAGTGAAATGATTATTTACTAACAATATGAACTTTGTTAATTCTTCCATCTTCATCAAATAATAGCTATACTAAGCATCACTAAATATTTATAAATTGTGGACTTTATATGATGTAAATCATTTTGGATCTAAAAATTGATGTCTTAATATGAATCATTATTACAATCCTAACATTGTTAGCATTAACATGATTACAAAGTCTTATCTGATATTGTTTAATTTTGTCATGATGCATAACAGTGCCACAACAGAATCTCTTTTATTGTATAATTATAAGTATCATCTTTACCTTTATTATTTGCATAATAACATTAATCTTTATCACCGCTGCATTCCATTAACTATCATGAACACTCCCCCTTCTTGTTTTTGATCATTCAAACATCTGAATATGTGTGTACTTATGTATATTTAAGTGCAAATCTTTTCTATATTACTAACATTGTTAGTATCAATGAAATTATTATAAAATCTTACCTAATGTTGTTTAATTCTATGAATTCTGTTATGGCTACATACCAATGCAGATACAGTCTTTACTTCTATTGGCTGGGGGACAACTCAAGGTTTTATCACTCCTGCGCTGCAGTAATTGTTTACCAGCTCCTCCTATCTCATCAGCAGTGCATATGCTCTTATGTACTGAGTAATGAGTTTCCTTGCTTATGTTTTCAAATATATCATTCTTCTGGAAATTTTAATGTCTTAATAAAATGTCTTTTGTGTAGAATACTATTGATAAATACACTTTAAGAAATTATCGAAAATATCAAACATTATTTAAATATAGATAGTTTACTAAATCACTTCAAAAGTAGAACATTATTATTAGCAATCTATATCCATTCAAGATCTTTAAATAAAACTCTGAGTGGTATTAAAGCAACATGCAATCCATTAATGTATTTCTAAATTTTAATTAAACTAGTTAATTTCCTCGACTGATTAAAATAAGTCGAACATTAGGCTACTAATAGAAAAATTGTTTGGTTATAAAATAACGATCCATTGTATTATAAAATAGTTTAACATAAAAATATAGAAATTATATTATTAAATGCAAATCAGCCAATAGCAAAAATATTAATAATGTTTGATCTAAGTTGATTTGTTAAATATTTTTTTAGAAAAATAAAAATTTTATTTGTGTTTTTCCAAATTTGTCCAACCTTTAGTAACGGCATACAAATCAGTAAAAAGGATATTGTTAATCTGTGAGCTCTTACAGGATAACTGTGTGCTCTATACTAACCTCTTAATTGCTATTGACATTTGTATTGATTTCGAAAAGTATAAATAAAATTTAAATTTTTTAAAAAACATCTAATAATTCATTTACGAGATGGAAATAATCCAATATATCACTACAGATAAAATTCCTTTGTTACAAACTTTTAGACAAACAATAATATATTATTAGTTATAATGAAAAAATTAACTACTTACTGGAGGGGGGTGCACTTGATCTAGAGTATTTTTGTAACTCCCTTGTCTAAAAAGACAATCTATAAATCTTTCCCAACAAAATTTTTTTTATTATATTTACCCATAACTAAATGTAATATTATTTATCATTCATAACATTATTAAATATTATCATACAATGGTTTTCATATCAAATCTAGGGTTACATTATTTAAAAAAAATAGTTGGTAGTTAGTTGTAAAAGGTCATGTGATACATGAGCAACAGAAGTGACAAGCTGAGTTATAATTGGAAATCCTTTACTTTTTGAGTTCATCATTATGTCATCAGCCTAATTCATGTGAACATTAGTTGTTTCTCTGCATTAGATAGTGATAACTTGTATTTTTATTCATAGCCAATTATATACAAAGTAGTGTAATCAGTTGACTTTAGCTGAAATAACATTTAAGCAATTGGCTGTAAATGAAGTTATACTTTAGTTCAAAAATCAGTATATTTTTCTCCATGTATTACAGTCCATGGTCTTTTATCAATAACGATTTTTGATTTTATATATTTTAATCTAATATGAGAGCGTTTCATGCCTTTTTTTCAATTTCATAAAGGTAAAAAAAATTTCACTTTTCAGAACAGAGATTATAATGTTGAGTTGTGGAGCCTCATCTTGAAACCAATCATAAAAACTATATCATATTTAACTTTTGAGACTGTTATACTTTTAGATCCTCAATCTGTTGTTTCAAGTGCTTGCACATACCTTTAATTCTAATTCTTATTATAAATGACCTCCCTCACTTATTTTAATTTCTTTTCATTGATTATAGATTATATTACATTCTCCCTATTTTATTGGCAACTTTTGCATTTGATTAAGCACTATTGTTGCATTGAAAACTGATTGATGTTGATAGCAAATAAAATAATATTTTCAAAACAAATGTTGGTAAAAATTAGAGGAAATCCAAACATAAAATTATTAATCAAACAAATGTCATTGAATAAAATAGCAAATATTGCAATGAATTTTGATGGCTGAAATATATGTGTACAACTTTATAAAGCATTTCAATTGTAAAGCATCAGACATTTTTATATGTTTTGCAGTCTTATTACCATTTTGTTTTTCTTCAGCATTTATTTATCATTACCAGTTTTTCAAAATTCTTATCATATGCATACAAATATTACTTTTAATTATGAGCCAAAAAAAATAGGATCCAAATATTGGACAATAGTGAAGTGAGAAAAAGTGATCATTTCTAAAATAAAGCATTAAAGCTATTAAAGCTATTGACAACTTAAATGCTTTATTTGATATAATTAAATCAGCCATACAGATCATTTGAAAAAATAGAGATACATTTAAAAGTGCACATAAAGTGAAAAAGATTTCGATATTGTGCTCTTTACTTTATAACATTACAGAACAAGTGAAAAGTCTTTTGCTAATCTGGATTAATCATAGTGAATGCAAGTAAGAACACCAATGAGGTGAACATTTATGAAAAAGCCAAATAATTACTTGACAACTTTTTTGTTAAAATTTGTAATATAAGTAGTATTCCTATCAATAAATTTATTGCTAATAAAGTAACGTTTTATCAGATGGAGGAAAAGAACTGGATTGTACAGTAAGATTGTTAGTGCAAATAAAACTATTGCTAAATGTTATCTTGAAAAAATTTAAAAATAATAATTTCTAAACAAGAAAACAAACATTCTGAAACCAAGAATCTATGAATTTTTATTATGGTCTGTATGTAAGTTTGCATTCTGTTTTTATTTTATGCTTTTAAAAATTGAATGTTTCTTTTCATTAAAATCTAAGTTTATACTGTATTTTTGCAATTATATTTGCATTTCTGTATCTTTTTCCCTGCTTAAATTATTGTTTTAGAGGGTAAATTTAGTCTAGGCTATGACTTGAAATTAATTATTCCTAAAAATATACATTCCCATGTAAACCTACAAGGGATAGATGGTATAATGAATGATTTTCAGAAACAATTAAGTCATTATACCAGACTTTACTATGTATATAATTAGAAAGTAGGTTGAAGATAAAACGGTTGCTCTTATCTTTATAAAGTCATAATCTTGTGTTAAGATTTGTAGAGATCCTTCTCATGGTAAAATTAAGCACCCAAGGCACATAGTATTAAGATTAAAACCTTATATGTATTTGTGTGCTGACCATGTACTTAATAAGAATTAATGTTTACATCTTTTGAATATAAATAAATTTATGAAATATAAATTTATACAGTAATGGTCAAATATGTACATTTGCATAATAAAACCTAGAACTTTAGTAAATCATCCCAAGGCCGACCAGAATACGGTGGTTCAACCACAGGTCTGATATAGCCCTAGTTCCTTTACTATTGCTCAGAGATTTATCACCTTGAAGATGACACATATGAGGCCACAGCAATATTCTCCTTCTTATTGTTCCAGCAGTAGGACAACAGTAGAGCAAAAGACTGGAAGAAAGTTGGCATTCTATCTAGTATAGCTATATAGGTATCATGTGGCTAGGATGATTATTAAACAATGAAATGATTTTTAATAACTAATAATAAATAATTACTAAATGATGGAATGATTATGGGTCAGTGAGCAAGACTAAGACATGAAACGAAGTTAAATTTAAAACAAATTTAATTAAGATAAATTTTGAAATAACAATTAAAAACAATATTACAATAGCTCGATGTTTGGTCCCACACGCAGGTGATTAAGGGATGTTTACATTAAATTTGGGTTCACATGCAAGTGATGGTTTTAGATATATATTTCCTTATGGCTGAGTTTTACATAACTTGGTTTACATTTTTTGTTTATTTTTTTTTTTTGTTTTTTTTTTATTAAAAATATATTTTTTTTCACGAAAAAAGACCCTGAAATTTTGTAAAAGTGGGTGAAAAAGCGTCCCTATTGTTTGGCGTTTACATATATAGGAGGTAGATAAAATCACTCGTAGGTGATTAGAAAATTCTAGTTACAAATAATTGGGTTTCTTACATATATGCATACCATTCGTAAGTGATAATTTAATATTTATACACTTCCAGTTTATATATAGCATTTTAATCACTTGCAGGTGATTGCAGTTTTTAGGTTACAAATAATTAATTTATTTAGCTAAGTATATGTGAATCTATCACTCGCAGGTGATGAAATTATAATACATTTGAATTTACATCTTCATGAGCTTTAATATTACTTTTATATAACTAAATGGCTTTGCTTATGATTATCTATGCCTAGTTTATGCTATAATAGGATCTAGATTTGCTTTACAGTTAGTGGAAGTGATTATAAATTTTTATAAAGAATATATTTTACTAAGCACGAATAATTAATATATTCTCTAAATAGCTATTATGCATATTAAATTGGATTCGAATTCAGATCAAAGCTGAAAATAACAATTATAATGGTGGGATGAACTGATTATTGGCAGCCAGACTTCAGATACTAAGGTGTATATAAAGCATATAATTCTGAGTCTTCTGCATCTCGTATAAGTGCCTTATTCACGGGATTTTTACCAAGTAACAGTTCCCTTTGACCGAACTCATTGCTGTAAAATAGGAGGCCTTTAGCCCGGATGATCCAGCAATTTATTTAAGTGGGAGTCTCATGCTCTGTGAGTCTCATGCTCCATTCCTAAGGATACAGAATGGGAGGCGCATACCAATCCCATCCGAAGAAGAAAATTGCCCAAACTAAGAGTAATGGTGCAGTGCAATCACATAAACCATTAAAGAATACAGCAATAAGTAAGTATGCCATGGCATTTCTTAAGGACACATATGTACCACTGACAACATTATCATATCATAAAAATTAAGATGCTAAATAATAGTTTCCTTCATGAAACTACCCTGTAACAGTTCATATTATAATATTTATAATTATATTATTTAGAAAAACTTATGAATCCAATTTATAAAGCTATCTATATAGGCTTTTATTTCTTTAAGGAGGATTACAGCATATAGAGGGAAATTATATTATAGAATTATAGATTTATGCTGCATTTTATCACTTCAACTGAACATCGGCTAAATATTATATTTAAAAGCAAATCTATCTTAGAATAACTGTAAGCTTGTAATTATATCTCAATTAAGATTTCAAAACAGAACTTTAATTTATGCATCAATATGCGTGGAATTGCATATATATGCAAGTTACATATATATGCATGAGAATCTAATTTCGTCTCACTAATGGTTTAATTACTAACAAAACTCGGTTTTGAATACATATAGCATAAACAATAACAATCAAAATAATAAGATTTGGCATAGATTCATTTAAACAAAATGTAAGACATAAAATAAGATAAGATTTCATGTAAGTGAAATCCGAAATTTGGCTTTGTTTAAAATAAAACTTACACGATATTAGCTGAAATTTGATTGACTTAGTTTATGATAACTAGAAGTTGTTTAGAAAATTAATGAGGGGAAATATTATCGTTAACTTAAAATATATAAAATAGCTTAGAGATTTAGCTATTATTTTAAAATACATCATTTAAATTATACTTAATAAAAGTCATAGTAAGTATTAAATTTAAATAGATTTAATTAGATTAAACTAGATGCATAAAACCAAATCAGTCATAAATAAGTTCGATATGCAAACCAATACATAAAATCAAGTCAATAAATGAAATGTGTTTTTAATGCAAATAACTAACATTTTGAAATAATATTATAAATCAATCAGTCAATTAATTATTTAATGAATCACAAGAATAAATGAGTTTATAAATCAGGCAAGATTTTATGATTAAAATAAAGTTATTAAATCATTTATAATTTAGGCAAAATTTTAGGAACAAAACAAAATTTACATTTAGAAATAAGTTTAGTTTACATTGTTATTATGGCCATTGATTTAGATTAAGCTAGCATTTTCGAGTTGAGTTTAGTTGAAAGCTTTAGAATTGAAGGAGTATTTACCATGTTCTTTTCTGTTCCTTGTGCTGGAAAGTTATTTCTTCACCATGGACCGCTTTAGGTGTTACGGTTGTTACTTCATCTCTTCCGACATTATGCAGCTTCTCATCGGAGACAGAAGGCAAGATTTTAGGCCTTTACCCCGACATGATTATCATCAATGCTATTCAAGTGTCCTTCAAAGTTGGATGCTACAGCTTTTAGACCAGCACACACCCCTCTCCTTCATTATATTATTTTTAGATTTGTTTTCTTAGCTTACTTGCTTATTGCCAGTAATCGTGGAAGCCTGCTGTGACTAACTTTTAATTAGGTCAATTTAACCTTTGTGACATGCAGTAATTTATGCAATATTTTTAATTTAAATCTAATTTTAAATTTAAATATAAATTGGGTCAATTTTATAGTCTTTTCTGGCATCACTATTACTAGAAAAACAAATCGTTATATATGTAACTCGACCATTTAATTTAGCGATATATGCAGAAATATATAATTTCAAATATTACTAATTTAATAAATATTTTAAAATAAAGAAACTTTAATGTTTAAATTCTATTAACATTATTCTTCTAGCATATATGTAGTTTTAAGTTACACATACAACTCGTTTTTCATTTAATTCCCATTAGAAATATGTATGTGCATATTTTTAGAGATTTACGAATATAAATGCAGTTTTCTCTATATATGTAGAGATATACACACACATACATGGTTAATGTATTTAGGTTTAAATTTAGCCAGGTTTTTATGATAATATTAGCATAATATACGAGAATTTGGTGGTTACTACATATAAAAGAATACTACTAGAATGTAGTAGGTGAAACAGTTGGGTTGTAAAAGCTGACTGTTTCAACGTGCATATATATTTATTAACTATTCAAATATTTTTCTTAAAAGAAACAACCAGTTACATTTCTAATCATATATATCAATTTTGATATCATGCTAAAATAATCTATTAGTTATTTTAGGATAATTGTTTTGCAGCATTAACATCAATTATCAGTTTATGGTAATGGCTCCCTAATATCCCAATGTAATGTATATAGCCCTTTCTATGCAGTTATCAAACTCAAGACTAATCAGATTTTAAAATTTGAACAACCATGATTACAATCTTCAATTATTTTAGTGAAATAGTCTAAGATAGACATTAAAATAACTACAATTTATATTATCTTAAATATTAATCAATTTACTATGTTACAGTCAAATAGGGATATTGTTAAATTAAATATAATTCATAAATTAACTATTTTAATACAGTTTAAGTCAATCAAATCATGATACAAAACAATTTTGAAGGAAGGAGCTGACTGGAGCACTTGAGGAAATGGCACATCTACCTTTTAAGAGCTTCACTTAGCAAGTGTTTCATCTCAGTTCAATTCTAGATCTATTATTTCTCTCTCCTTGATTTTAGAGTAGCCGCCCTTGATTGGCCATCCACTGTCCATGTGGTGGTCATCTCTTTAGTTCCTATTCGATCCCTGATTAGATAATGCCATGACTTTAGAATTGTCTATTTTAAGCAATGGCTTTGTTTACATTATCTTAATCCTTCTTGATAAATTACTTTATAGTTTCTCAATAATTAAACTATTTAATTAGTCTAATGCTTTATCAAATATTGTGAATGCCCCTGGCATCCACGCACATAATTTTAGTTTAGTGTTAATATCATTTATTACTTATAATACAAAATTAGCAATCCATTTAGTTTTACATTTATAATTATTAACTAGTAATATGTATTTTGTGTATACATACATATACACACACATTTAGCACTACACAATATATAACTACAGGATAACATACCTGCCACCACATTAGCAAACATCTTTTAGGCCACGGGGGGTCAGGGAGATGCAAGTGACTCTAACTAATTCTATTACAACTAATAGTATTACTAATATAATGAATGACTTTGTTATATTTAATTTATTTTGATATGAGACACTATGGCTATAGGGCATTAAGGAAATAAACATGAAGATGTCGATATAATTAAAACGATATTAAATATTGATATAAATCTATTTACAAGCTTGGAGTTTGATCTTTGTCAATACTCCTAATATGGAATGAGTTCACATTATTAATACATTAATCATTCGACCTGTCCCTTTGGGTATTTAATGGTAGCAAACTGTTATTTCATGTCCCAGACTAAGTACATTTGCTATTGTGTGAAGTAAACATCAAACAAGATTTACAGCTGCAAATTTACTCACTCCAACAATAGATTATATATAAAGTTTTATTTGCATGATTAATTCTAAAGAGGGCCTGTTATTGGAGGGCAAATAATGTGAGAGGCTTGGGAAGTGAAATCATAAGCAGATAGTAAAGGAATAATTTACTGGATGAGAGGTGATATTGATAGAGAGCCATAAAATAATAAAGGAGTGAACTTTGAGATGCAAGCCAGAAGGAAAATGTAAACTCATGGGAGGGCTTCCTGACAGAGACCCTATGAGACCAGTCATAATCACAAGTCCAGGAACTTTTGCCATTGTTATTACCCAACTGCATGATGGACTCAGCTTTCCATGGGAGCACTTTGAACTGTGTTTTTCCATATGGAGCAGAACGATACCTTTAAACATAAATATCCAGTGATTTCCATAGTTTTAAACAAGAGAAAACTTTGGCATCACCCAATAATAACACCTATCACTTGATAATATAATATGATTTATATATTTAATTGCCAATAAATGATGTCTCACTCTCGAAGCCCACATTTATGAGTGATTAACTTATAAGTCCTTGAAGAACCTGAGATTGGTTTGATTATAAAGTTAAATTAATGGACACCAATTGATACTAATAATAAAAGGATAAAGCTTATAATTCTATCATATTTCTATTGTTAAGTTAAGATATCTGCCACACAAATTATGATACACCCACACCCATAGCTAATCATGAAAGTCAGATGCATCTCTGAAGCTATGATAATTCATTTAAAATATAAGACGATGCTAAAAGCATATTAATATAAAATGAGACACATCCAAGAAATAATTTATAAAATATAAAGATAAATAATTCCCAAGCTAGCTGCTTTATCAACATAAAATGAGTTTATTGTAAATATATTATCTAATGACTCCACGCATTTTGGCGAAGGCTAACATTTAATAAAATTACGAGGCTAGGTTGGAAATTATTGAGGCGTGAAATTAATTATGTCAATAAATAAATATTAATAGAACTGGATACCCAAAGAAAAGGAAAGATCATATAATAATTAAACAGTTAAAGATTACAGATTCTTAAGAATTTTAGTGGGTTTAATAGGATTTACATGAGTAGAAATTATGAATAAAATTATACAAATTAGAGATAAGAGTTCTAGTTTTGAATAAAAGAGCATGAAAGTTCTTAAAGATTTTGGGTACTGGTTACCTTTGATTTAAGCAGAACATGCACATTTCTGAGTGTTCCTCTTGTTCATGAAGTATGGTGCAGTAGTTTTTCTTTAACAGTTCATTTAGTGATCATGATTATAAGCAGCAGTTAATTAGGCAGCAGTATTCAGATTGCAGCAGACAATTTCAGTTCATTTTAAAAGCAAGTAAGGGATCCAGCACACCTACCATCCTCCAGAGGAGAATAGCACACGCTGACTACTCGGGCATCGCAATATTATACGTAAATAGCATACTTTAATAATTTGATGAATAGGTTGTAACATGAATGTATGGAAGAAAGGTCAAGAAGCAGAAGGAAGATCACTTTACTTTGAACAAGACTTTATATATCTTTTGTCTTCCTTGCTCTCTATCGTTCAGATCCATCTGACATGATGTAATTGTTTGCCTTTTAGGTCCGCTCAAATATCTGCAGGTAAAATAATGCATTAAGAGCACATGTACCATTTGTCATTTCGATCTGAATATTTTGCTTTACTTTAGTGCTTATTTCACCTATGACCTCATTATACTGCAGGTGTTTCTTTTAAAAAAATATTAATTAAAAGCTTTCAGGAATATTTCTAAGTATTCTATTGTCTCTCCCCCACCCACTATGACTTGCTATTTTACTTAGCAGGGGAATTTATATTTTTAATACATATAAATATTTAAAAGGTTAAAAACAAATTTTAGATTTTATAAATTAAAATGTTATATAACTTTGACCTAAATAATTTTTAACACAAAATATTAAATATTCTAAATTTAATAAATTATTTTCAGTGCATTATATCTCATATTGGAGTATGTGTGCATGTGGCATATTTAACAAGCTTTTGTGTATATAACTAATACTATTATATGTACATAGTCCAATATTGAGGGTTTAAGTTTAGGTGGGATGGAGGAGTGGGTAGAAGATGATAGAACAAATATGACTGAGGTGAAACTAAGATTTGAACTTGAATCTTACAGTTTCATTATATATACCTTTTTACTAAAACAAAGGATAATATACACTAGTCTGGGAATAGTCTTTCTATCAAAAATTTTCTTTGTATTATTTAATTAAATTATTTAAAGTAATATCCCTTTTCCAAACAATTTTCTTATTTCCAAACAAATTACTATTTTATGTAAGAAAGTATTGTTTTAGAAATAAGAGATTAAATACGTCTAATGAGGTGCCTTTATTTTAAAAAGGTCAGTTTTATAAAGATTATTTGAGGGTTGGCTATTCTGATAAATTTGTTAAAAGTATTTGATTTAATAGTAATAGTAATTATAATAATATAAAAGATAAAGATAAATATGATTTTATTTATTGGCCCTTTAAATTGTCTTCTTATAGAATTGTATGTAAATTAGGAATTTATTTGGAAATAAAAAAATTGCTTGGGAAAAGGGGTATAACTTTAAATAATTTATTAAATAATACAAAGGAAATTTTTAATAGAAAGACTATTCCCAGAGTAGTATATATTATCCCTTGGTTTTTGTAAGAAGGTATATATAAGTCAGAGTAGTTTGACCTGAAATGAAAGGATAAAGGTACATAAAAGTAGAGTTAGAAATGAACATCTTAGTTCTGCTTTATGTGTCCATGAAAAAGATGCAGGCCACACTATTAGTTTTGGTGAGACTAAGGTTGTCTTCTTTGGAAGAAATGAAAATTTAAAAAATGAAAGAATCATTATTATTAAAATTGTATGATTTTAAAGCAATGAACTTATTTAAAAGTTTTTTTAATATTAAGGATGTGTGAGGTGTAAATGGAATTGTGAGTAATGTTTAATATAAATTTGTTATCTTTTAGTCCTTTACTCTTGAGACACCTTCTTATAGCAGTGAAACCAGTGATTGGATTGTAGAGGGTTTTTTGTTAATCTGGGTTATTTGCAAATTTGGAATAAGTTTGATTATTTTATTGATAGTTTAGCTTTATACTTTTAATGTTTGCATAATAGTTAAATATTGTAAAACTGTGATGTGATTATTTCATGCTTTAAAATTTAATCAGTCCTAACTTTGGTATTTATATAGAGAAGCTTTATATATTACATTAATATACTAGCAATGGGTTCACTGTCAACTGAAGAGCAGAGTTAATGCTGTAAAACAATTCTCCTGGGAAAGTTGATTGGTTATTTGTTTTAAGATAACATCAAAGGTGATATATTGTAACAGTCAAGTTTGTACATTCGCATAACAGAATTCAGAATCCAAGCAAAAGAGACCGAAGCAGACCAGACTAGGACTGTGACATCACAAGTCCGACAACCCTTCAACTCGTAAGCCAGGACTCCAAGACTCAAGACTTTACGAATGACCACCTTAAAATTACACATAGTATACCTCTTTCCACACAGCCGACATAGGTCACGGAGAAGCAATAAGACTCTGATAATAAAAAGAGAGGTTCTTAATCGACTAAAATATATCACTAATCTAATTTAACTTAATGCATAGTTTTCACATATATAGGCTATAAATAATAATTGGAATTGGATTGAATTAGATCAATAACAAGACAGAGAACAAAATATATTAAATTAATTATATATTTATTTACAATTGGCATGAAATTGATAAGTTTTACACATTTCAGTGTCGAATGTACGCAAACATTGGGTGGATAAGAGAACACATTCTCTTTTTATATACAATTCAAAATAGCTTTATATGAATAATTTCATTTAATTTTCATACATGGATTTAACATATGCTCGTATTATGAATTGCTTTACCACTGATACATATTTAATCAATACGTTATGTCTATAAATCTATTTAAGCCAAATCCTATTATATTGGTGGCTGTTATATAAATAATTATATTGAACTTTGATCATGAATTCATTTACTAATATATATATATGACAATAACGAGCGCATAAACCAGCTCAAGTAATGATCGATCGAACATGGCTTTCGAGAGAAAATTTCAGAATGCTGAAAGCGTTATGTTAAGGTGGGAGAGTTGGCTGAAATAAGATTTTACCAATGTGCTATGGCACAGGTAAACAATAATAGGAGAAGTCACTCTGCGGATGGATGAAATAACTTCAGGGTTCTTGCGACAAATGCCGGTATCCTGTAACTGATCGCAATGCTGCGTGAAAAGGAACATTGTGTTCAGTAATGGCGGGGGACTTACGTGCTAACCTGGCCTTGGCTCAGGCTTCGCTACTGCTCTACTCTGTAAGAGAAGATGTGCTGGAAATGCCATGGATCCATCTTGAGATATGTATATTACGTATAGCAGCAAAATGAGAATATTTTTATAAAATAATATCACATCCGCCAAGCAAAGAATAGTATATTTCATACTATGAAATACGAGTTAATAGCATATTAGCTCTATCAAATTGGGACCAACTCTTGTGTAGCCTGATAATAAATGTCTATGCTACTAAAAGGGGATATTAATACATCTGTACTTTGACATGCTCGATCTATTAAGTTACTTATAGATAATAAATATTTAAGGAGGGAAAGTATATTTCTATGGATTTAAGAATTTAAATGTCAAATATACTTATAAATACGATCGAGGCTAAATTTAATTCTAAATAAAACTATAAGGTTAAGTTTTTAATTGGTTGATCAAAAGAGCCACATTTCACATATTAAATCATTTAAATAATAAAAAAATAGGATTTCAAAACAGCGCAGAAAGTTGATGCTATAAACAAATTACGTGAAGATTTTCAAATAATATCTTCTTAAAAAGATGAAATTAAGTGCCCACTGTTTCGAAATATTGGTATATAAATTATAAAAGCATTTAATTAAAATAAGCAAAGAAATATAGACACAACCGCAGTGATATAACTTTAAATTAGACACCTATAATGTACTTTAAATGAAAAGAAAATATAAATTAGTCAGATTATTTAAACTTTAACAACATGAAATTTTGATAGCAATTGACATATTTAAAATATTAATTAATGGATTTAAGTTTTGGGTACATATTAGTTTTATAATTATTTCAAAAAGAGAGTTATCTAACTTATATAGATATATTTACATAGGAGTTTGCTATTAACTGAAAGGAGACCCTTTGATTCCTCTTGGAGGCCTTAAAGGAACCGAGCAGGGCAAATTCCTAATGTCCACTCCATACGTTCTTGTCGTTGCAGCTGTTATTACTATGTGATTATTCATATAGTATACGAACATGGATGGGCTGCTCACCAACACACATTAGCCAGCATTCAAGCACAAGTGCGTGTGCAGCGCAACTGCTCCCAAAAGCTGTGAATACAAATACAAATAGCTAACTAAAAATATTAAAACAGCTGAGCGCTTTCAAAGGATCTTGCCTTCATAATCATAGCTTGCTTATGTATAAATTTAGCTATTTGTATTTGTATTCACAGCTTTTGGGAGCAGTTGCGCCGCACACGCACTTGTGCTTGATTACATACATTTCCCAAAAGTAAAATTATTTAATTTAATTTAATTAGCCAGCATTGTGAATTTATTGGCTTTTTACCTCTGAGTTTAAGATCAAGAAACAGCATGGTCTTTCTTCTCAGTGCCTGATAAGGCAGAATGAATGTTTGTGTAAATGATAAATATTTTTCCAATACATATAGACAATTATGACAGACAAAAATAAAGCATGGCCCTTATTCCCAGGAGGCTGTAAAGTCATCAGCCAAGGCAGCGGTTGGTGGCTGAAGGTGGAGGATGCTAAGAATCCCCTGATTTCAGACCCAGGCTGCCATTTGATGACGACTTTTTATTTAGGTACCTACAACTGCAGATCACTTTCAAGTGAAGGAAGATTGCAAGAATTAGGAGAAGAACTGTCTTATATTAAATGGGACATTGTTGGACTTTGTGAAGTTGGAAGAAAAGGTGAAGAAACAATTGATTTAAAAAGTGGACATATACTCTATTATAAAGGCACACATATTGGAAATACAAGTGGAGTAGGATTCATTATAAATAAAAAGTGGAAGAACAATATTGTGGAGATTGATGGTGTATTGGACAGAGTGGCAAGATTAGTTATACAACTTAATAGCAGATACCAAATGCAGATAATTCAGGTTTATGCCCCAACAAGTTCTCATAGTGATGAAGTAGTAGAAGATTTTTATATGGATGTACAAAAGGCTTTTGATCAGAATAAACAACATTTTTAAATTGTTATGGGAGACTTTAATGCTAGAATAGGTAGACAAATGAAAGATGAAATTGCTGTAGGTAATTTTGGTTATGGTAATAGAAATGAGAGAGGACATAGACTTGTGGAGTTTGCAGAAAAAGAAAAACTTTATATTATGAATTCATTTTTTGAGAAAAATGTTAAAAAAAAAAAGGACATGGAAACATCCAAATGAAGGTACAGCAGAATTGGATTATATTTTGACTAACAGAAAATACATATTTCAAGATTGTAATGTTCTTAATAAATTTAACACAGGAAGTGATCATCGATTAGTAAGGTGTAAGTTACGTGTTAATGTAAAACTAGAGAGACAAAAATTATTAAGAAAAACAATATTTACAGTTGATATTCCTAATCTTCAGAAACATTCTAATGAATTTAAATTAGAACTTACAAATAGGTTTCAAGTGTTAGGAGATTTTGAAAATGATTCAGATTCGAATGAAATTAATATGAAAATAACTGATACACTTTTAAAAACTGCAACAAAGATAGCTGGTAGAAAAAAGCAGCAATTGACTAATAAAATTTCTACTGAGACTAGAGAATTTATGAAGAAAAGAAGGAATATGAACATATACAAAAATGATGTATTAAAAAGAATTGAATATCTTGAATTTTGTAAAATGGTACGGAAAAGAGTTGAAAATGATATAAGAAAGTATAACTGTGAAATAGCAAGGAAAGCTGTAGAAGAAAGTAAAAGTCTCAAGAATGTTAAACAACATTTTGGTATTGGTAGGAAATTTATATCTGCAATAAGAAAAATCGATGGAATTATTACTAAAAAGAGAGATGACATCATGAAATTGGTAGAAGATTTTTATCAAGAATTATATAGTAATAAAGAACAAGTACTTCCTATATCTATTACATCTTCCGAATTGCCCAGAATTTTAAATGAAGAAGTGAGACATGCAATTAAGTGTATGAAGAAAGGAAAGGCTCCAGGAAATGATGGAATTATAATTGATATATTAAAAGAAGCAGGTGAAGAAATAGAAACAATTTTAGCAAAGTTATATACCAAATGTCTAAATGATAAAGATGTACCGGAAGATTGGAAGAATGCAGTAATAATATTAATATTTTAAAAAGGTGATAAAGAAGATACTAGAAATTACAGACCTATCAGCCTTTTATCGGTTTTATATAAAAATTTTACCAAGATAATTACAAATTGTCTACAGAGAACTTTGGATTTCCACCAACCAAGAGAACAAGCTGGATTTAAAAGTGGTTTTAGTACAATAGATCATATCCAGGTATTGAGAGAAGTCATAGAAAGGACAAATGAATATGAGTTGTCATTAGGTTTTGGATTTGTAGATTATAAAAAGGCATTCGATTCTACACACATTTCTTCAGTGATTAAAGCATTGGATCATCAAGGTATAGATCCAGGATATTGTCATATTTTAAAGAATATTTATAAAAATGCAACAGCAACAATTAGATTACATAATGATACTGGAAAAATCAACATTGAGAAAGGTGTAAGACAAGGTGACTCCATATCTCCAAAACTTTTTACAGCAGTGCTGCGAGAAGTATTTTGTGGATTAAAATGGGAAACTAAAGGAGTGAAAGTAAATGGAGAGTATTTAAGTGATTTAGATTTCGCAGATGATGTAGTTGTTTTTGCAAATAATGCTTCAGAGCTGCAGGAAATGTTGCAGGAGTTAGCAGATGAAAGTAGAAAAGTAGGACTAAAGATAAATGTTAAAAAGACTAAAGTAATGTTTAATCGATTTGCTCAAAATATGAAAATAAAGATTGATTATGAAGAATTAGAAGAAGTTAACAGTTACAAATACCTTGGTCAGATTATTAATACAGATGGAAACATAATGGAGGAAATTAATCATAGAATTAAACTTGGTTGGAGTGCTTTTGGTAGAAATAACTTGATACTAAAAGGAAATATGCCTATGTGTTTGAAAAGGATGGTTTTTAACAAATGTGTTTTACCAGTTCTGACTTATGGATCTGAGACTTAGACACTTAATAAAAGAGCAATACAGAGACTTCAAACCACTCAAAGGAGTATGGAGAGATGTATGTTGGGAGTAACAAGAAGAGATCGAAAACGCAATGTATGGGTAAGACAACAAACAGGTGTTACTGACCTTATTGAAAAAATCAAAAGATTGAAATGGAGTTGGGCTGGACATATTGTTAGAAGAGATGATAATAGATGGACAATTGAAATTTTAAACTGGATTCCAAGAGATTGTAAAAGACCCAGAAAGAGACCACATGTGAGATGGATGGATGAAATAAGAAAATGTGCAGGGGTGTTGTGGAGAAGAGAAGCTAAAGATCGGAGAAGATGGATTAAACTTGGAAATACCTTCATCCTGCAGTGGATTGATAATGGTTGATGATGATGATGGTGATGATGATTTACATAAAGAATTACACAGAATTACACAGAGCTCTGTGATTTGAAAAATAAAACGGTACTGGTATTATTTATCTGGACTGCAAGTTCTTGCTGTAGGTTTGGTGAGTTTTACTGGGTGGATGGTGGCATCATCTTTCCCATTCTGTTAGGCTTATCTCTGCTAGCGGCATGATGGTGGTTTAGGCATTTCGACGAGAGAAACCCCGTTCTCCCGCGGAGTAACAGCAACAGGATGCCCGCTTTTAGCCGGACATGTTAAACATTAACAATTGTGAATACTGGCTGCAATTCTCACTAACAATATGGCTGTCTCTCCCTTGTTAAAAAAAATACAGAGCATTTATATCTTTTCCTTATCGGAATCTATCCCCTCAAGACTCACTAAACTCAGGAATTTTATTAAATATTTTTCAATTTATAATCCAGATCTTAGATAACTTATGTTAGAAACATTCCATAAGCTATTATTATAATTAAGATTTTTCGTTGCAAGCAATTGTCCAATTTAGATTTTAAAATAACTTAATCTTATCTAAGGAGATTTTAATTAGTAAATTTTGAACTAGTTTTACTTTTTACGGATTCCAGGTATGGTCGTTAATGACACTTGTTTACAATCAAAAATCTTTTTAATTACTTGACCAGCTTTTATTTTTAATCTTACATATAATAGAAACTCTTCTTATTTAAAAACAACCTTTTAACATTTTTTTAAAACGCAAACCTTTTTACATATTTATTTAAAATAATTTACAAACATATTTTGATATAGCTTTTAAATATAATATTTTCGAGAAACTTTTTCCCTGAAATATATTTAAAACAAGAAATCTTTTAACAATTTTTAAAGACATTTAATATTATTTTTAGATAATGGCTTTTACATATTTTAAATCATGTCTTTCTTCTATATAGCACAGATTATATATCCACATACGAAATTACAATATTAAACAACAAAATTAATAATTTACACTTAACTTAAATAATATAACGAACATTTTTAGAAATATTAAATAAATTTAGTACGCTATAATTTTACTAATCCTATCTAATTATAGCGTTAGTTCGCACGTAAATATATAATGCTGTTTAGACAGACATGAGCGAATTTTAAATTTATTAACATGTAAATAAGTTCGAACTTAGCACAGATGAGAGTGTCATTAGGTTTGATGGTGAAACGATAGGGGCTTGGAAAGTTATCGTTTCAATATATATATATGGGGGGGGGGGTGTTAGCGATTTGATTGAGTAATTTATTTACATTTTGTAAGAGTAATTAATTTTAGTATAATTTCTAGTTTGGCAGTATACATGTTTGGATTACATGTAATTATGCATAAGAATTTCTTTTTTATATAGAAACTAGAGCTTTTTCTAGTTTCTAAAGAAAGTCAGTTATTGACTGAAGTATTAAGAATGAGCTATGCATTTAGATAAGTATTTCTTTCTATATAAAAACATACATTTATATATACACATATTTTTAGTATTATGTAATACTGTATTGTGAATTTGATTGAGTTTGTTTTTAAAAACTCTTGAAATATCTTTAGACTTATTTGCATAACTTGACAATTACACAGTACCTCAAAGAGAAAAATATGCCCAGATATTAGATTTGAATTTGAAACACAGATGATCAAATTAAAATAGCTTTAATTTGTTTATATTATATTCAATAGGTTCTAATTCTTTAGAAAGCTAAACAAACCCTTAGCCTGTCAATCTGGTAAGTTTATAATCATTCATTTAATTTTTAGTAAATCAAATATTCATTTTTCTAAGTTTTTTTTATACATGTGTAATATATAATAACATCAATATTTTCAAACATTATTATCTCCTGCAAGACGATGATCTCTCTGTTTTTTCCAATTTATATCTTAGCCACATTAACCTAGAAAATGTTTTCATCTTATCCATTCATCTTACATGTGATTTTAAAATGTCTTGAAATTCAGTTTAGAATTTGTAATGTGTATAGAAGTCATGTGTTTTAATGATATGATTAGTTCAACGCCAGTTTCTAAATTTCTTTCAACAGTATTGATCAAACCTGATTACTATCTAACCCATTCTTAATAACTCTTTGCTAAATGCAACATACATCATCTCACTCATTACTATGCGATCTAAGTCTCTATATTGCTATTAAGTATCAAAGTCTCGTATCTATACATAAGTACTTTATAGAATACATGCATTAGAAATCTTTTATAGAAATGTATAGACAGTATTTCTTAAGTTATTACTATGGAAGCACTTAAGCTGTATTTTATTCTAAGATTAAGTTCATCAAATTTCGTTTTCATTTCTATTAACAAGTGACCAAAACATTGATAGTTTTTAAGCTTTAATTAATTGCTATCAATCTTTACTTGGAAGGGGGGGGGGGGCAAAAGGGACATTGAATATTACTTTATTCTATTTTAGCATTGTTTTTTTTTTAGCCTTATTTTTTTCTTTTCTCTAATAGCTTTTATGACATTTTCTACAATTTTAAATTATGTAAAAAAAATTGTGTTTTAAGTAATTTCTATTTACTTCTTAATTCATAGAATGTTTCTGTAAATTTTTGGAGACCATTTTAGAGAAATGAAATCACATTGCCATCTTTCTCAAATATTAATCATCTTAATACCATTATCGAACCAAATCATTATTTCTAGATTTGATAGATCTTCCATTAAAATTTCATATTTCAAACTTTTATTTTTTTATAGTTAGTATTTATTAATAATTTAATATTTATTACTAAACATAAAATATTAGTTATTTATTTGCCTTTTTTTTAATTTAAAAATATTTAATTTAGCATTTCAAAAGAAAAACAAATATTCAAAACTTTTAATTCATTTGAAAATATTTTTAAATATAATTTTTACATTCTATTTTAATTTTGAAAGCTATATGTTTAAAAATATATTTTAAAACAAATAGACTAAAATGTCAAATTTGAATATCTACTTTCAAATGCGCTTAAAAGTATTTTATTTTAACAGCTTACTTTAAAGTGAAGCATTAACTCAAACAGTAGTTGGAAGTAATGGGCAATAACTGTAAATCCTACTAGTTTTTCTCTATACATATGATTTGTAAATGATTTAATAAATATTTAATCCATCAACCGATAGAAATCTAATAAGTCTGTAATAATTAATGTTTCCTCCTTCTTAATGTCAATATCAGCAAAGCATTTGCTCAGTCACATGATATATTCTTATTCTTTAGGTGTTTGGTATAAAGTTTTGCCAACAATTTTACTATTTTTATTCATCTACTTCTTTTAAAATATTTTGAACTTTCTTATTTTTCACAGATTTAATTTGCATATTTTATTTCTTTTAAAAAGTGTAATTTTTCAAAAGTGTCATTTTTATGTAATCTACTTTGGTTTTCTATTTTTATTATCATACATCTTTTTGAAGAATTCTTCTCCATATTTCTTGATGTAATCTCTGGGTTTTTTTTTGTAATTATACACTTTTTTGTTAAAATTACTTACCATTTCAAATTATGCTCTTTTTTTTATATCTTTATAACTTTTTTTTCTCTTAAAATTTTCCCATGATATATTACATTTTTTCCTATTTTTAATAATGATTTCAATAAAGTATTTGTTATTTTATTGATCTTCTTCACTTATGTTAATATTTTTAAATGATTTTCAAATTCTAAATTATAATGACATATTTTATATTTTTTATCTCTCTCTCTCTCTCTCTCTCTCTCTCTCTCTCTCTCTCTCTCTCTCTCTCTCTCTCTCTCTCTCTCTCTCTCTCTCTCTCTCTCTCTCTCTCTCTCTCTCTCTCTCTCTCTCTCTCTCTCTCTCTCTCTCTCTCTCTCTCTCTAAACACATATTTACACAGAGGCTAAACTCTCCATACAGTAGTACCCCATGGTGCAAACCAGGGTAATCAATGGCTTGCACTGAGTGGTACTACTATAAGAAGAATTTAGTCTCTGTCTAAATAGCTTGTGTAAGCATAAAGAATGGTGATCATGTGATGTTTAGTGGTTTAAACACGTATTTCATTAGCTACAATATAATCTTCTTTAATTATGTAGCTCATTTGGATGATTCCAGCTAATTTTTTTTGATCTTTTGATTTTTCTTTTTAAATTCATAAAGTATAACTTCTTTTTCCTTTATAAGTTTACTCTCATTTCTATCTATTTATTCATTTACCTATTGCACTTTCATTGTTCAAATATTTTATGATTTTAGAATTAAATCTTTCATGCCAATCTTTTTGTTCAAAAATATTCTGAACATCTATAGAAAAGTCCTCCACTACATCATTAGAATAATAACTTGTTGGATATAAATCTGAATTATTTGCATTTGGTATCTTTCATTAAGTTGAATAACTAATTTTGCTTCTCTATTTGATATATGACTAATGTTCTCCACATTGTTATTCCATCTTTTATTTTGTAACAATTTCACTCCATTTGTACTTCCAAAATTTTTGACTTCATACTAATGTAGACTTTCATTTTTCAAATCAATTGTTTCTATCTTTTTCTTCTAACTTAACAAAAGTGAAAAATATTCCATAACTTTCTTCATTTGCAATAAATCTACAATTATAAATATATTAAATAAAAGGTATTGCTGAATGACAAGTCTGCAGTCTAATGATTTTTGGAGTCACTCTTTTGATCACCAACATCAACCTGATTAATGACTTTATAGGTTCTAAAAAATTAAGAACAATTTATTTTTCTATGTCATGTCATAAGTGTAAGTATGAAAAGAAAAGTGATCATCAATGTACATTATACACAGACTCACATATAAGTGTGTAAACAAAGGAAGTAAATCATTTTCCCCCAGGCTATGAGCTAAGAGCATGGAGCTCTGATGTTTTAAAGCATATATTAGTTGACACTGTTGATAATTTAGAGTGAAATTAATTTAATATTCAGATACAATATGGCATTTAAGAGTTATTAAACTCATAATCAATTATATAATGTTGGAGTTGGAATCTCTCTTTTAACATCTTGATCATAATAATTAAATATGTAAATTCTCCAGTCTTGTATAATTGATTATGATTTTAATAACATTCCATCTGGTTGATAAATTAATGTCACTTAAAATTACTAACAAGATCGGGAAAAATGTGCTTTTAAACATTAGAGCTTCAAGACTAGGTGGATTCATTGTATTCTTGATCCTTTGTTCAACATTTAGAGCATTTTTAATACATAGTTTGGGAGAGATTGATTTACTCCCTTTGTTTACATATACATTGAGGAATTTTAAGTTTTAATATATATATTACCATAAAGAAAATTCATAGATGAAAGACTTTTTTGCTAATACAAGAACATAGTATATATATGTTTTTTAGAAAATTTATGAAATAAAATAATGTTTATATATTACATTAAAAACTAGCTTGTGAAGCATAGCTAAGTGCAGTTTTTTTTATTCATTATAGAAAATCGCTAGATTGTACACTGAATTTTATACTTACTTCTGTGAGAATTTTTCATAATAAAGATATATGTATATTATCTCTATTGGTTTTTATTATTATTATTATTATTATTATTATTATTATTATTATTATTATGATGATGATGATGATGATGATGATGATGATGATGATGATGATGATGATGATGTTTCAAGGCAAAACTTTATTGAATCTAAAAAGTTACAGAGTCGCATCTAGTAATATATTGATTTGTTACAAATGCAAAACAAATTACAACTAGGCATGGAGACCAATTAAGACATTTTTTTAGTACATAAGTCTTTATCATTCCTGCATACTTTTTTGCTTGTTTTTAAATTTGGTCTTCTATTTAGTTCAGTTCATGTTTGCATCTCTTTAAAGTTGAAAAATGTTGATGTTGAAAATGTCATCATCTATCATATTGGACTTATATTTTATAGACTGGATCTTGGTTTCAAGTGTGACCATGTGGCTGCAAACACATCTAGTTGAGCTAGGATGCTGTCTCTTTTTCTGAACAGTTCTAGTTTTATTGAATATGTTGTTGGGTGGTGTTGAGGGTTATTAGCAAGAGCAAAAATGCATTTGGTACACCAGTAGACATAAAGGCTGTATGTTGCTGCCAAATAGCAGGGATGTTGCCTTTTTAAAATGTATCTATTATTTCATCAATTGAAATGTTAGCCTTTCTGTATGTGGTAAACATTGTGTGATGTATTGTTTCTAGTGCAGAATGAAGAAAATGATCTTGTGTCTCTTCTTCTCTATGACATAGCCCACATATGGGGTCTATATTTGTATAGGATCTACAAAATCTAAGGAAATGTGTTGTGGGTAGAGCATTAAGATTAAGCTTAAGTAGAAAATCAAATAATTTTGGTTCTAGTGCCCACTTTATGAATTGTTGCAGTAGTTTCCTGTTGTCTATCCCAAGAGCTGATGGATATAGATTAGGTGTCTGGTTTGGGTATAGTATATTATAAATGTCCCAGTATGTATACTTGTTGTCATTATTGAGTGATATTTTGTTGTAAATTGGCTTGAGTTCTTCAATCAGTGTGGATAGATATCCATATGAAGGGGGTGGTCTGTCTGTGGGTATTATATTGATCACACACTCCAGGTCTGAAAATCTTTTTATGGTTTCTGATTATGTATTCTAATGGATTTTCATATAAGTGGTACCTCCAAGTTATGTTTAAAATAATTGCCCCAATCTGGCAAAGACTCAATAGTTAGCCTGGTCTAAAGAAGACCCATTTCCAATTCAGTTACAAGATTGACTGTTGATTTATTGTACTGATTTATTTTAATTGTTGATCTTTCATGATGAATGGTTTATTTTGAGTATTACTGATATTTACTTTTTGATAATGCTGGTTAATATATGATTGATTTATAGTTAATCATACTTGCTCTGAGGAGTGACTGGCTGATCTCCGAGTTCTCTCGATCTCATACTTCTAATATTTAAGATTGTTTATATATTTTTTGATATTAAACATTAATATCTTTAATTTTCATTATTGGAAATATTTTTGTACTTGGGGTTGATGATGATTTGCCATCACCCCAGGGAGCTTCTATTTTCTCATATCCCATTCCATTACAATATATATATATGTATTTTTGCATTTGTCACATATAGTTATATAAATAATTCCTATTCTATTATCAATACTATCATTTATTTTTGCATTGCATATCCCTTTTTTTAAATCCTTACTATTCTTCCATCTTATATTTACTTCATAATCTAACTTATATTTATTCAATATCTTACATACTTCAGCTGGATAGGGAATTGAAATCTACTTTTTAACTTGATCTATTCTCTTATTCTTCTCTTTTATATAATTTCCATTTCTCGTATTTAAAATTTTTCTAATTACTTTTCCAGTATAACCAATTTCAATTTATTCTTTCTCAATTTCTATTTTTAATAAAATATTATGAAACATTATATATACAAGCAACCATAGATAAATGCATTAATGTGGCCAATGGTTTGATAAAATTGGGAGAGAAATTGTCACTGCAAAATAATTGGAAGCTGTAATATGTAACAATGTATAAGTATGTATATGTATTGATAGTATAAAATGGGAATTTTTTAATGGTTGATAGATAGGACTTATAAGGTAGAAAAAGATGAATAAAAAAATGTTTAATGGATATATATATATATATGGTTTGTTTGACAAAATTGGGAGGGAAATTATCAATGTTAAAAAATATTAAGTTGTAATGTATATGAATTGATAGTTTAAGTGAAGAATTGTTTATTTGATGATAGATAGTAGGTATAAGAAAGAAAAGATGAATAAGGAAATGTATAATGGATGTATACATATGTGTAAATTTATAAAAATAATATTTTTTATTTTTTTCATGGGTTAATTTCTAGTGATGATCACTAAAGAGTGTATAAAGCTGTAGAACATTTATTGTCACATGATTAATTTTAAAAATGGCATCTTGAGAATGTTCATTTGTGAATGAAAATCGACTTGATGATATTAAATTAAATTGCATACAAACCAGTTGTCTATTATTTCTAGTTATGTATAATTTGATTAAGTGTTTTTAAGTTTTTGACAACATTATGGTCATATAAGTTACTGTGACTATAAGAAATATAATTAATAAATCACCAATTGAAAAAGACATAAAAAATTAAATAATTTTTATAAAAAATCTTGTGTCTGTCCAAAATTATAAGGAGTTTTAGAAAATTTCATGTGGAGTTTGTAAAGCTTCTTACATAGATATGAATAATCTTCACATCAATACTAGAAGGAATAAATATGCTAATGCAGGTATTCAATATTCATCATTAACAGTACTTTCACTCTATGGTATAGATTCAAGTTGATCACAATACTGATTTCTCTAATACCAGGATCTTATCCAGATGTGACACTCTTTACTCATTTAAGATCAGAGACGCCATTGAGATACTAAAAAGACCAAATTATGTCAATAAACTCGATGACACATGCAAACATCCTCCTATTTTGAAGAATAGTTTTAAAATGTGTCATTTCTAAAAAAAAATTATTATTTTTTTCAATTTTATATATATATATTTTTTTATTGGTGGAGCTTTAATATTGTTAGAAATCAATGTTTACAGCACCTCTACAACTATCTTTATAATATTTTTTCTATTAATCACCTAGTTGATGGTTTGTGTAATCAAGCCAGAATGTCAGTATATTCATCATCAAAATTATATATGGATGAATCTACAAAGTATATCATATATATATATATTGTAATGGTACATTGATTTTCACAAGAAAGAGGGAGCGCATCTTACTACAGTTGGACTTAGGGTCTTTGGGTAGGATGCTGCATATGGTGTGATGAAATTCTGAGGCCATTATTACATCTATCTTTAGTATGCTAGATCAATAATTACTATGTAAATTTATATGCAATTTAGACTAGTTCATCCACATCTCATCAGTCTTTCTGTCTCCATTATGCCACGATATTCAAACTCAGAGAGAATTCGCAGTCGGCTCTCTTCAGGGATGGATTTGATAATCTCATTTATTACTATGCCTCTATGTAAGCAATGACCAATGGAAATATATTCCTAAAATATTTCTAATATCAACACAGACATATATATAATATTGTATGACTGTTAATGACTAGTCTGTTTATTTATTAGTATGAATGTAGGAGGATAATGATTAAGTAGAGATCAAATTAATTACTCAATAACATTTAATAAACAATGAAGTATAATATAACAATATAAATAAATATAGTAATGAAAGACAAGGAAGACTTTCAAAAGATCAATAATTAATATCCCCACTCCAAACCCCACAATAAAACTTCATATCTTGGCAATTTTTTCTAAAAAAAATAATTCAAATTAATATATATATATATTATAAATAATAATAAACAAATTCAAAGGATCACGTTTCTAGCTTACTAATTAATATATTTATAGTTATCTTATCTTTGAGATATTGAGACTCCCTTCTGTAAATATTTATAATTCAAATAAAAAAATGTATAAGGAAAGTCATTCATTCTAGATAATTAATCATTTTCACAGAAAAAAATATAACTATGTTTACTAGATTAATTAATAACAACAATAACTTTGTTTGGTCAATATCATATATGATTAATGTTAAAAATAGTCAAAATCTTACCTCATCTCATTTAGATGAGTTTTGTCAAACTTCTGGATGGGAAATATAGATTTAATTTTATTTAATATTGTTAATATTTATTCAGCTTAATACTTTTCTCCTATATAATTAAAATGGATGCTCCCATTTCTGGAAATATAAGCTTCCAAATTTGAAAATAAAAATTAATAAAATAAACATATTATAATGAAAAAGAATAATAAAGCAAAAATATGTAAATAAATAAAAATAATTAATTTCTTGAGCTAAGTAAGAATTGTCCATTGTGTCAATATTCTTTTAATGCTGGTGGGAGATCTCCTGGTGCAGTGTACTTGTCTATTGGTTTAGTAGATATATATGTTCATTTCAAATTGATGGATCATCAGCATTATCCAATTGTTTTATTGTAATAAAGTACAATACATCCTTTGAAGATCAATGTTCTTTACCATCATTTATCCAGATAGATGTTCTACACATTTAATAATATTTTAGTTGACATGAAAATTGGTATTGATGGTCCTATGATGTGTTTCCTTTACTCAGAGCACATTGTAACACATTTTTTTAATCTATATAATTATTTATAAGATGTTTCTGTGCATAGAAAATAATGTAAGAAAATAAAGTTGTTACTGAAAATTCAAATAGTTGTTCTTTCTTATAATAATAACTTCTTTCACTTTTCAAAACATAAATAAATTATAATCTATTCAGATCCTTAGGTTTATTTTCAGCATTTAAATGAATCAATATTTCTATTTGTTTTAATACATGAAGTCAAATATTTTCTGGTTTGATAGAAATTCTATTCTAATATGGAACATTAACCCTTTTCCAGACTGTTTCAAGTTAACTTGTACATTGTTTAACTCGCTCTAAATTCTGCAGTTTTTATATTACCAGAATGTATTTAGGCTCATTTTAAAGCTTAAAAAGTACCGTAAGATGCTTCCCTCTCTTGAATTATTTTACAAATAAAAATCAATAATATGGGCATTCATAGCTACAACAAAGAGAGAAGGCAGGCCTTCCTAGATGTTGATTGGTTGGTTCTCATCACAACAAAAGAAAAGTGCCTGTCAATAATTTTTACTGCCCTAACTTCTTTGTTTTTATTTTGAAAATAAAATAAATGTTTTAGAGCATTTTTAAGTATTTTTTTTACATAACATATTTTTAATTACATTCATATCGGCCTTTCAAGACAATTGTGCAAACGCTTTGTGAGTGTTAAATAATAAATGAATACCCTCTGACCAATACAAGATATAGAATTTATGCAGGAATAAAAAGAATTCCTCTTATTCCTACGACTCAAATATTTATATATGAGCAAATCTGAAGTACTGGCAGAAGGTGTGACAATATAACAGTCACTTTAAATTACTATATACAATGTCTGAATGAATGATGCCGATGAAATTTTCTAGAATTTACTAAGCATCATTCCAACTGAAACTTAATCATATATATAAATAAGCATTTATTTTTATAGCGTCTGTATACAATTTGTAATTACATTCATATCGGCCTTTCAAGCCAATTGTGCAAATGCTTTGCGAGTGTTAAATAATAAATGAATACCCTCTGACCAATACAAGATATAGAATTTATGCAGGAATAAAAAGAATTCCTCTTATTCCTACGACTCAAATATTTATATATGAGCAAATCTGAAGTACTGGCACAGAAGGTGTGACAATATAACAGTCACTTTAAATTACTATATACAATGTCTGAATGAATGATGCCGATGAAATTTTCTAGAATTTATTAAGCATCATTCCAACTGAAACTTAATCATATATAAAAATAAATGCTTATAACATATTTTTATAAAATATGCTAAAAATATAATTATTTTACAAAAATAGTAAGATTTTAATAAAAAAAAATCTTTACTTTTACACTAATGTAAAGTGACAAAAAAGTCAGTGATGTCTGCTGCACTTTGTAATTCATTATGAATTTCTTTTTAGGTCTTCCACTATCGAATATTTTTATAATTATAAATAGAAATTTATTTTTGAAAAAACTTTCATTTACTTTCATAATCTGACAAATTATTAATATACTTTTTACAAATGAAACTAAAATGAATATAATATTAAAAGATGAATATATATTTACTGCTGATTCTGTAATTGACCAATCAAAAGTTTAGAGTTTTAACTTACTCGGCCAAACAGAATTTGTGTAGCACAAAGGTTAATATCCATTTTTTTTTAAAAAAAGAAGTAGTTGTTGAGATCTTAATTTTTTACACAATTCTTTTAGTTATCATCAATCAATAGTTAATATCATGTGTTTTCTTTCAATTTCTATGCTTTCTTTACTTGCTCATTGTTATATAATCATTATTAAGATAAAATTTTATAACATTACCTCTTCATTTTTAAATCTGGTTGCTTAGCAACAAGTTTGAAATTTAGGTCAATATCATTTTAACTTTATTTTTGTCTAAGTAAATAATACTTAATTATTTAGTTATATTAAGTGTATATATATGTATTTACTAATAGGTAAGTTATTTTGATAATTATGTGACTTGTTTGAAGGTAGAGTGGATTAGTAGTTTGGTGGGTTGTAAGTCATCCTTACAACTCCCCTTTCTTTACAGGGAGGGTTAAAATTTTAATTTATATTACAAATTTTAATGCTAATAAGTGTTTTGATGTGTTTATACTGTATGGTTATATTTGGATTTAGTGAAAGGTTGTTATATAATTCTTGACTGCTTCATCTCCCTTATGATTAGGCCATATTATTTTGGGAGTGATTTAGAATTAAGGATTTTGATGGTTTTATCATTAAGATTGAAATGATAATGTGTCTCCATCATAGATAATACATAAGTATATTTATTAGCCTTATTCCTGATCTTTTGAGACATTTGATTTATAAAGGTCTGGCTAAATATCAGAATATCCACTTATTAATATGGATTGACTTTATTGTTTTTAATTTAAATCAAGGTATCTCAATAATTATGTTTGAGCATTAATTGGAGAATACCCTCATCAAAGTTAATACTCTTAATTATGTATTATTTTTTACATTTATCATTAGTTCTTTTTACTTCTCTTCATTACAGTTTATATTGCCCATATACTTAACTTGGCGATTACCTTTATTCTTTATATATCATTATGAGCAGCCAAAGTAAGGCTTCAAGATGATGTGTTATGTGTGCCTCGAACCTCTTCTTCTTTGTTAATCCTAAATGAATTAGAACCTGTCTGTTTGATGATGGTATAAGGTTCTTTGTATGTATTATAAAACTTATGGTACTTTATTTCCAACTTTAAATTTGTGAATGTACTTCTTTTGTGTTCTGATTTCTATGACTTATGTCATTTTACTTTAAGTTCCTCTATTTCTTTTATACTTATATCAATATATATATATATATATTGTAACGGGATGGGGGGTATCAAAGTAGTATCGAAAAGTTGAGTGAACCTGGGTGATATAGAATTAATGAAAAAAGTTTGAACTGGGTGATGGAAAAACATCATCAATCCCAGTCCATTTACAATGAAATATTTATAAATTTACATAAGTAATATAGTATATATTTAAGGGAACATGAGATCCAAAAATCGGTGATCATTGAGAGATCATCCAGCTAACTCAGAAGAGCAACTATAATAATTAATCACCAGCACTATCATTTAAAAAATAAATACAAGTAAATACTTGAGAGAAATAACCATCCATCATCATTGATGGGAATAAACAAATTAGTACAATAAATCAGAATAAAATCAACAGGCCATCTTGTGGCTGGATTTGCACAATAAAAAATATAAATCAACAGTCAACCTTGTGACTGGATTGGAAAATGGGTCTTCTGTAGACCAGGCTAACTTCTGAGCCTTTGCCAGCATGGGCAATTATTTAAACATAACTTGGATGTACCAGCTTAGTGCCCATCCATTAAAATACATAAGAATCAGACATCAAAATAATAATGCTGGGATATTAAAACATGCTGATCATCATCAATGCTCAGGCCACTTGTACTGGCCAACTATAAACTTAAATTTTTAACAAGACTGAACTAAAATAAAATATAGTGCATGGGCTTTAAAGATTATCCTCTTTTGCGCCAACCAGGATGATGATTGATCATCTCTGGATTCCCAAAGCACTAAACACATCCCTATTTATCTGTGTCCAAATCTAGCTCAGGAACACAAGCTCTATTACTGTATGTGAACAAGAGATGATAAAAACAATTTTTATCAATTAAATACAAGTTTATTATTAACAAAAAAAAATAAATGATTAAGGTCTTATGAGGGTTCTGATTTTGAAAAGTATACATTGAGTTACATGATTAATAAATTAGGTTTACTTAAAACCCATTCAGCACACAGGCATGTGGCTTGATACAAAATTAACATGTTTGAATTAATATTTAATTTAGAAAAATGATCAAAATTTTACACATAAGTGTCTATCTGACACGCATTGTTATTTACAATACAATTGACATATATAAGCACACATATGTGCATGAATTTTCTGATTTTGATTATAATACAAAATTTCAAATGATCACATTGAGATTTAAATAATTACTATTCAACATTGAAATTGTTACATTGATTTACATATGTGCACATAAACGCGCGATTTATAATTTACAATTAATATTCACTAACAAAAAAAATGATTAAATTGTACATATATCTTATAATTGACAAGCATTGGTATCTGCAATACAATTGACAGATATATGCATACATACATGCATGTGATTTCTGAACATATTTAAATTTTACATAAAAATAATACATGATTAAGCTTTTAAATTATGTTTTAAATAATACAAATACTTATGCTAGGTTTACTACAACACATATATAGAATTGCACAGATTATTAACAAATTTAATTTTGTCACACAATAAATGATAATTAATAATTTCATAAAATTTACATACTTATAATGGCAATAAAAGTTATTTTCACAATTACTCGTTGTTGAAAATGTATAAATTGCTTTTCTTATTTTATAGTAGGTTCCACTCTTTATCAATTAATTTATATCACTTCTTTTCTTTCTTTTAATACATGAAGTTATTTGCTTGTTTGCTTTACTTTAAAAATGTCTCCTTTTCTCTTTTTAATAAATGAAAGATAATATCGTTTTATACAATCCAAAAAAATATATAAATTTTAAAATGTCTTTTTGCTTGATTAGTTAATGCTGATTAAGTAGGCAAGGTGAGATAGTAAAAATGAATACGTGAACTGCAGCTCTCCATGCCATGATCAGCAGAGAGCCAAGCTGGACTATCAGTACACAAAGCTCCATGACGTCGTGAGAAAATACCTCATTTTTAAGCACTGCCCTTCTAAGTATCTAGATAGATCATCCTCAAAGAGTTGGAGCCAAAAAACAAAAGGCATTGCACCAACCCTGCTCATCTCTGTGAGACTTAGGGGTATAAATGAGGTCTATTCATGAGACCAAAGCCTATTCATGAGGCCTATATATATTCACCACTGGACTACCCTGGGAGCTCAACATCTAGATCTAGACAGTGCTGAGCCTATACTTCGGAGCGCCATGGATACCTGCATCCAGACAGCCTTGCCTAACTATAGACTCACCATAAACATAAAAAGAACAAATTCACGTATCACTTTCAAAATGTAATTTTACATATGTGTGTGCGTGTGTGCGCATGCTGACCTTTACATCATATTTTAACTTAACTGCAATAATATTATATTTTCATTATTAAATTCTTTGGAAAATATGCACAAATTTCATACATATACGTGTGTATATAAACAAAATATAGATATAATTTAAAATTAGTTTCAATTTATAAATTCTTTTTTTTTTCTTAAAAAAAAGTATAGTCAATTTTTGACAGGTATTTGTTGATTAATTATCAATGTTTTTAAATTAAATTATTGAATCATCGATTCTTTACTTCTTTTTTTTTATAAATAATTTTTTTCAAAATAATGTCCAGAGAATTATTGTTCAAAAACGTCTATTTTGCCTTTAAAATGAGATGGTCAATGAATTATTCTTGACTCTTAATTATAATTCCAGCAAAATTACTTTATATTCTTTTAAAATATATAGATTTTTAACCGACTTAAAAATAATATTTTTCTATACATGTCTATTTTTATAAGAATTATTTTAAATAAATCACCTGCTATATATACGTTTATGTGTGCCTCTCTGCATATAGCTGAAATAGCATACATATAATTAATTCTTCATCCACAGATGGTTTCTCTTGGGCAAGCTGGTTCTTTTGATCCATCATAAAAATATAATCCAAATTTGTTGTCACTATCAGGTAAAGGTACATAATCCATGTAAAATCTTGGTCTGTAGTTGGTCTCTTTCTGTCTAGAATTTTTCCAGGCAAGCAGCTGTCTTGGTTTGATGGATTTCAGGCAATCAATTATCCTCTGCATGTTTAAGGCTATGAATTTCAGCACAAAGAAGTGGGTCATTTTCTCCATGTGATTTTCAAACTCCTGTGAAGGAAATATTGGCAGCTCCCCAATCTAATGTTCTGTCAACTATATGGTCAGCTAAAACCAACTGCTGCCCTTCATCAAGTTGCAACAAAATATTGTAACTAACTCTGCAGCTGACCTGTTCTCTTCAAAAATCACTATTCAGACTGGCTGATATTTTTTATCAGCTCTTTTTATAAAATCATCTGAGGTGTTAACAACACTTTGATTAAAAACAGAGTTTTTATTTTTAGCTCTCTAATCCCTTTGAAAACATATACACCTGGGTCTCATTTTATGCGATAGATAGGTTCCTCAGAAAACATGCGCAAATGAAATCGCACAAAAATAGACGTAACTTACATTGAAAAAGGGGGGATGCAGTCTGTGATTTTTCAAAATTCGCGTAAAAGCAAAGCACCAACATAAAATTACTTTAAAATTCGCGCAAAAAAAAAGGAAATAAAATATGACTAATAAAAAATTTCAAATTTGAAAAAAATTGATACAAGACAAACATTTTTTAACTATAATATTTAATTTTATTCAAAATAATATATTTTTATGCATAATTTACAGTACAGTAATTTACATTTTTTTATACACATTTTAATTATTATGATTTTCTGGTGACAATATAATTAGTAATTAATCTTTGAGACGATGATTTTATTAATTGTTTACTGAAACAGGAAGATTGCTCTGCAAGTCTTCGTTTCACCTTTCTCGTACATTTCACCTACCCTTATACCTAAATTCGAATCCCAAATCTTTCATGGTGTGTCTGTACGGCCATTTATATACTAAAATCCCGCCTAAAATAAACCACGTAGGCATTATTACTCGTGGAGTCCAATTTTCAACCCTTTATTTTTATTGATATATAAATGTCGAGTATGTGCATGTTTACATATTCATTTAAAAGGTTATATAGGTAAAACTACACACAGACTACGATGATAACTGTTAAATATTAATATCAATCATTGGAATTATATTATTGGATTGTGGTTGTTGAGTTCATTTATTTTAAAGATATTGTGTTGCAATATTTATTTTCTATTGTAGGTAAAATAATAATTATTAAAAGTAGTTTATAAACGGATTCATGCAATTACAATCTAAATGTGAAATAATTTAATATTTTTCTAAAATTATAAAGTTCCCGCCATTGAAAATTATATAAATATAAAATAAGCCTAGGTTGAGAATATAATAGATTTAAAGTAAAACATTTTGGATTATAAATTCACACTTCGTATGTCTACTTAGGAATTTCCAATTAGCAAAAGTCTTCAACAGAATGAAATAAATGTTTTAATCTTCTTTCAATCTGAGCATTTACTGGAATTTATAATTGTAAACTAAAAAAAAACCTTAAAATGGATTCCTTCTGATGTTCAGATAAGAAATAACTAATTGATAAGAATGCAAAAGGTTAAAGGTTTGTCATGCCCCAAGGCAGGTTCTTTTATAAGATAAACAGTATATATTGAATGTTTTTCTTTTGTTTAAGGAGAAGAAAAAAAAGCGGATTCTGATTCTGATGCTTTTTTTCTGCTGTTTGTTTTTGCGTTTTGATTTTATTTTCTGAGGTTATAATTTTTTTTATTCTGAGAATTCGGAGGTCTGAACTATTATTTTCGGTATGCTGATCCTGATGTTTTGCTGACTGACCATCCG
The DNA here is from genome assembly GCA_028023455.1 of Epiperipatus broadwayi. Taxonomy (NCBI): domain Eukaryota; kingdom Metazoa; phylum Onychophora; class Udeonychophora; order Euonychophora; family Peripatidae; genus Epiperipatus; species Epiperipatus broadwayi. The sequence goes on along the minus strand of JAQFVV010000078.1, from coordinate 233,042 downwards.
TGACTTAAATAATCCGCTTTCAAGAAAATGTACAAAATGCTGACCTATCATAGAACCGCCAATATGACTGAGTAGAGTCGGCACCGTGGCTATTTTCCTTTCGGAAATAGCTGGCCGCTGCCAATGTACCATCTGATGCATCACCAATATGCCTTAAGGAACCGCCTATGCTGCTGCAAACAGAGACTGAATTAACATGCTGCTAAATCGTATCCACTCCTGAAATGTGCTCCAGCTTCAACCACCAAAGCAACTGAAAGGTAACAAAATTAACCCAAGAGCTCTTGTGATCTAAAACCCGCTATAGCAAAACAAACTCCCTTTTTCTCGCCACACTTATTATCATGTATGTTTTAAAATGTATATTTAAATTTATTGCTCGATCTAAACCTTGGGTTAATATCAAATTTAAATTGTTTTATTTGCGTATTTTATGGGCTAACATAGCATCGACCGAGCGAAGCAAATTTTAATTAAATGATACTCCCCATTCCTTATAAAGAATGTAATTTTACGTTCATGAGTCCCTCCCTTAAATGAGATTTAGTAAGCCGCTCGTTCGATGACTATATTATTTTCTTTATAATACCTAGATTTGATTCATAATCTTCCAGGATGTATGCGAGGTGTGGGAATAACTATTGGCAGATGTAGGAGTGCGTGGGTTAATTATATTTTACTTAAATTCTCGCACTCACACCGTCATTTTAATGTTAAACCCCCTTATTGTATTAAGTATTTCTATTGTTATTCTGAGTTTGGGAGAGTGTAGACGTTCTTCATCAATGCAGTGAATTGCTTAAGTGCCCAATCTTTCGTTATGTCTCCTTTTTTTTTTAATCGATTATATATATTTTAGTGTTGCTGGCAAGGGTATTCGATGTTGAGATCACTTTGTTCTTTAAAAGGGCTTTAAACGGCCGAGTCCGTTTCCCCTTTACTTCTTCCTGTGGTTTCCAGTCAATGTGTGTACCAGAGCATCACACCTGGGGATGCTGACGCAGTTCTTTGCAGCCATATGCTAGCATACTCCGATCTTTAGGGCTACGGCCGAGACCAATGTGGGGTGCAACATATGCGTCTGATTTTATGATTATTTCTTTATTGTCGTCACAAAGTTCCTGTAGTTTAAATGGACTACCACCCTCCATTGTTTCCTAAACCTTGCGAGTACTACTGAATCCCTTTTTAAGTACTTTAAGATAATATCATACTCACATATATATTTCCGCACTAAGCAAGTCGCTGCTGCCAAGCTCATTGGAGCCGCTCTGCATTTCTTCTGAAGTCAGCCTTTATCGTAAAACTATTTAATATATTTTATTATAAATAATTCTAGTACTCTTATTCTTGGGCTTCGCATGTATTCAAGGTTTAGTAAGGCACATTCGTAAGCAATAATTGACCCAGGTTATAGATTAACGAGTAAAATGATTTAATCAATTGTAGTTAACCATTTGACGCCACTATTTTATAAATAAATAGTGCCAGAAATCATATTTAGCCACTTAATAAATCATGTTAATTTAATCAATTCTTTACGTTAGTGTTTATTTTCTGATTCATCTCATTGTCTCGTATTGTCTGGGTTATACACGTATCTATTAAGACTTTCCAAACGCTAGCTGTTAATTTATTTATAAATCTCACGTAGTCTCTTCTCTCTCTCTGACCACCATGGCCTGAAAAGATGTTGCTATTGTGATGGCGGGTTCGGGCTCCATCGTATTTGGTTGCGCAGTCGATCTGCTATATTCAAATCCGGTATGACAGGCCCTGAACCCACTTGTGGTGCTGCTTTTCGAGTGTGGTGGAGAAACTGTGCAACTTGTTTATGAAATGTGCAAATTCTGACCGTTACATTATGAAGCTCGCGAAATTCAGACATACAACCATTTAGCTCTCGTTGGAATTTAAGAGCACGTTAATGATTAGTGTCATTAATAAGAAGGTAATAATTGATTATGTTCTTTTTTAAAAAGCAAAAACAGAATATGATTTAAAATGCAAAATTAACACGCACAATGTTTGAACAAATTTATATTATAATCTTGTAAAATTTAATGTGTGTATACATAAAATGTGGAAATCATGATTTTAATTTCATTATTGCATAAAATCTTACTATTATAAAGCACTGAAAATATTGAAATTACTAAGATGAAAGTCGAATTCCAATAATGTGCTATTACTTTCAATATAACGTAAGTGCGCGAAATTTATTATTTAAAGTAATAGCGCATTGTCGGAATTCGACTTCCGGTGAAACATGAATCGCGTAACTTCTAAATCATGTTAAATAAGTCCGCGTAAAAAGAGACTCAGGTGTATGTTTTAATTAATTAAAAAAATTTCAAAAACAAGTATTGCGTTTTTACATTTCACAATCAGAATAATAATAATAATAATAATAATAATAATAATAATAATAATAATAATAATAATAATAATAATAATAATAATAGACAGGTACGAGCACAGACTTTCACATGACCCACCACTCTCCACACTATCTCATAACACTGATGCACCTGAACACACATATGTCAAAAAGATAAATAATCACCAATATATGTATTTCAACATATGTGTGTTCAGGTGTATCAGTGTTATGAGATAGTGTGGAGAGTGGTGGGTCATGTGAAAGTCTGTGCTCGTACCCTGTCTATTACATATATAGACACAGGTACATATAAGCCTGTGTATTTCATCTAATAATAATAATAATAACAATACAATATTTATATTTATTAAGACCTTTTTTAAAACATTAATTTCATAATGAAATTTTATTTTAAACCCAGAGTTATTTAACCCTTTACTTGTTATTATTTTTATATTTCAATGAATGTAGAGAATATCTACTATAATTTTTGTCTGTGTTTATTTCTACTTTTCCTTTATTTTATGTATATATATATGCACATACACTATATTAGTGTATGCTATGTAAGCCAACTAGTTACAATATATATATATATATAACTGTTGGTAGGTTGTAAGTCATCCTTACAATATATAAATATTTAATAAGTGGAGATGTCCATTTTTTAATTGTTAGTTAAAAATCTTTAGCCATATTGTTACTAAGATAGCAGCTGACAAGATTGGCAGTTTGGGACTGAGAAAGCAGGCGTACTACCAGTGCTAAGATGTAATTAAAAACTATTTTCTTTTTATTGTGATTCATGCTGTTATACAGATTACAAAGCACTACAATAAATATATAGGGATTTTTCTTATTTCTCACTTTCTTACAAATGATTTACTTTTTCTTCTTTTCTTTTAATTATACTTTATGTTTAGTATTTTTTTAAATTTGTGCAGGATCTGTAGTTAGTTTTTAAACTATAACTGAAAATGAGTTATTGTTACTATTTATCTTATTATTAGTCTTCGTACTGAACAGAAGTGATATAGAATGAGGGCACTTAATCAAAATGGTATTAACAGCAAAGCACTTCAAATTATAACTACTCCTATAAGCAAATTAAAAAATTTTATGGAAAAGACCACTGCCATGTAGGTCATAACTAGAAGTCGAGTGATTTTGTTATCTATTATATTTAGTACACAAGATGCATTCTGCAGAAATAATTCACATGGTATCATGCTATTTCTTTTAAACAATTTGAGCAGTTGGACCTAAAAGATAAAAAATTACCTGTCCATATATCCCTGTAATCACTTTTAAAATAATGGGCATGCTTTTAGTTTTTATTGATGTACTATACTATAACTTAGGATTACTTAGCACAGTTGTAATACTCAACATTTTTCTAATTATCTCGGAATAAATTTACTGCAAAACTTATTTAATGCATGTTGAGCAGAATAAATTACAATTGTATGACTTTGATATAAAGTGTAATAGCGTAATATATATATATATCATGTTTGGATTTTTATTTTGTTTGTTTGTTTTTATTGTTGTTGTTGTTTTTATTTGTAAGTTGTTTTACAATTTTTTGAATGAAGTTTATATTAAAGCTTAATAATAATAATAATAATCACAACAATAACATCTGCAAAAACAAAAAATGTTGGAATGAAGTAAAAGATTCAGCAATCATTAATGTCAATAGTAAATAACAAAGGTCTAAGGACTGAACCCTGAGGAATTCCACCACCGATAATTTCCGAATTATTCAAAATATTAATTTTAATAAACTGGATTCTATTGCTGAAATAACGTTTAAACAGTTTCATTTGTTTTATTACTTGGTATTTACTTCTGTTTTATTCAATCATTTATCCTTCTCTTTCTCCATTTCATTTTCCTATGATTTAATCATTTTATACAATCGCTCTCAAAAATAATGTTTTTATGTATATATTTTTTATAACATTAAATATATGCATATATATTTTACATCTAAAATTGGAAAATAAATTGAATTATATATTGAAAACATTGCAATAGTTGAACACACACGCTTGCATGTTTTAAAATAAAATGAAAAGATTAAAAACTTAGGAATTTTGCCCCCAAGTGGCGGATCATAATTGACCCAGCTAATTATTCAGTAATTGATCAGTTAATAGGTATGTAACTATTCTTAGCCGGTAAAATGAGGATAGTTTCTAGCTCAAATCCTAATTATGCATTGATCGGAAAGCCTGGTGAGTGTTGTTTTCTTCTTCATTATTCCTCTAAGAGAAGTTTTTGAAAGGATCTTTGATCTGCAGTGACAAAAGCTTGCTTTTATATTGCAGGCGTTGATATGTGACTTTTATTTTTATCGTATTTAATTATGTATGTGTGAGGGAGTGCAGACGCACACTTATTTCGATGCTTGAAATTTAGTCGTAATATATTAATTCATTTTATTTTTCAGTTTTAAATATAAAATAATTTATGCACATATATTAATTATAATACAAAATGTATATATAAAAACATTGTAAAGTATATATAAAATGTTCAAAACTTAGAAAAGAGAGAGATAATTGATTTAGTAAATTAGAAATAAACGGGAGTAATGCAAGCTAATAAAGATTTAAATCTCATTAATTTCATCTAATTAATTTGAATAAAAAACGTATAAAGTAAAAGAAGGATTTAAAAGAAAAAGTGTTACAAATAATGTATTGTGTAAAAAAAAATTCTTTTTTAATTATTGAATTTTATTAAAGATTAATTGCCTCATAAAATACTGAACGTCTGTTGTCAATTAACTTTCACCTCCTATAATCATTTTTATCTATTTCTATTATCAGTTAATATGATTATAAATGGGAATAATAAATGAATCCATTATCCACAGAAAAACAATTAAATTTTGATCTTGCTGTTTGAAATAAACAAACCTGATGATTGATTATGTGACCTGAGTAAAGCATTTTATATACAGGCAAAAAAAAAAAAATTTTTTTTTAATGATTTCATTAAATGGAAAAAAAAAAAAACCATTTAATAGTTTATTATTTAGATGCTTTTAAATAGAGTATTATATAAAGAACCTATTAAACTGATTCTTAAATAGACTTTATAAATGAATTTATGCATATATATTTATTTGCATATGGTATATGTTACGGCTAATTTATGCATATATATTTATTTGCATATGGTATATGTTACGGCTATTTTTCCTATGCATTTTTAGTATTTATCAACGTCAGCGAGGATTGTTCCAAGTTTTAACTTGGTAGCGACAACAATAAATTAATTATATAACTCATCTTATCTGACTGCTTACCCAAAAACTTAAACTGTTTATAATATAACAATCTTATAACTGTGACAGAAATAAATGATCTAAGCTTTTTGCAGTACTAACTATCCACTCACACTTCAAATCTATGTATTTATTAAAAATATATAATTTAAAAACATTAACAAGAGATGTTAAATAATTAAAATATATAGGGTGTATGAGCAGTGATATGAGATAGAGTGGTTAGCGATGGGTCGTATGAAAGTCTGTGCTCATATACCCTATATATTATAAAATGTACATTGTAACGATTAGACAATGATTATTTTTTAAATAAAAGTAGTTCCTTAATATAGCATCTATGTGCTGGAAAGATTAGAATAAAGAGAGACTATGAATTTTAATGTTAAGACAACTCTTGTTAACACAGTTGTATGCTACTAGATTCTATTAAATCCTGGAAGATAATTTATTCCCTTTCAACATCATTAAATCAAATAACAATTAAATAGTTACTTTTGAATACATCTTTTAACCTTTTCTTCATTTCAGTCTACAAATATTACACAATACCAATAATTATGCGCTTTTAACGCTTATTAGAGAAGTTATATTTATTAATAATTTATTTAATGCTTAGCGCTTTCAAAGCTCCATGGCTTCATACTCATAGCTGCATGCAGTTGATAGTGATGAGGGGGTGTATTCTAATTTATGTTAATTAGTTAGGTGTTTCGGTATTTTATTTAAATATTGATTTCTGGTATAGATCAGGAGCTCATTATTCTCCTTGATCTATGTATGGAATGAAACACTAACAAAAAGACAAATAAGAGATAATATTAATTCAACAAAAACTATAATAAATGTATTCATTCACAAAAATATTTTCAAAAATCATCATTAATTAATAATTCAATATTTGACATTCATCTTTTTTAAATATGTTTATTCTTCCTTTTACCTCATATCCTTCTATATGCATTGATAAAATTATGAATAATTAAACAAATTCATCTTTCTTTATTACTGTTACAAAGCTTATTTTATTGAATCTTATTTCGATTGACCAGCAATCTTCTTCAGAGCTAAAAGATATATATATAAAGACATGAATACATAAATAGTTTATCATATAAACAATACAACCAAACATGTATACCAAATATATAGATCAAATATATTACACATACATATATTATGCACAATTCATATGCAATGTGTATATTAATATCACACTCAATATAAATACCAAATACATATATACATATTGAAGCAATAAATTTGTGATCCAGATTTATGCTTCACTGTCCAACCACATTACTAATCACCAATTAGGGTTCAAACCCATTCATCCACATGCCTGGGTAATATAATGAGTCAAAACAAAGAGACACATAACTCTTCCTGCCTCCAATAATAATTTTAAATATGTATTCTAAATATAAAAGTTATAGAATTAATTGTAGCTTAAATTCCTTAAATAATCAAGAGTCGTGTATGTGCAATTATATATTTATAATATTAAATAGTGCTATCACACTTATAACGAAAAGCTGTATAATTAATATCAATTAGTCAATTAAAATAGCAGAGTGCTTTTGAGAAACTGTACTTCTCATAATCATAGCCAGTTCTGACTCGTTTGTTGAAATCATTCTATCAGTATAATAAGCAAACTTTATGCAAATGAGTCAATTAGACCATCTTTTTGATATAGCAAAACATGCTTCTTTATGATTAATGGTGAAGGAGTCCTCTGCTATGAAGTAAGCCTCCTTTACCTTACACTTGGCATCATGCCTCTCAGTACAAACCAATTTTGCAGATGTGGGTTCAAACTCGTGTCCTGATAATTTTTGATGTTGTGCAAAAATCGAAGTCCATTCTGGGTTAGTATGTAACTTATTATATCTATACTTGTGCAGCTTTACGTTATAAGTGTGATAGTACTATTTAATATTATTATAATTTGGACAAGTGTAAGGTCATAAATCTACAAGTTATTACTTAATATATATATATATAGCAGATCCTTATGTGTTATGTAAATATTAATAGTATATTTGTCTACTGCTTCTCAATATTATTTTATATAAAATGGTCGTACAAGCTGATGCAATATTTAAGAAGGTTCTAGAAGACAATTAGAGGGTTCTTGTCTTATAGCTAAAGACACCACTTGATGGTGCCATTTTCCTGCTAAAACACATAAAAATGCCATTTCCGCTGCCAACACATTCGAACCCGCATTTTCTATAATACAACTTTTTTGTTGTGCTACAGATTGCAGGCCTCTATGTCGCGTCACAGTACAACATTATGTCGCATCACAGCAAATAAATTTTCCGAATTCACACAGTTTATAAAATTGTTATGGCTTGGTGAGAGAGTGTGTATATTTGAATTGGAGGGAAATGTTGTTTTGATTGAATTTTTTTGTTTTTTAAAGTACTGAAATGTTCAGATTTTCTAAAGTAATAATTATCATACTTTTTACAATGTACTGTATTGAAGTTTTAAGTGGGAAAATGTTGACAAGATATATGTGTAAAGTGAGTTGGAATTAGGTAACACATCAAGTAACGTACTGTTCGTAACATTCCACAAAACAAACAAGATTCTACCATGTGTTTATTTTGAAGTAAAAAATAGCAGAAACACAAAAATATCCAGTAAGAAAAGTACAATTCTACACACTTTTTTTTAAATTTCATAAAAAGCATATATTATAAACATGGTTAATAAGTAAAGAAGACATTATATATATATATATTTGTTGTTGTTTAAAAACTTTTACTTTCTTTCTTTTCTTCGACTACTGTTATACTTTGTTGAATATATTTTATGTTTATTGTTATCATTTATTTTATATATGTTAATAAAAAATAAGTATTTACAAAAAGTACGATGTTGATATTTTTTATTTTAGCATTACAAACAACAGAACCCTAACCCTAAACCTAACTCTAAAACTAACCCTAAACCTAACCCTAAAACTAACCCTAAACCTAACTATAAACTAACCCTAACAACTTTTACTTATTGTTGTCATTCTATTTGAAGTAAAAAATAGTGGCAATATCTGTTTGTCTGTAAAAAATAAAAATGTAACGAAGACTAAAAAAGTAAAAAATAGCGGTAACACAATAATATCTGTTTGTCTGTAAAAATTTAAATTTAAAAGGAAGGCTAAGAAATTTTACTTTTTATTCCGATTATGAGTTTTTAAACAACAACAACAAAAAAAGCCGTAACCCCAGTGAAAAAATCTCCGATAGAAAATTGATTTTTCTAATAAAAAAACACGAATCAAATTGTAATTTGTTTATTTTATTTTACATTTATTATTTTCATTTAATTTGTATACGTTAATAAAAAATAATATTTAAAAAAGACAATTTTGTTTTGTTTTTATTTTCACATTACAAAAAACACATCAAAATGATTAAAATCAACGGCCCGGGAATGTTCATATTTTATAGTTTTAGCATGAAAATGGCGCCATCGAACGGTGTCTTTATCTATAAGACAAGCACCAATCAGAGAATAAAGTTTAGTGAACAATAGAGCATTCCATTAGTAAAATTTAACAAAATCACTCTATTCAATTAATTTTAGTAATGAATAAGTTAATGGAAATTATATTTATTTGAATCTATTTCTCAGCTAGAAAGAGATTCAAAAATACCTTTGAGGACTTATCAATAAGTTGTATCTTCTACTATGTAAAGACTAAGGCACATTTTCTGCTGATAGAGATCACAGGAGGTAAGTTGGTATCTGCATTGCCTCAGGTGATTTTCTAAAAACATTTTTAAAATAATGTAACTGTGTATAAATAGGGATAAATTTAATACATGGGGAGGTGAAGGCTATTTTCTAAATACATCGGCTAACCGAATCCATATCACTCAGAATTTTGACATTATGACCATCGAGTAGAGGGGCCAAGTTTACCTTTTTATGACCTTTCCAAGATCATCTCTATACCACAATGCCATTCAATATCCACAAACCAATGGACTGCCTAATTAAATGTAGAAAATAATTTATAAAGAAAATGCTATCTGCTACCTAGTGAAATAAGTGCTACCTGTGTTTAAATATGAACTGCTTCACAAGAACATGGATTCATCCAGCCAGCAAGCCCACACAATATCAGGAGCTAACGATTCAATGCTGCCTAATGATCTCACTAACTTTAGTTCAGTTATTTATATACTTTATTTAATCTCATAATGTAATTCTTTGTCTATTTAATACTGGAAATGTAGTGCTAGTTATATCTATCTATTTTAATCAATTGTTTTATGATTATCTACAACTCTACAAAATCAATATGTAATTTCTTTCATCCATTTCAAACTTTCTTTCTTTACTTGAATGTGGTATATTTTCTTAATTAATATTGTTTCATGTTTATGTATTTTAATTTAACTTTAAATTGACATGCCAATCTTATCCAACCTTGTGAGTATGTATTTGTACAAGAATTCCCAGCTGGGGGGGGGGGTAATTTCATTATGAAAATACTCACAAGATTGAAAAATGATTAAATTATTTTGTGTTTAATGGCAGATCACCATAATGATATTCTTTTATTGTATTGTTAGTTATTAATGCTATCAACTAAATCATATTTTTAAATACTATATTAGTTTGATGACCATTATTTCTGTGATTATAATAAAATCACTACTTACTTGTAATGCCTTATGAGTGTGCTATTTATTATAATATCGTATTGCTTACTTCAACATAAATGGGACTTGTTTAGTGAAAGGATAATACACTCTTCTTATTATTATGACATTCACATAGTTATTTAAATAATAGTTATTATTATAACATGGTTTTTCTAGCTGTTCATGCCATTACATGTGATATTAGATTTAATTTAGGCTTTAAATCATATCAACATTGTTAGGGACATACTTATCTCAGTGTTGCTAGCAAATGCCAGTCTTATTTTTGATTTATATTTATATTTTGCTTTATCATTTTGGGAATTGTCAGGAACTTCGAGCCTACCCCTTTCATCATACTTCATTCTAGTCGGGGTATACGTCTATGCCCTAGGACCATTGGTCAGAGTAGAGAATGATCTGTGAGGGATGACCCCAGGACAGCCATACCATCACATCTTCCTACCTACTCTATCTTGAGATATGGCTCTTCCAGAATTGTGGACATATTCCTTTCTTAAACAAAATGATGAAGTATCTCATCAGCTGAAATGGACCAAACCTTTTCTTACTGCCATCAATGCTCATGTCTATTTAAGAATATAAGTCATAATGCTGTGAAAATTCTAAACCATTCATTATTCATTAATTTATTTGTATTTAGAATGTCATGACAAAGCCCCAGATGCTTTAATAATTCTTTTCTTATTATTTAATATTGATCAACTCCATAAAGTTATGGATGAATAAAAGCTTGTTATATGAAATACAATAGTGACAATGTATTTCTGTCATGCTTATTGTAAATTACCTTACTGTATTTCATATGAATAATCCACAAATGCTAGAAATGGCATTGATTGTAATTGTAATATTATTATTATTATGTATATGTTTCATGTATGATAGAAGTGGCATCAATCATATCTTGATTACATATATATTTGACTATAATTGTAACAAAAAAAGCTTAATTATTTATGTACATTTCTATGGTCATTAATTACTTATTTGTCTCAATTCTAATATAGCATTAATATTGTTAAATTATTATGTGAAAGTTTATTTAATTAATATTGGCATATTAAAACTGCACTTTATTATTGTACCTTTATATCTGTATCAATTAAGACACTAACCTTGTATCATTATGAGATCTCATAATGATAAATTATATAACCGTCAATAAGCAATGGCACATATTTTGCATGAATTTGTAAATATAACACAATATAAGATTATGACAGTGTAATTATTAAAATTTATATATATGATTATTCAGTAGTTCACGTCGTTATTTAATTTAATCCTTAGTTTTATATAAAATATTTTATATTTAAAGAATTCATTCTTCCTGGGTTACCTAAGACCATGTTTATCATATAGAGTTTGATTTTACCATAAGTTCTTTGCTCAACTATCTCACGTTTGCCATCCATCAATTCTTTTATTACTCAATCTGCATATCTTAAATGCTATTTAATTGTTAGTCTGTATCATTGTCTAGCTAGTTAATCATCAATAGTTTCAAGATATCATGTCTCTCTGCTGTATCTATGAGACTGGGATGAATTAAATTCATCTGTATCACCAGATATGTTATTCATAGTATTATAGATTTGGGGAATGGGCAAATAGGTTAGAATTCACAATTGCTCCAGACCTGTGTATCTAGGGCATGATTGAATTTGAGGTACTTTTGCTCAGATTCTGTGTCTTGTTGAATGAACATATAAATCCTCAGATTCTGTGTCTTGTTGAATGAACATACAAATCTAACTGGAACAATGTTGTGGTATACACACATTTCTTCATTTCTCATTTTCTATAATTTATAAATTGCTAAATAAAGAAAACAATTCAAGGTCAAATCTTTAATAAAAATATGTTTTTGTTTTGAATAAATGTAGACAAAATGAGTTATTTATTTATTAAAATAAAAAATATTTTGTTAAATTATCATGACAAAATTGGAAGAAAAAATCACTCATTTAAAACAGTGTTTAAAAATATAGACTGCAATGTTTATGTTACTATCAAGACAAAAATGATTTTCAGAAAGAAAAATCATACTTTCTTTCCCTTAAAAAGTTTTGTATTTTAATCTTATTCATCTTATAAATAATTTTTGGACTAGCAGCAACCAAAATGGGTTGTGAGTAGAAAGCCTAGAAAGAAAAAGGACATGAGGCCCTCTTCAGTTAATGTCCATGATTTAAAAGGGAATGATTAATAACAAAGTGCCATTAACTGCCATTGAATTTAAGGCTGCAAAATCTATTTATATTGCAATATTGATAAAGGAAAATAACTGGTAACATTTAAGGATTATAAGATCTAGAGAACTATTATGTATGTATGTGTGTGTGTGTTAGCATGAAAATGCCAAAGGAAATATTGCAAGATAAGAAAGCATGATTGAAGTTGTATATATGCTAAGATTAACAAATCCTCAAAAAAAAATCATTTATCAACAATTTATGTGTTTACAAAAATCTTTCTTCTAAATTAATAATATTAATTATAATGCAATTTAGATCTGTCATTCGATATCTTAATAATAATCAAGTAGAGTAATTTTAAAATTATAAATAATTTTATAAAATATTACTTGATTATTATATTTATTATAAACAAAAAGGCTTTAATCTTTTCCACAAGTATTTTGAACATTTATAATAGCTAAATGGTGTAGTTTTTTTAACTATAGTAGGAACTCTCATTTGTCTATGTATTTTATTTTTACTTGTATGAAAGGAATTTATAGTTAACTCTTTTTGATTATATGTATTGATCATTTTAATTATAAAATATATGTCTTATTTAAATATATTATAGCGAGTGTGAACTATAATGAATTATAAAATGCACATTGTAGAATGTTAATTGCTGTTATTAATTATTATTTATTTTAATCACTGCATATAAATTAATGTTTATTTTAATAAATTTATGTTGTTGTCATTAACAAAAGGTGTTTTGATTTACAATTGCATGAACCATTATATAATTATTTTATCTTACCTTGTAGCATATTCCAGGTAATATTTCACTATCCAATAAAACAGTTAATAAATTTTTATTTTCTTTGCTAATCAAAAACATGCATATGGATTCATTGGTGCTCTTTATAAATTTATGGGTCCATTCTACATGCAGATATAAAATATTATAAAGTCAGTTGTAATCAGTTTATTTACTCATTATATTTTAAATTCCCTGAGTGTGATATTTACTCAGCATATTTAGATTGTCCAGATATATAATATAATGAAGAAAACCACTTGGTTCATAATTATATTTATCACAGGTAGTTGTCCAATATGTAATGCATTTAGTTTGCAGACCAACTAATCTTGTTCAGTTATAATATTTTCAGTACAATTTTGGGTTAACTAGTCCAAGGGCATTTACTGATAATCAGTTTCATTTAGATATTAATTGTCCAGCATGATAAGCAGTATACTATTTTATACTATTATTTATAAATTTTTGGCATGTCAAAAGGACATATGCTATTTATGAAATGGTACCCAAATGTACAAAGTATTCAGAACAGTATTTTATTTTTTTTATCTTAATTTTTATTAATTATTACAGTATGCAGTATGGTCTTCCTTTACATTTGTCTCATCCAACAAGGGACTATTACTATTCATGAAACAATGTTGCTTCATTAGAATTGTTCATGGGTTTTATTATTAATAATGTCATTTACAATTATCTGCCCAATAAGAGCTTGAGTTTTTATCCATGATCCATGAGAGATTTAAAGTTATATAATAATAGAGATAGAATCAAAATATTTGATCAATGATAACAATTGATATCAGCTATTTTTGTATATTCTGGTGTAGGATTAAAATGATTAATGACTATATAGGATAATTTTAAATTTGTAGTTGTCATTTTATTAGGGATTTAAATTCAGAATGAATTATCAAAGTATTTTCTGAAAATTAAGTACAGTATAACAGTAAATGTGATGAGAAATGATGAAGCTATAAAGTGCTTTATATAAAAAAAAGTTTCATAAATATGCCAAAAGAGGGCATATGATGGCATAGTAACAGATGACGTTGCCTGGACTTGCCACATAATAATAAAAACAAGAATTTATATTTGTGACTTTAAAAGCACCAGACATGTGCTCTATGTTAGTAAAATGTCAAAGAAATATGGGCTCATTATTAATAAAAATTGTTCTCTTTATGAAATAACTGTAAGATAAATAATGACGATTGTTTGAAGCTAGTTATCTACCAAAAGTATTGTATCCCTTAGTTATTTTAAAAAACAGAAAACATGAATGCTCACTGTTGAATCTGTTGATAATAGCATAATGCAGTCTTCTGAGTATGATCGCAAAATCTACACTATTATACACAACAACAACAACAACAACAACAACAACAACAACAACAATAATAATAATAATAATAATAATAATAATAATAATAATAATAATAATAATAATAATAATGATGATGATGATGATGATGGTAGTTTTGGTATAATAATGTTATGGTAGGTATATCAATCACTATTGAAAATGATGCTATTGCAGTATTTATATTAAAAAGTTCTGTTATATGATTTAAAATATGTATTGAGTTAAAATGTGTATTAGTAGAAGTTTGGAATTAAGTTGTGGGATTCAGCATATGAAGCATAATAGAGAAAACAAGTTATTAATTTGATCTGAGAAATTAAATTGTAAAGTCATGCTCTTCTCGTAATAATTATAAATAAGAATAAGTTATGGAAATGAAAAGGAGTTACATATGTTAGGACAGAGAGGTTAGTGGAGAATCTATCATGTCCAAAAATGATCCTATGATGTCCATGTTAAAAAGTTTAATGAATGAAATGAAGTAAATGAAACCAAACCAAGAAAAGTATAAATAAACCCAAACAAATTTGTCAAAATCAAAAAAAAAATGTGAACAAAGTGAGGAAAAGTTATCAAGAGATTTGATGGCTAAGCTCAATGAAAGTCATGAAGTCTTTAAACTAAAAATAAAACAAATTTAAGAAAAATGTGTCAAGAATCAGGAAATACTTAAGCAAGAATTTAAACAACAAATGAAGCAAGGCCAAGAAATGTTAGTAATGAAGATAGAAGATGGTCAATATGAGTTAGTGCATAGGTTGAAACAAGAAATCAAGCACTTGCACACTGAGTTGGTCCATGAAATAAAAATTGGGCAGGAGCAAATGCATAGTTTACAATTTGAGTTTAATGAACTAGAGAGTAAAATGGAAGAAACTCAGAGTCAGATGCAAATAAAAATCAGCAATCTAGAAATAGTAAGAAAAAGGGACCAAATTGGACCAAGTCTTAGAAGCTAAAATTGAAATGTTAGAGGATAAACAGGAGCATCGAATCAAATTTTAGAATCTCAGGTGGAGTAGAATCATTAGGAGTATGACATAATCCACTCACCATCTTTAATGGCTTCAGTTGAATTTAATAGTCATTGAGGATATGACTGCCTTAGAAGGACATTAGAAGCTCTAAGACAGAATAAAGAAAAGGGAATGGAAATGATAAAAAGTGATTTGAATGAATACTGTCAAGCCCAGGTCAAGAATTTTATTGCAGAGATGAAAACTCAGTTTCTAAAGGGGGTCAGTAAACCTGGGGATATTGTGACAACACTTTATGATAGGAGCATGGGGAATCCACATAACATTATGGTATTTCCATTTAAATGTGATATCCTACCACCACCCACTATAATCACTTCATCAAATGAAAGGAAAATATTAAATGATGAATGTGGAATTCATAATACCAATGCCCAGGATCAATGTATAAGCAAACAACCTGCAAAAGTTTGAAAATCATATGCAAATTTATTAAGCTGAAAACATTAAAGGATGACATTGCAGAGAACACTATAGAGCATTTGACAATGTTACACAAATTGTTTTCATTTTATGGGTTAAGTGGTTGGGAGAAGATTGTTATAGCAAGCAACCACTTGTAAGGGTCTGTAAAGAATTAATGGGAGTTCTTATTCATAAGGCTTGTTAATTTTAGCATGTTATCACAATCTTGGAGTGAAGAAAAATAGCATTTACTATCAAGTTTCCCAGAAAAGGTTTAGGGTTAATTCAGGGGAATATTTAATCCAATTTCTCCAACACCAAGTGTTGAATTTCTCCATCATCAAGTGTTGAAACTCTGGATCCTAATGTCCTGCTATCTGAAGGTCAAATATTAAGACCATAAGGCACAATTTACCTCTATGGGTTCAACAAATACTTCTCACTGCTGATAGAACTACTATGAAGATGTATCAGATTTACTAAATAATATTGATATGGAAGGATTACAGCAAGAATCTAAGGAAACATAGGTGATGAATGTCTTAAAACATATAACTCTGGGTTTCAAGCTTCAAATATATGTATGGAGTCCGAAGAACATAGTCAACCATGGTGAAGACCTAGGAGGTATAACAATAACTGTTCTTATAAAGAACCCAGAAGCTTTTATAATGGATATTACTCAAACAAGCAAGAATTTGCTAATATGTTGACTCCATGGAATACAGCTAAGGAAATGCTACCAAAGTGTGTTCCAGCACTGTGATAAAACTTGTGAAACTAACAAAGACTCATTGGGACAATCTGTCTCACAGAGTCTACAAATATGACAAGGAACAATAGAAACAATATGAATTATGTCATAAGTGCTATAAACAATATAATTGTTGAGGAAGATCCAAAAGTGATTAATGATTGTATGCAAAACTATCTTTTAGTTGTGATCATTTTAGAAGAGGTTTGTACTAGAGCAGGGATGCCCAACCTTTAACTTGAGCAAGCCAGTTGAGAATTTAAAAAAATTTGGGGAGCGACAATTATATATTGCATTTTTCATATTATATTTATAAACATAATTCACAAACTAAAAAAAACTGGTGTAATATGTTAAAAAGAAAAAAAAATGTAAATACATTTTATTTATATTTATTTATTAAAAATTTGGTAACATTCATATAAATTACAATTACAGGAAAAGTATATTTTAATTATTTTATTTAATGTGAAACCTGACACTGCATATCGTTATTGTTTGTATTGTAAAAATGTTTATTTTTTAGTGTGTGCATGTGGCATCAAGGAACATAAAATATTTTATCAATTCTTCTTGAAGAGTGCAGTGTGAGCCACATTAAATGGTTGCGTGAGCCACATGTGACTCGCGAGCTATGGGTTGGGCATCCCTGTACTAGAGTATTGTTAGATAGGGGGAGCCAGATTTCTATTATAAATCAAAATTTTCTTTAAAAGATTTTAGATAACAATCCTGATATTTCTACATTACCTTTAAAGGAAAACCAAGTTATTTTAGACAATGGAAAGAAAGCTAAGCTTGACACTAAGCAGATATGGAGTAATTTGCTGATTGGCCCTCAAGATATAGACATATTTTTGGTAATGCATGAATTAGTGCAAGAGGTAATTTTAGATTCTGATTTTTTTGTGCTAACATAGCTGTGTCGTAGATTATAAGAGGAATGTTGTCACTTGTAATAAATAGGAGATTGAGATTATCAGTGTTGAGGCATTTTCATCTCTAAGGGTTGCATGTATGAAATAGTAAAAACTTGGGAAATTAAAACTAAACTTAAAAACCTGGAAGGTTATTCATGTGATGTTCTGAAAGGTATTTTCTGATAAACCTAGTATCATACCTGGATATGTTTATTGCATTAGGGTAAAAGATGAAATGCACTATCAATGTAGATCATATCCAGTGTCATACCAATATAAGGATGAGATAAAGGAGCAGATTAATATTCAGTGCCATATTAACATAAGGAGGAAGTAAAGAAGCAGATTGATAAGATGTTAAAATAAGGTATTATAGAAAAAAGTTCTTCTTTATACAACAACCCATTAGTAATCATTAAAAAAATGACATGATCTTTTAATCAAGTTTAAAAATAAAACCATATTCATATAATATACTGTTACTAGCAAATATCCCTTCACTCTAAAGACAGGAAATATGTGGCATTCAAGTATGAAGAATATTCATATGTGTTTCAAAGATTGACTGTAGCTTATGTGTGTGGTTGTTTTCAAGTTTGTAAGCAAACTTTTACATCAAATTCTCTCATAACTGATCTAAAAATGTCTTGACAGCTACTTTTAAAAGATCTTCATAACCAGCTTGAATCATCAATATTAATGATATGACTATGTTCTATAGCACATTGGAATCTGTTAAAGTTGGAATATCTTACAGAAGAAATTAATCAATAGAATTATAAAGTGGCACAATCATGTTATTAAAGAATATACCTCATGTATAACTACAAGAAAAGGCAAATTCTACATTTTTAGTCATAAGGCTACGCAACTTTACGAAGGCACATATTAGTGCAGAGTTAGCTGTACATGATAAATAACTTTATTATTATTATTATTACAGTAAATATTCATGGAATAGGGCCTAGTTATCTGCTCATGACAACCTAAATAAAAGAATTATATCAGTAATCATTTCTTTCTTAGTTCATATGAATGGGTATAGTTAATAATAAATAGATTTCTTAACTAGACATAATGATCATTATTTATAATTTATATTGAAGTATAATGAAAATGCATAGATATGATAACTTTGCAGCATTCAATTCCTTAAAATCAGTCTTTAGGTATTTAACAATATCTCATTTTCTCCACATACAGCATTGTTGCATTCTTTAATTTGATACATCTAAATAAGACGAGATTCTAGTATTTATATAATTTTTTCAAAAAACAACAACAGTAATTTAGTGACTTCCAAAAGCACCCACTTCAAGAAATCTAAATGTAACATACACACATGTATATTCATAAAATACCAAACTGTAAGCAAGGAATAATAAATTCTATTATATTAAATTGCATTGAAAAATGCTTATATAAGTGGTATATGGTATTTTATTTATAATCACTTAAATCCTATGTAAATTGTTATATATATATAAACTCATTTTAACTTTACCCTTGGTATTTCTCTATATATATTAGTGCATATTAAAGTAAATAACTCTCACAAGAAGGTTATTAATATTATATAACATCTTTCACTTCATTCTAAGACTTTTCTGAATCTTGAACCACAATTAAATTATTGTGGTGGATAGCATAATTACTTATTTTGATTCCGCCTCCCCTTCAATGCATACTCTTGAAGATTTTTCAATGTTTGTTAATCATAATAAAATCAGATATAATAAATAATAATATAAGAAAAAATATTATCTCAGATGGAAAATATTTAATTATAACAAAAGGAAACTTTTTTTTAAAAAAAAGTAAGATTAAAATACAATCAATTTACATTAGCAAATCATTTGCCAAGTCTTTAAATGATAGATCCCTTTTTGTTTTAAAGTTTTTTTTTCTGCATAAAACTCTGTGTAAAAGCATATGTATAAATGTCTTACAGTTATTTGCCTGTTTTAGACAGGATATGAGTACTTATTGCTGGAAATACTATTAATCCTTGCATAATTCTATAAATTTGATAGTTGGATATATTTTCCTATGTAAATTGATGCTTGTAGTTTCGTAATAACTCTTAATCAGTGAGCATGGATGATAATATTACTTTTCCAGAGAGATCCCTATTGGTTTTTTATCTACTCATTTTTGGATAGCAGTCACTTTGTTTAGCATTATACTTTTTTATCATTTCACAAGATTTTTTTCCAAGCTATTCCTTCTGTTAAGAAAGAAAGCTTAGAAAACTAATGTATCTTGACTACTTAAATCTGGTAGAGAATGAGTAATATAAGAAGCATAAAAATATTAAAACTAATTATTTTTGATTTTTATATAACTTTTATACTAATTATTTCTGTTTCTCATCTTAAATGGAACATAATAAAGAATCATAGGTCTTTTATTAAGTACACATATAAACAATGATTAAATATAATTAAAATAATTATATTGCCCTTTTAAAATGCATAATTATAAGGATTATTTAATTAAAAATATCCATAACCCATATTATTTAACAAAAAAAAAACATTTTGAGTTTAAACTAAAAATAATCACATGCTTTTTAGAAACAAAATTAGTCAAATTATTTAATTAAACTTTGTACTTGAGTTTTAATCTTTATTAATTAAATCTGTTTAACAAAAATATTTAAAAAAAACATATTTATTTACAAGAATATTTTTTAAGTATATAGACAGTAATCATTCTTCCTGACTAGTGCCACTAAACAGTAGTATTAAAACTGCAAGAATATTCTCAACCCAGCCACAATATAGAGAATATTCTTGCAGTTTTAACACCATTGTTTAATGGTGTTAGTGAGGAGAGATGATTACCGTCTATATAGTTACAATTTAAATACTGTGCTTGCAAAATTTTTTGAGTATTAAGAATATATTTTAAATATATTTAAAATTTGGATTAACATGAGCTTTTTTATATATTATTTAAATCGTTGCTTGAAACTTTTAACTTTTATACACACACCCCAACATGTACACACAAATAAGAGAATGTACTGTATGTGAAAAAGAATTAAACTAATAAATACCAAAAACCTATACTATCAATTTCTCTGACTAACCATATGCTGTGATATCCTCCATCTCCCAGACATAGGTGCCTGGCCATTAACACAAATGAAGTATCCACTTTATATCCCCAGACATAGTTAAAAGTGAGAATAACATTTTTTACCAATATCTTTCCATTATTCAGGATCTCTTTATCTAAGTCTCTTACATGGGCTTTACCTCAGGTTCCTTGGGCTCTGTTATACACTCCATAAGAATCCTTACTAATGTCACATGAGACTGGAATTCTTCAGATTATGCCTTACTGGATGTTGTCCATAGACAGATTTCTGTTCTGACTCTGGTTTTTATTCTTATAGGAATATTGATTTTCATTTTGCAACCTTCTTTTTTTTTTAATATTTATCTGTCTGAGGCAATGATGGTCTGTGCTTCTGACTATTCTTATCTTCATTATGTAGAATATTTGGGAACTGGATAGCAGATGGATGAAATTTATGGGCTTCTGATTTTCTTACATTATCTATGGGGACCTGAGACAAAGTTTCAATATATATGTATGTGTTCAAGAGTTTAGCACCTTTTTCAATGGTGAAGCTGTTACTTTCAATTGTTATCTGCTGGATATTTTCTGGCATATTGTGTTATACTCTCTGAACTATATTTGTCTTGATAATGGAAAGGCAATGAGTTTTCTTTATCTAGCTACTTGTCAGTGAAAAAAATGTGTATATGTTTCTTTCTCTCCTGGTCTATATCTTTTCTGTAACTACAAAACTTCATCTTGTCTGTTTTCCCTCTAAAATACATATAATATATATGCTTCACTCTAAGGAAATTCCACAAGTCTTTTGTAACTCCATACAAAAAATTGGATTTATTTGATATGTTTTCTTTTTCAATACTTGGATATAAAAAAAATAACTGTTTTAAATCCTCTAGATGTTTAAATAGGCCTTCACCTATATCATCTCTAAAGGTCTTCACACAAATAAATTTAGATAAAGCTAAGCTTCTTAGATTATATATCATATTTTCATGATCTATATCTTTTATTTCCAATCCCTATAGTGTTATAATTGGCTGTTAGTTCATTTTAGGGTGGATTATGAGATTCATTAACGCTGTACTCTTGTATTTGTTGTCAGTCTCTTTCCCAGTTTTCTGCTCCAGATCATATTTTTTATATCTTTAAAATTTCTATATTTATCTCTATTTCCTATATATGTTCTTGATATCTTGACTACAGTGTTTTGCTTTGCTATGTATTTTTTCATTTCTATTTCCTTGGAATTCATGTTCTTGGTTCACATCTTGTTATTATATAATGAAGTCATTCTCCAATTTTTGTATCTCTTCCATTTGTGGGTTTATACATGAGCCATTTCTTTATAAATTCTTTGTCAGCATTCTTGTGTTTCTTTTATTACACTTTATTATATGGTATCCAAATGATTATCTATGTTTTCACACTTGATCTTAATATTCAAGAATATTTTTTCTTGATCTGTAACATGTTCCTCATAGCTTTGGCCCATTACTTCAACTTTGATGTAAATATTCTTTTCTATCATTTTTATGTATTTCTGACATTTATTCACTTTATCTTATAAACTATCTATTCTTATTTCTAGTTTCTTGTGGCCTTGTAAGATCACTACCCTCATTTTCTTATATTTTTTAGTTCTTTCCTATTTTTTTGGACTTGTCTTCATTTTTATTACTAATTTTTCTGCTTGTTCTATTGTTCTAGTATATTATATTTCATTTATTATGTTTGTTTTAACATCATTTCTATAACATTATACAATGTCTGCTTCTTGATTTCATTTTTGCATTGGTTTTTTGTTCTATCATATATTATAGCAACACACTTTGAAGGTAATCTCTCTACTATCTTTTTCTTCATAAAAGTCATCTGGTTCTTTTATTTCCAATTTTGCTGAACTTCTTTTTTCATCATCTTAATACTGTGCCATTTCAGATTTATTATTTATTTCTGCCATGGTTATTTATTTGTTATAATTATTACTAAAAATTATTTTTAAAAATTGCTTTTAAAACTCTGTCAGCCAAACAAAATTTATTTATATGAACTTTCTCTAATATAATAATAGGATCTTTAAACAAGATTTGCCTTTTACAATTGTACTGTATAACTTCCAAAATATCCTCATTATTCTTTTCTGCCTTTATGTTGTTTCAATCTTCAACTCTATTTTGACTTATTTATTTGTATTTATTTAGTTATTCAAAATATACATTGTTTGTATATTTACTTATTGAGATTTTTTTTTTCTTATCTTTTCTATTCTTATATTTCATTCACTATATATGATCTCAAGATTGTTTATTTTTTGTCAAGATATGCACTACTTAAATAATTATATTTTCTGGTCATTTTTAATAGTGGCCATGATCACTTTATCATCATCATGCCTTAGTTGGACTGTCATTTAATAGACAAACACATGTAATGGTAATTTCTTTTTTAAATAAGCAGTCCCTAATATGTTCATTAGATTAATATATATATAGTAAAGCAGAGATAAGCTACAAGTTTTAATATTGTATTAAGACAACTCTTGCTCTTGGATTCTATCAGATTCTACCAGAACCCGAAAGATGATTTATCTTCTTATCACATTATCAAATCAAACAACAAATAAATAGTTACCTTTGAATACCTCTTTTTATCTTTTTTTCATTTCAATCAACAAACATTATGCAATTAAAAATTTTTTGACACAAAAATAATAAAAACTAGATATTTATTTTTTTGCCATATGTCATAGCATCGGCCGTGAGGCCAACCCGCAACAACCGCCATGCTTGCAAGGCGGCTAGATATTTATTGCCTTTATTTAACTTATATATTAATTATTCTGTTTTCATCTTATTATAGAATTTAGCAAACAAGTATAAGTCATTTATCAAAAACACGTATCAACAAAGATTAAATACAATTAAAATAATTATATTGACCTTCCAGTAAGCATAATTACAAAGACCATTTTATTAAAAATATCTCTAATCAACATTAATTTGAATTTAAAATAGTGCTTTTCAGAAACATGTTGATTTAATCCAATTATTTAATTAAACCTTGAACTTGATTTTTAATATTTCTTAATTAAATCTGTTTAATCAGAATTTAAAAAAAACATATTTAACTGCTAGAAAATCTATTGTAAATCTTATTTAAAGTTTAGAATTAACATGAGTTATATATATATTAAACCGGGTGTGATTAAGATCGCTATGATTATATAATTTAAAATACAAATGAAAAAATCAAAATGTGATCTCGATTTACTTTTCATATTGCAGCACACCGGTCTAACAAGTGGAGAAGTCAAATACAGGTGAAGATTACCAACGGCACCTATAACCAAACCACAGCTATAAGAAATATAACCTGAGGCCATATTTCCAGGCTATAGAACTTTTCGGCTGCTAAATTTCAACTCCTCCTGCCATCCAAAGCTTTTTATTTGTTTTGAGGATCAACTTTTTGCGCCAGCCAATTATAAACTATAATTAGCATACCTGGATGTCAGGTAAACACATTTAGCACTTTTTTTAATCCTTTGCTAGCTCTTTTGATTATTTATAAGGTGATAAACTATAATAGACCACTTAATGATTGTACTTAACTAAATCATTTCATAAATAGTATACTGATTAAGAGAAACGACCAAATTATAACTAAAAAACAAATACTTTATTTTTTAAAAAAACTGTTAATTAAATAACACTAATAAATACTATAATAAAGAAATTTATAAATCATTAGACACACTTTTAGTAAATATATGACAATAAGATATTTATTTTATATAGTGCAATGGTTTTAAACTGTAATAATAATCAGTATTAAGCTAATGCACACATGGCTTTGTGGATTTTAACTATAAATGAATACTCTCACTTTCCAAACACAAGATACAGTCTTTGTGAAAAGATAGAATGAATCTATCATTTCAACCCAAACATTTAAGTATGGACAAAACTTAAGTATATGGAAATGAGAGCTGAAGATATTAAACAATCACTTTAAATTTCCTTTACTATGCCTGAATGAATGACGCTTGCTTAAACATTTGGGTTGAAAGATAAATTTATCCCCCCTCAAATTGTTTTTTTTATTATTATTATTTTAAACTAGTAAAACTTATACTAATACATGATGTGTTGATTTGCCTTGTGGCGATCTATGCTTATATATTAAAAAAACTCTAAAATGTCTAAATTATACTTCTCTTTCTTAAACATTTATAAATTAATTCTTTCAAACTGAGGTTTTTACTTTAATAATTTCTTAATAAATAATTTTTGTTTAAACTTCTTTGACTAATTATAAATTCTTTTCATATTAAAATTTTATAATTTATAAATTTATGAATGTGTACTGCTGTTCTATGGTGGTACAATATATTATTCTATTTAAAATTTTTAATTTTTTCAAACCCACCAATCATCATCAACATCATTTTCAATCATTATCTATCCATTGCAGGATGAAGGTCTAAGGTAAATACACCTTCCCTGATCTCTAACCTCTCTTCTCCACATCATCCAGCACAATTCCTTATTTCATATGTCCATTTCACTTGTGATCTTTTTCTAAGTCTTTTACAATCTCTTGGAATCTGGTTTATGATTTCATTTTTCTATCTATTATCATCTCTTCTATCAATATGCCCAACCCAACTCCACTTCAATATTTTAATTTATTCAATATTTAATACCTGTTTATTCTTTTGCCCATATATTTCACTTTCAATATCTTCTTGTTACTATTAACATACATCTCTCCATACTTCATTGAGTAGTCTCTATATTACTCTTCTGTTAAGTGTTCAGATCTCTAAATAAGAACTGGTAACACACATTTATTAAAAACCTTCCTTTTCAAAGATATAAGCTTTTTTTTTTAAATATTAATTTAAAGTATTTCTACCAAAAGCTTTCCAACCAAGTATAATTCTATGAGTAATTTCATCCATTATATTATTAAATTACCATCTGTAGTAATAATCTGACCAAGATATTTGTAGTTGTTAACTTCTTATAACTCAGCAGTATCAATTTTTATTTTCTTTTAAGAAAATTCATTGAACATTACTTTAGTTTTTTTAATATTTATTTTTCATCCTACTTTCTTATTTGCATCTGATAACTATTTTAACATTTCCTGAAGCTCTAAAGCATTATTTGCAATAATAACTCCATTAGCTGCAAAATCTAGATGACTTAAATAATTACTTTTATTCTCTTAGCTTCCCATTTTAATCCACAAAATACTTTTTTCAAAACTGCTGTAAAAAGTTTTGGCGATATAAAGTCCTCCTATTGTACATGCTGTTGCATTTTTATAAATATTCTTCAATATATGACAATATGCTATATTTATGTTTATATTATATTTATGTGGACACACTATTATAACGTTATACATATATGCCTTACATCACTTTCAAATAAAAATGAAAAAAATATAAAATCACCCTCTAGTAGAAATATATATATATAAAAAAGAGAATTTAATAATTTTATTGAAATTATATAATTATTTAAAGTTAAAAATCTAAAAACAAGATTGTTTTAATCTAAAAGAATAAAATAAAAAAAAAGCTGTTAATTAGTTAAAGTTAAAAGTTATTTTTAATATTAGAATGGTAATGTAACAATGATGTGATGATGTAATAGCAAATAGGCCCTTAAGCATAAAGTCAGATAAGAAATAAATTAAAAAATATACCAGTGATAAAATTTTTGAGTTCCCATTCTAAAGCAAGCTGGCCAATAACGATAGAAATAAACAATGGTCCACAGAGAAAAGTTATCATCGCCAATAAGAACAATGCCAAGCCAGGCAAGATCGATCCTGGAATTTGATGATAAGAATTCAAAGTGATATAAAAAGAAAAATTTTAAGTGGAATTTTAGATTTGGATTGCTCTAGCTTATTGTGTGTTATTGGAACATATTTTATAAGTGTATTGTGGATCTCCAAAATGTAGGGGTCATGCAATAAATTACATTTCCCATATTTGCACCAGCTGAGGTGGCTTCCAGAATGATGGTTCCTGGAAACTGCCAGCAATGGACTTGTCTTCATCTAGAACAATATGAAATGGAAAGAACTTTGAATTGTGTGATGCATCAAGAACTGCAAAGATGGACTTTACTACAGCATTGGAAAGTATAAACTTCTCTTTTAAATGGAATATGAATATTAATTATATAATACAAACTTTTCAAGTATTAATTTCAAGTGTCACTTAACTTTTAAAAGAAATATCTCTCTTATCTGACTAAAGTTTTACATTACTTATTATATATTTTTATATATGTGTTTAATATCATTTCCATTCTTGTAAATTTCTTTTAAATTAATTATTTGAAAACAGGCATACATGGCTGCATAGATTCATAAGATTCTGTTACTTTAAGTGGGTTAATTTTGGGATAATTTTTTCACAGTTAAATCAGTGCTGGTGACTAGATGTAAGATGTTTTATGTCAATGTAATATGAGTAGACACAATAAATACTCATTCCCTTGTGTCATAATTGTTTCACAGTTAAATCAGTGCTGATGACTAGATGTAAGATGTTTTATGTCAATGTAATATGAGTAGACACAATAAATACTCATTCACTTGTGTCATAATTGTTTCACAGTTAAATCAGTGCTGGTGACTAGATGTGAGATGTTTTATGTCAATGTAATATGAGTAGACACAATAAATACTCATTCCCTTGTGTCACATTAGCATACAGGGCATAATACCTACCTGAACTTATAGCCCAAAAGTGTAGCCATCACATTGTCAATGGTTGTAGACATCTTTCCTACACTACTGAGTTTCTTATTGGGACACCAGCAAGGACCACTATCCCCATTTACAATATATATTTCAAATGATTTCATTTTTGTATCACCAATTGGGCAATGGATCATTCCTGTCTATTCATGAAATTTATTAATGATCATGGGGAAGATTGTCATTCTTTCCCACCATATTTGTTATTTTCTAATGATATCCTGTGACAGATGTAAATTTCTGTCTGCATGATTATGTTATGCTAACAATCTCATTTTGCATTGGTCATATTGGTATATCAGTAAGCTAGCATTGGTTTAAACATGAGATTTTAGCCTAAGGTTAAAAAGGACTGGGTTGGTTATATGCATAATCTGTGTAGCATATTTAGGCTTAGTAAAATATTAAAATTGTATTAAATCTATTAAATGCTTCCATCTGTGCATATAAGTTAAATCAAATAGATTTAATAGTAAATTTAATCTTTAGATGTTTGTATTAATGTATGTGTGTAATAAAATGTTTTGTTGAATTAATTTTTGCATTAACTAATTTTATATATTTTATTAATAATATTTAAAATTAAGAATTAAAAATTTTAAATATACAGTGTGATATTTTAAGCTCAGCTTCTCCCTGAGCTAGTGACTGGGGCCTACAGTTCGATAAAAGTTGAACCTCACTTGTATGTATCTGCCACCTTTATAAATTCTCTAATAGCCTATTTGGGTCTTGGTTTGGCAGATAGGTTTGTGAGGCTCTGTCGACCATTATACTAATATGTACAAATAAATAAGTAAATGTGTATCTGTATGTAAATGTACAATAAACTAATAAATTGAATTTTAATTGTGATCAAAATAAACTTTACTATTGATCTTTCTGACTAAACCTATACTGTTCTCTAATTTTTCTTAGACTGACTTTGGTGCCTGTCCATTAATATAAATAAAATATCCATTTCATTATTTAAAAACATGTTCAAATTACCATTTCAAATGTTATGATATTTTAGCAATGCCTTCAGTAAATAATATAAAATCTGAACTTAAAGCAGCATGACTAATGCTGAAATATAATGTTTGTGAAGATGAGTTGAACATTTTTCTAATTGAATTTTCAGCTAGCAATATGCACTGGAATATTTTCCATTTTATTACATGGTTGATTTCATCATATAAAATTTAAAAAATCAGCTCTTATAGATGCAATCTGTCTGTGAAAAAAAGCAGTGATTCTCTGACTGTATTGCTATAGCTAAAGAAAATAACACCTACAATTAAATCAATCATAACGGGTCTATTAAAAACTAGTTTGTAGGGATAAGCAATGATTTTCAACACAATATATAATTTTTATCCTGATATGTTAAAAATTGCACAAAGAAGCATATATTTGTTTTTCATCTTTCACTTTTTATGAATGCACAATTTCCCTCACATATTACATCCACTAGCTAAGAAGTCCAGAAAACACTCTATTATTTTTTGAAAATAGTGTCTTGCTGCATTACAAAAGTTAAATGTGATTACAAAATGCAAAGTAGAATATTTATATCAGGTTATCAGCATGATATGCAGAATGATAAATAACTTGATTGTCCACCAAAATGTATTAATATTCTGCTTCCACATGATGAAATAAAAGAAAGTGTTGTTATTACCCTTGAAAAATTGGTAATAGTATGTATACTGAACCCCACCGTTTGATGGCACTGCTTTTCACCCAATACAAATCAATATACTGGTTCATGGGCCGTCGGTTTCTTTACAGAATACTACAGCAAAAAAAAAATTTTTTTCACTTTCTATACTAAAAACTTGTATTGTTTTTTTTTTCATTTTTAATAAACAAACACTTTGTTTTTATATGGTGCAGGGGGGGGGGTGTTTTTAAATTATCAACTTTTTTTTTTTTACCTTTTTTTTATTTTTATTTTGAATTATCGGTTTCTTTACATAATACTAAGGTTAAAAAGAATTTTTACTCCTTTCTATACATAAAACTCCTACGTTTTTTTTTTCCTTTTTAATAAACAAGCACTTTGTTTTTAGATAGTAGAGAGGGATTGGTTTGCTTTTCAATTATCGCCTTTTTTTTTATTTTCAGCTTCTTTTTTAATTAAAGCCTTAATTAAACAATTCAGTTTTAATTAATAAACCAACAGATGGTTTTTATAGAGTGGAGGGGTTGGTTTAAATTTTAATTCTCGTCTTTTAGTATCTTTTGCCAATGTAGTGGAAACTTCGCATATTAATTTTAAATATGTTCAAATATAGAATACATATAAAGAGATAGATTAACAAAATATATGAATTATTGGAGGGGGGAGTTGATTTGCTTTTAAATTATCGACTTTTTTCCTTATCGACTTTTTATTGATTTTGAGCTTTTTTTTTGGAAAGCCTTATTAATCAATTCCTTTTTAATAAACCAACAGTTGGTTTTTAGAGAATGGAAGGGAGTTGGTTTGATTTTTAATTATTATCTTTTATTTTCTTAATTGTGAGGTTTTTTAAGAAAATATTTATACTACCAAAACCTTTACATGATAGCGAAAAGTTCTTCCTTTATTTTTTGCCTTTTTCAAAAAGCCTTAAAAAGTTCATTTTTAAAAAACATTTTTTTAGAGGGGCAGGGAGTTACAATTTTTTTGACTCCAATAGGAGATGAGCTTCAAAGCTGTAACAGGATTTTGGAGTGGTCCAACCAACTTTCCTTATGCAGACCACAGGTACACTTGCAGAAGTGGCAATGGAATTCCTCAGATCCTGTAGTTGACTAAAACCATGCTCCTTCTGCAAACGCATAGCTTTACATCTGGCAGAATGTTCTCTTTCTAGAAAAACACAACAGCATCAACTTCTGTGGCTGGCAATTCACTCCTCTTTAACCAATTTTGAACACTTGCCACCGACATTTTACTGTTCTCACATAGATTCATGCGTAAACATGCATTTGCGTGTGAACTCAGCAGAACTCTGCTGAAAACTCTAACCTTTTCAGGTTGTGTGCAGTTCAAAATCATAGGGAAGCATGAATGATGGTCTGACAATTCTTAATATTTAATACTAAATCCACTACGCTTTCTCAAAATTTTTCCACAATAAATTTTTTGATAGTTTCACATCCTTCAAATATGGCCACCATCAAATCAGACCATAGCGAGAGTTAAATTGCGCTCACTTGAGGAATACTGTCACAAGTCAATGGGCATAGTATTTTGTTACATAATCATAGGATACATAGCTCTCTAGGTGGGCTGTTATGGCTCAAACAACACTGTTGTAGTGTTAGCCATAAGTTAGGCTGCTAAAACGGTGTATTGATGTGCATTGTGTGAAAAACAATGCCATCAAGCAATCGGGTTCAGTATACATACTATTACCAAAAAATCTAAGTTATTTCAAATAAAAACTGGTGTTAAACAAGAATGTATACTTTTCCATCATTGTTCTCAGTTTTTATGACAGCTGTCTTTGTAAAAATGTTTATAGATGGCTTAATAAAATGGGCATCAAAATGTGCTAGATATTTGATGGATGGAATTTTTAATTTTAATCAATTAAAGGGGAAAGAAGAACTTTATCTTTTTGGATTCTGAGCTCATAATATGCTAATGGTGATTCTATTTTTGCCAGTTCAAAAGATGATTTATAGAATGTACTTAATGTTTGAATGCTATATATCAAGACTTTGGGTTAATAATTAATTATCAACAAATTCAAATTCTTTATCAAATAGTGATTAAAAAAATTTTCAGCAACTTTTATCTTAGATGGTTATCAACTTAAAAATGTAAATCAATTTAAATATCTTGGCATATTTATAAGTAAAAAGTTGGCCTTAGATGTCAAGGTTGCTGATTCCCATATTGAGAAATCTATTCTTCTAACTCAACTTTTGCATTATTCTCAAATCGACAAAAGTACACATTCTTTTTATTTTTTTTTTCTAATTTCAAGATTTTGCATAAAATAATCTTGAAAGAAAAAAAATGAACCACAAATATGTTCATATATACCATATGCTGTTCATTCAATCTTTTATATGACATCATGAAATTCTGTTTTTTAATTGTTTTCTACATGGAAATTTCTTTTTAGGAAAGATTTTGAGTTAAGTGCAGTAATTGTAATTCTCCATTATATTCTATCATCAGCTAAACTTTTTTTAATGAAAACAACAAATATGTATAATTCAGTAGCTAGTTTGCCCCCTGTGCCACTGCAGTGGTAAGAAACACTTTTGTGCAAGGTAAATTTTAGCACACACACACACACCCTTTCATTCTATGAAATAAACATTTTTCTTCAGAGCTTTCACAAGTAAAACCTGAAAATATTGCTTTAGTCATTTAACATGTTTTGTAAATATTTTACATGCTTTATTTATTTATTTCTATACAATAAACCTGGAAATTAAAACACATGCTAAAATAAAACAACTTAATGTTTAAAAAAATAATTTTTGAAACAACAATTAAATAATAACTTTAAGACAAAAATATTTATTTAGAAATAGAAATTTATTGAATTTGAAATTTTTAATTTTTTCTTTCAAAAATTATTGTTTGGATAGTCCTATGAAATTGCTAATAGAGATAAAAAATATCTGAAAATAATATCATTTTTTTAAATATCTAAATGTTTCTATCATATTTAATAGAATCACCATCACCATACGCAAACACACTCAAAAAAACATTGCACCATTAAAAATATTATTTAGTCAGTGTATGATTCTCTGCAAAGCTTTGCCTCCAAGCACTATTCCAGTGTCTCCATTATTCTTTTTGAAGTCGTAAAATCTGATGAAATTCTTAGACCGTTATTTTGATGAAAACATATTGACTGTTTTATACATGTTTAGAAAATAGGCTTTAAATTCATGCAATTTTGAATAAAAGTAGTCTTTATACATTTTGTTTTAATGTATTTCTCAAATAGATGTTCCATTCTCATTTCTAATATGTTATTTTAAATATCTAATTTTTATTATTACCACATGATATATATTTAATTCGTTTCATTAATATGTTGTTTCTTTTTCTGTTAATTTTTTTTTATCATATTTGTTTTTTTCATTTCCGTTTAGATTCCCCCAATTTTTTTCTTTTTTAATTCTTCAATCATTTTTATATTTTCTTTCTATCTGCTGTTTGATTTTTTGAATTTTCTTTTTGCATCACAAAATATTTTTTTTCTTTCAAAGTTATTTATAATATTAATTTGTCTTATAACTTTTTAAAATCTCTTCTAATATATGTACTTTTTATACTTTCATTTATAAGAGTCAAACTTTCTGTATTTACAACTTTGTGACATTCTCTCCTTCATATAAATACACCATTTATTATGCTAAATATTATCCTCAGCCCAAATATAAACTTTAAATCTCAGCTAAAGATTAATATATATGTTTTTGCTTATACATATACATACAGAATAACTAAACTTTATCCCTTCTTTTCCATATGTAATATCTTTTTAAGATACACTTAAAATCGGCACTTCTCTAAAATCTTTAAATATATTAAAAAGACATCTAAAATGACCAATGACCATCTTGGGATCATTTGTTTTTTCAGATGACTTTGTTTATATATTTAAAAAGTGGGAAATGGAGTAGAGGTTTTTAAAGTATTTTCCCCTAAATAATTTGTTTAAATAATTATTTAATATTTTCTTTTCTTTTTTTTACTAAAAACATTTCTATTTGTTAAATCTCTCTCTTTTAATTCTAAGAAGTTTGAAATAATTTACTGTTTACATTGTTTATATGTGTCCTTTAATTTTTATAAATTTATTATATTCTTCCTCAGTGGCAGCCTGTGAAATTTTTAAGCAAGACTGCTTTATTACAGTATAGCCAGCAAAAAATAAGCAAGGAAAACAAAAGAGAATATTTCTAATTTTGCAACTACGAAATAATTTTATTTTTCCATATCAAAAAGATCTAAGTATTCTTTTGCGTTTATTAATTTGCTGTTTGACAAATAATGATATCTGAAGTAGTTCGACCTTAACTTTATATTTCAATTTTTTCATATAAAGTCAATTGGGGAAATGAATTTTTTTTACATATTCAGCACTAATACTCATCATGATAATTTATTTATTTTAAAATTTATTTTCTATAAAAAATATTTATGTGTTAATTTATAAATGTTAATTATAAGAAGAAAAACAGAATATTTTATTACTTATTCTAAATCAAAACAATAAAAATGTATTTACTCTGAGGAGAAACCAGAATAGATAAATATTTTTCTCAAATAACTACTGATGCTGCTTCAATGAGCAGTTCCAGAGATGCTACTTTTGTGCATTGATAATAATAAATGAATCTTGGGAAATTTGTGGAAATTCACCAAATATGATGTTTCTGACATTGCTATAATTAACAGCATCTTTGAATAAAATCTCAAGCATCGGTTAAAATAATCATTTTTAAAAATGGTTTAATTAGTTTATTTACATAATAATTATGCTAAATATTGAATGATTGTTATAATATTGATATTTTCAAGCACAAGTGTAATAATTTTTATATTTTTTCTGAAAGTGCTGCAGCTCCACAGCACTTATTGACCAACCACCACTGTTCTTTATTTTCTATGTCTTTTTATGTTTTGTCAACCATTTCATTTTTATAAATCTTATCTTTACAACCAATGTTTAATTAAATGTATAGAATATCAATAATCTGTTGTCAAGATATCAATCATTTTTAAAGATAATAAACAAAATCATTTATGGCAATAAATTTATTGATAGTCTGTTGGTTTATTTAATCAAATGATTCTGTAATATGATTTATATATAATAACTATTTGATGTTGGTTTATTTCATTTTTATAATAAATAGTAAAAATATCATATACAACAGTTCTATAAATAAACATTTATTGATACTAATTATACATGAAAAACACTTTTTGGCACATGGTTTTGTGCCATTTTCAAATGTTAAGTATCTATTTTAACATTATAATAAATTATTAACATTTGAAAGAATACAAAAGGGTGTACTGAAAAAGAGTTTTTATGTATAATTATTATTAATATATTATAACCAGCTGAATTGCATGACACAGAGCAACATAGTTGTGTGCACACGCACGCACACACATATATATATATTAAGCTGAAAGGAAAAGTAGAAATAAACACAGACAAAAATTTTAGAAGATATTTTCTACATTTCATTTGGAATAATAATGACTGTAAAGGGTTAAACAGTTCTAAATTTAAAACAAAATTTTATTATAAATTAAAACATTTTAAAATGTCTAATTAAATATTGGTACTCATCTTATAGCTAAAGGCACCGCTCTATGGCACGGTTTTCGCGCCAAAACACATAAAAATGCTGTTTCCGCGGCCGAGACATTCGAACCCGCGTTTTCTATAATACAACTTTTTTGTTGTGCTACAGAATGCAGGCCGCTATGTTGCATCGCAGTACAGCATGTATGTCACATAGCTGCAAATACATTTTCCAAATTCGCACAATTTATAAAATAATTACGGCTTGATGAGAGAGTTTGTATTTGAATTGTATTGAAATGTTGTTTTCATTGGATTTTTTTTTGTATTTTAAACTATTGAAATGTTCAGATTTTTTAAAACAATAATTATAAGACTTTTTACAATGTACTGTATTGAACTTTTATTTGGGAAAATGTTAAATATCTATGTTTTTATTGAATTGCAATTAGGTAACGTGACAAAGAAGATTCTACCGTCTGTATATTTTTGAAGTAAAAAAGAGCGGTAGGAAAAAAATATCCAGTAAGAAAAGTCCAAATATACAGGTTTTTTTGTAAATTTAATAAAAAGCAAATATTATAAACATGTTTAATAAGTAAAGAAGACATTTGTATGTGTTTGTTGTTATTTAAAAAAGTTTGAGTTTCTTTCTTCTGTCCGAGTACGGTTCGATTTTGAATTTTTTTATTTTAGCATTACAAACAAACAGAACACTAACCCTAAAACTAACCCCAAATCTAACCGTAATAACTTTCACTTTTATTACGATTATTATTTTTTAGTTAAACAACAACAAAAAAAGTCGTAACACAAGTAAAAAAATATCCGATAGAAAATTGATAAAAAAAAAAAAAAGCCGTAACACAAGTAAAAAATATCCGATAGAAAATTGATAAAAAAAAAGCCGTAACACAATTTAAAAAGTATACGATATAAAAAACACGAATCAAATTGTAATTTGTTGATTTTATTTTACATTTATTATTATTATTTAAATTGTATACGTTAATAAAAAATAATATTTAAAAAAGACATTTTTGTTTTGTTTTTATTTTCACATTACAAAAAAGCACAGAAAAATTATTAAAATCAAAGGCCCATGAATGTTCATATTTTATAGTTTTAACGTGAAAACGGTGCCATCTAACGGCATCTTTATCTATAATACAAGCACCTAAATATTAATATTGTATTATTATTATTATTTTGATTTTGAAATTTAAAAACAAAACAAGCACAATTTATTTTTAAAAATTTTTGGCAGGATGGCTCGGATGGTTAGAGTATTATCTTAAAATTCAATACTCAAGAATTTTGAGTCCAGGTTTGATTCCCATGTTAGTACTGTCACTGGTCAGGTCAGAAACACCTGTGCATATACTAACCTGTATGCTATTACTAACAGTTGAATGTATTTGGAATCTTTTTATTAATGCTTGTATACATTTCTATTATCTATTTTTAAAAATCATTGTAGAAAATTCCAAAATGTAGTTTTTTAATTAAAAGTGCTTTTGGAGAGATTAAAATTATTTCCATTCAAGAGAGATAAGAAAAAAAAACAGTTTTTAAATTTGTGTTTTTATCACCGCAAGAGTAAAAAGGATTAGATAGATTGAAAACAGTCTACAATGTGTTTTATTACATCAGCTGATTCTATAAAAGGGATAAAAAATATCAGTTGTCTGGATAATAGTTTTTAAAAAGATGAGTACAGTGGCCAAATTGGCCAGCTGCAAAGTCTGGATAGTAGTTTTTGAAAAGAGAGTTGGCTAATATAGTTTGGCTAATATTTTTGTAAGAGTTAGATGTAGTTTGTTGATAACTGTAGCAGAGAATAGCCACAGTAAAGCTAGCTGCAGAGATGTCTGGCATAATTATACAGAGAACCACCATGAGGATGTAAAAATGCAAGAAAGCAGCTGATCTACAGTTTAATAGTGGAGTTTAAATTCACAGAAGAAAAATGGCCCACTTCTTTGTGTTGATATTCATAGCTAAGAATGTGTTCTGAGAAAACAGTTTGCTGGTCTGAAGCTCATCAATCCATAGACAGAAGGGAGCTTATGGAATGCCAATAAATTACTTGAATGCCTTTCCTGATGCTGATAATTGCCCAGATTATGCCTATTTTAATGATGAACCAAAAACCAAGCTTACCACAAGAAAGTTGGTATACATATGCTGCTGTTTATCTATACATGCAACAGTGACATTTTATTTTAACATTCTTTGGTCTAAAATATTTTAAAAATTAGAGATATATAATATAGAACAGTATTATCTCAAATTGTTTAAACTCTATATTTTAAAAAAAGTAATGCAAATAAATAACTCTGCTTGGATTTTAAAAAAACTCTGAATCAGAATTAACATTTAAAAGTTATTTTAAAATCTTTTAGAGAAGCAACCTATGACCATGAGACATATATAGAAAAATATTATTTTAAAATCCACTTTTTAAAAAATAATGCAAGCACAATTTTGTTTGAATTAAAGCAAATCTTTTAAATTGATTTAAAAGCATTGATAATTAATTAATCAACAATCAAAAAGTAACCTGTCATAAAATTGATTTTATTTCCTTTTAAAAAAAATAGGGAAAACTATAATTAGTTAAGAGTTACCTGATGAAAAAAAAAAACAAATATTTTTTAAAGTAATCTATCAAAAAGTAAAAAAAGGAAATGGAGTATTTAATTTTTAATAATGGTCAAGCAATCAATGTTTTTTTTAAAAAAAAGTAAACTGTTATGAAAGAATTACTTTCAATATTGAATCAATTATAAAAAATATAACTATTTTGATAAATTAAAATATGATGTAAATGTCAGTGTGTGAATATATGCACACACATATATGTTAATAGATATCTGTATCATTAAAATATAGTAACTTAAATTTTTAATCACTTATTATTTTATGATGATAGAAACATAGCACTCTGGGTGCATATGTATATATCAAATGGATGTCAGATAAATGCATTTAGGTAAAATTAATGTAATTCTATTATTTTGATAAATTCAAATATTATATAACTAAATTAATATATTCCACTGATATGTGGTTTAAATAAATCTAACATAGGTATTGTATTATTACAAATATAAGTTAAAAAGTTTAATCTTGTCTTATTGTAGAATAGTTTAAATAATGTTCAGAAATTACACACACACATATATATATTATTTGTAGAATA
Organism: Epiperipatus broadwayi; assembly: GCA_028023455.1. Lineage (NCBI taxonomy): Eukaryota > Metazoa > Onychophora > Udeonychophora > Euonychophora > Peripatidae > Epiperipatus > Epiperipatus broadwayi. The sequence continues at coordinate 194,833 of JAQFVV010000078.1, read as the reverse complement.
GTTTAAATAATGTTCAGAAATTACACACACACATATATATATGTGTGTGTGTGCATATATATAACAATGTTTGTCAAATAGAGCATATGTAAAATGTAATCTTTTTTATTAAATGTCAATTCAAATATGTCCATTTCTAAATTGTATTGCACTTTGTGTGTATATATATATATATATCAAGGAGTGTTAGATATACACTTACATGTAAAATTTAATCAATTTTTAATTTTTTTAAAAATACCAAGTGAAATGTATTCATTGTATATTACAAAACACATGTCTATATGGATATTTATATATATGCATTTATGTAAACTCCTTAAGATGCATTGTAAATCAATGTAATAACTTGAATATTGTAAATCACATATATGTAAAACACAATGTGATAATTTTTTATTATTGTATGTTAATCAAAATCAGAAGAATTCTAATTGTAGAGCCTTATTCTAAAGACCTTAATATTATTTATTTTTTATTATTGTTAATCTTATATTCAATTGTTAAAAATTGTATTGCATCATCTCTTGGTCACATAACAGCAATGAGCTTGTGTTTTTTGAGCTAGATTCAAGTATAACAGATGAATATATAAATGAGGATGTGTATTTAGTGCTTCAGTGCTTCAGGGGCAGCCAGTATGACATTCTTTAAAGTCCCTGCACATTTTATTTAGTTTGGTCTATTAGACTTTAAATTTATAGTTGGCAGTAAATTAATGATATTAAGTGGCCAAAGCATTGATGATGTTCACCATGTGTTAATATCCCAGCATTAATGTTTATGCTTTTATATATTTATGGATTAGCACTTAAGTGGTGCATCCAATGTGGTTTAAATAATTGCCCAAGCTGGCAAAGGCTTAATAGTTTGCGTGGTCTATCATTTCCAATCCTGTCACCAGATTGACTTTTAATTTATATTTTTATTGTTTCTAATCCAGCCACAAAATGGACTGTTGATTTATTTTTGATTGCTAATCATTCATGATGATGAATGGTTATTTCTTTGAGTATTACTTATACCTACTTTTACTTATTATAATGCTGTGGTTTTATAATTATGCTTATAAGTTGCTCTAAGGAGTAATTGATCTCTTCTGATCTAACTAACTGATCTCTCACAGTGATCTCTCATGCTCTTATAATATGTAAATATTATATACCATTTAAATATTATACTTTTTGTAGATTTCATTATTATTTGAAATATTGTAACTTGGGATGTGATGATGATTTGTGATCACCCCAGAAATGACCAGCCTGATACCCCATACTGTTGCAATATATATTGTGCCAGGCATTATCAAATGTCCATGCACAAAATCTGCTGTAAAGAATATTACAGCAGATACATTTATGAATTTGTAGATATTAAGCACAACAAATATATAAATGTGCTATATTAATAATGGAGTGGTCTGAGCATTAAAATACCAACACACACCAATTTAAATAATATGAAATTGACATAGAAAATATTGTAGTAAACTCATGTATTTTTTTTGGTTTTATATTTCCTTTTTGTATATGTTTTATGATATGTTATTTTATGTATTTGGCTTTCTCTGAAAAATTCAAATAGAGAAAAGCAATTGTTCCAAAATAATTGTACATATTTTTTTTTAATTACTTTTCTAAAAACTAATTTATTCTGTAAACTAAGAATGTTAATTGCTTGTGCAAAAATCTGGTCAAAAGCAAAATGTTTGATAATGCTTTAATTAAACTGTTATCTTTTTAAAAATTCTTTTGAATTGATTTTGTGAGCAAGTGGTCTGATGAATCAATAAGGAATGTTATAATCTAAATGATAAGATAAATTGGAAGGATTGGCTGATTCATGCTTCTCAGGGGGCTAGTGGGATTGATATAGTTTGGTCAGGGCAGTGAGATTCATTCGGTTGTTAGCAGCCATTCTGGGCAAGTCATTTTTTTTCGTTCCTCCAGAATTCTCCAAGCGATCAGCTAATTAGAGAGTCATTTATGAATAGTACTATTAGTGACATTCGTTAGAACAAATCCTTAATACAGTTCTTTTAAGAACTCTTATCTTTGTGGATTCGAATAACTATTGGAGACAGCCTATGAAAATTTATTAAATAATCCTCATTACTATTTAGATATATATAAAAAAAAAGAAGATATAAAGCAATATACTAGAGATTCCGGCAAAATGACCGTGGGGTAGACAACTAGACAGTACACCGCCCTTTCTCTGTCCTAAGCCGCCCAGATGTGACCACGCCAGTTCCAACCGCCCAGGAGGATGGCCAGTGCCGCCTTACTAAATGGAAGAAATCGTCACCACACAGCCAGTTAACTTGAAGCCCACTCAGCCCAGAGGAGAAGAATGAAGACGCAGATATAAGTTTATTTTAAGATATTTATTAACATTGAAATAATTAACTTTTCTATTTCCGATTAAATATATATTTTTTTTTATTATTATTATTTATCATTTAAAAATGAGAGAGTCTCTCGCATATGTATAAATTTACGGTTATTGCGGTCATAAATGGTAAAGCTTTTACTTAAATCCTTTGAGTGAATTTTTCTATTTCAAATTAGTATTTTCAGCAAAGATCGCAATGAGATTTTTTTTTTGTTGTTGTTGTTATTGCTATTCGTTTTGCTGTTGTTGTTATTCCTGAAATTCGTCAAATATAAATATGCATGTAGATATATGTATGCGTTCATACGCTTATTATATTCGGTAAATATGATATCTCATGCTGAATATCTAAAAATGTATTTAACCGGATATCCTTTTTAAGTTTTTTTTTTTTTTTTTTGTGACTGCTACACCTCACGATGAGTGTAAGAAGGGATTGATTTATTACAGGTTCCCTGGAAGCAAGTACTCTAATAACTTTATATTTAAAATAATAGTAAGTGTATAATTTGGCTGCACGTATATACATGTATAGAAATTTATCTTTGGCAAAACGGAAATAGATACAGTACCTTATGGTGAGTACGATATGGTATCTGAGCCCATGCAACATATTGACTTGTTGAAAATATGAAATTAGTGATATATTTCATTGTGCAAATATGCATAGTTCCATTATTATATTTCCTATCAATAAAAAGGTTTTAAAGTTATCAGTAAAGGCGTATGCCTGTATGACCGAAAATCTCATATCTGTATATCAAATCACACAAATTAAAATTTATTTCTATTGGGTAAAAAGAGCTCAGACCACTTCCATTACTTATAAACATTGTAAATAGCTTTAGGGATTTATTATTATTTTATTTCAAATTGTGTTTATCGATTTCAATGCATACATGGGTTGTTATCATTAATTATTTAGTATTTTTTTTTTTATTATATCATCATTAGTATGAAATGGTGGTGGGTATTTGGGATTAAATAAATATTTAATCATAATATTAAACTTGTTTCGGTTTCGTATTATTATTTATATTGATAAAAATGTGTTCTTTCCTTATCAACCACGTACCTGTAATAATCATTTAACTTACCCATTTGAAGACCCTAGATGTAGAGTGACTGAGCTAGCCACAAAGGGATATCGCTCTACCGGGGTGTTGAATCTTGTTCTCATGCTTCGCTGGACATATGGTTTTGCACATCCTTCTGGGAGGGAAAAAAAATTCATTTTTTATTCTTTTCTAGAAGTGGCGCGCAAAGGTCTATTTTGTAAATAGATTTTTCAAAGGTGTGTACTTGCCATTGTTCTAAATATTCGGGCATTCAAATAAGATATCAACAAAAGGGTGTTTTTAACTGGAAGAGTCCTGTCAATCCACTCTTCTATCAGTTTGGCTAGAAGTACCCATATACATGAGTACAGACAATCGGCTAGATTGGTATCCATTTCTTTTCCTGTTAAATCTTGTTCACTTCATGCTCAGTGCAAGATTCGGATCAGGAAATCCGCAGGGAGAATGGACCGGTACAGTAAAACTGGCGCACAACGTGTTTTAAATGTAAAAATGGTACAATTAAGGAAAGAACAAGCTAAATTATAGAAATGTGTAAATAACGGTAAAAATAATTTACGTGCCGTAGGTATATATAAACTCTATCTAGGTGAAATAAAAACTAAATTAAATGTTAAATATGAGAAGTTATATAAAGTTTGATCGTTAGTTGTTTTTTTTTCTAAATATATAGTGTAATTAATAGGCCGTACAAATGAACACGCTTGGTTTGCTATATATATTTTTTGAAGATATTCTTAGTTAATTAAAAATATTTTACTCAGAAATTTGCAGTTCCAAAATGATAGTTTATTCTTTGTAGCGACGGATATTTAATATATATTTATGATTCAAATTGTTAGCAATAAATCAAATGCTCACACTCTATTCTATAAATATACCGGATAAATAAAATAGACTTCGAAGTTATTTTAAATAAGTATACATGTAATATATTGACGTTGATATTTTGTTATATAGAGTATTGATTTTTTCATCTTAATAATTGCTTAACAATTTTCACTTTAAACAGAGTCGCTAACATTTTATTAGATAAATAAAGTTGCCGTTTTAAACTGAGTAAAAACTGACGTCTCATGTGTAATTAAAATAGAAATAAACTATATAAAAATTATTAAACGAATGAGTGGAGGAAAGTAGGTCACACACTGTATATATACGTATATAAATGGTCGGAGGTTTTACAAATAAAAGTAATAGGTTATTATAGCGTAATATTTTTAGAATAACTTACAGTTGAATTTGATGTTTTCTTGTTTTGTTTTGAAAGAGAGAGAAAATAGACATTTTAGATATAAGTATAAGACCCGTTTTTCAAAATTGTGTAATATTTAAAATAACTTATACTTGAAGATGTTTTTGTTTTTTTGTTTTTTTTTAAAAAAAAAGAATGGGTATAATAAAATGTGTTTATACTAGCATAACGAAATAGAGTTTCGTACGTTAAACGTGATTTTTTTTTACTATCTATAAATAAGGTTAGATAGACGTAGGTAGACATGGGCGGAGTGGTTGAAACAGGGCGTAGAAAAGACACATAATCGGCGATTGGAATGGGGCAGATTTGGGTGCGCGGTGTACTGCGTGTTTAAAAATAAAACATAATGGAAGAAACGTTAGTGTATATAAAACAAGAAATGGCCAGAATACCACAAAGGATAAATGAACTGACTCAACAACTCTCGGAAAACACTGCATACACGAACCAAAGAATGGAGGAGTTCAAACGTGAAATGTCAAAGGAAATCGAAACAAAATTTTATAGCTTTAAAAATGAGATACACGAAAGAGAAAAGGGACAATCTTACTCTTGCAATATAAACCAATTTTTAAAAATAAAGATATTTGAGGGACAAACAGATGAAGCCCCTATCGAGCATATTAAAAGCTTAGAAACATATTTCCAAGTGAATCAAATTAATGACTTTGGTAAACTGGCAATTGCCTACAATCACCTCCATGGCGATGCTCTAATATGGTGGCAGTCTTTGTTCCACCATCCCAAAACATTTGAGGATTATAAAAAGATATTGTTAAAAAGTTTTTGGAGTGAACAGTGCCAAGATATGATCCTGCAACAAGTCATGCAGGAAAAATATAAAGAGAATACTGGCGAAAATTATTCGAAATTTTTCAGAAGACAAGCAGCTAGACTTCAGACACTGAAAGTATGCCACATATCAGAGGGGCTAATAGTCATGATAATCCGCCGTAATTTGCCACTTCATGTTGAACAAATGGTGCTCACCGCAAGGACAGATTCAGTGCAACAAATGGATGAATTATTAAATGAGATAGACATGAGCAACCAATACAAGCTATCAGCAAAGGTTTGGGAAGATAAACATACCAATCACACAAACAGGAACAAAAATGAAGAGTTCTGTGGCCACATCATAAAACCATGGACTAATATGGACAAAGAAATATCAAACTTGATATGTTCATGGGAAGATAGAGTGCCTGAATATGCTCCTCAAAGTTGTCCTGAGATCAGTCTGACAATGGAGGGACTTGAAGTCACGGCCATGCTGGATTCGGGCAGTCAAATATCTGTAATATCAGAAGATCTATACCACCGCATTGTAACAAAAAACCCAAGCATAGAAATCTTACCTTTGAAGACAGCACAAATAACATTAGCAAACAACCGGAAAGCAAATCTTCTGCCTAAGCAAATTTGGGTACAGATGCACATACAGCATAAGATGGTATACCAAGTGTTTTTAATAATGACCAGTCTTATCCATGAAGTTGTGTTGGGTTCAGATTTCCTACACAAAAACAGATGCATTTTGGATTATGAACATCAGCTGGTAGTGTGCAATGACAAACAAATTGAAATGCTAACACCCCACTTACATGATGATACTGAGGCATGTTGTATGACCCAACTGGACATGGAGCTGATGGAAGAAAAGGCAAATGGAGCAAAACTGACTTCTGCCACTGAGATGGAAAAACTCAAATCTATGCTTTATACTTATAAAAACATATTTTCTGATAGTCCTGGGCTCATTAAAGGATATAAACAAAGAATCAGATTGAAACCAGGAGAACCGTTCCAAGTGCGATCCTACCCCATACCACACAAATTTAAGGAGGAAGTGGAGAAACAGCTGGAACAAATGTTGAAATGGGGTATCATTGATAAATGCTTTTCCCATACTGTAACCCCCTAGTGGTGGTCAGAAAGAAAAATGGATCCGTGCGGTTATGCCTTGATGCATGCCAACTTAACAGGGCGACAATACCAGATTGTACTATTCCACCTCGTATGCAAGAATTACTCATGAAATTTAAAGACAAAATAATATTTTCCACATTTGACTTAACTGCTAGCTATTGGCAGATAGAATTACATCACACAGATCGCAAATACACAGCTTTTAGATATGGAAGCCACACATATCAATTTAATTGAATGCCTTTTGGCTTAGTTAATAGCGGTGCAGGTTTATTACGATGTCTGGACCAAGTTTTGTCTCAGGAAATCAAGAAAATTTTAACAATATATGTGGACGACGTCGTAGTAGCATCTACATCTCTAGAAGAACACTTCCAACACTTACAAAGATTTTTTGCAGAATGTGAAGCTAAAGGAATCAAAATCAATCTGAAAAAGAGTATATTGATCTCTGAGGAGATAGAATTTTTGGGTCATTTGGTGGGACGAACAGGAATCAAACCTCACCCTGATAAAATCAGTGCAATAAATGACTTCCCTGTACCTAAAACTCGAAAGCACATTCGGTCCTTTGTAGGACTATGCAACTTTTACAACAGGTTCTGTGAAAAATTTGCTGACCGAATGGAACCTTTGTTAAGATTACTCAGGAAAGATACCCGTTGGAACTGGACCAGTGAACAAGAGGAAGCATTCGCTGAGATTAAGAGGGGTTTCATAAAACAAGTAGTGCTGACATACCCAGACTTCGACAAACCTTTTATACTCCAAACTGATAGCAGTGCATATGGATTGGGTGTCACACTATCCCAAGTTCAGCAAGATGGACAGATAGGGGTCCTGTACTTCATAAGCAGGTTGTTGAAAGGACCTGAACGTTATTACACAGTTACAGAAAAAGAAGCCCTTGCAATCGTATGGGCATTTGAGAAATTTTGCTTTATGCTACTAGGCTCTGAAGTGATAGTAATTACGGACCACAAGAGTCTGCAATTTCTAAATCACAGCTATCTCACTAATAGCCGACTAGTTCGCTGGAGTTTGTTTCTCCAAGAGTTTAATTATACGGTGAAACATTGCAAAGGAGCTGAGAATGTGGTGGCTGACATCCTCAGTCATCATCCCATTCAAACTCAACCACAACAACACCTGAAGATAGATCATGCATACATGATAGGCATATCATGTAAGGACAAAGACATAGAGGAACATCTAAAACAAATGTCAAAGAGACAGCATGAAGATAGGGACTTAAACCGGATCATAACACGGTATACACAATCTCCTCAGAAGGATGACAGTACGCTAGGTAAGAAGTGCCGATACAAGATAGAAAAGGAGGTTTTATATTACCAAATTCAAGAAGACATTGATGAATGGAGAGTGATGGTACCACCAGCCATTCGGGGCCTTCTCACTGATTACATTCACCGATTATATGGACATTATGGAACCTCAAAAACTGAATATTGCCTCAAGCGCTGGTTCTATTGGCCTGGGATGCACCGAGACGTAATAAAGATTTTGAACAAATGTGAAATATGCCAGCGTGCAAAACCACTGAATAGAGCATACACAACTCCAATGAAATCAATCATCCCTAACAACTCAAAGGAAATAATGGCCATGGATTTTTATGGTCCTCTGCCACCCTTCAATAGAAAAAGATATTTACTCGTTGTATATGACCTTTTCTCCAAATTTGTGGCAGCCTACCCTTTAGCAAGAACTACAACACGTGAAACTATAAAAGTTCTAGAGTCCTCACATTTTAACACAGTTGGGAAACCAGAAACGATCCTGACAGACCATGGAACCCCTTTCGTATCAGAAGAATGGAACAAATGGGTTACTAAGCGGCAAGTTAAACACGTACTTACATCGATCCGTAACCCCCAAAGTAATCCTTGTGAAAGAGTTATGCGAGAGTTGGGAAGGCTGTTTTGTACATACTTACCGACAAACCACAAGGGATGGGTAAAACAGCTACCTCAGATACTAAATTATATAAACTGGTCTGTTCATGAATCCACTGGATTCCCTTCAACACAGCTACATTTTGGAAAATTTGTACCAAAACTCTTCAAGGCAAATTTCCCAGGGAGCAGAGACAAAACAATTGATATGGAATTAGATAAAAAAAAGGCTCAAGCCCAGATGCATAAGATGAGTCTCAGAAGAAACAAAAGGAAACACAGCACGCACTACCAATTCAAGGTAGGGGACAGAGTGATGGTCAGAACGCCTCATGTGAGCATTCCAGAAAAGTTCCAGTGTAAAAATTTTTTTAACCTTTATGAAGGCCCTTTTGAAATTGTGGACTGCAGTGGGAATAATGCTTTTTAGATTAAAACAGAACAGGGAATAAAGGGCACATACAATGCCCGGGCACTAAAACCCATACCATAGCATCCAGGATGCTCTAGAGATCATCTCACACGTATAGTTCGGAATAAAATCTTAAGACTTTAAATGGTCATACCCATTTAAAAGTCTCATTGGAGAGGGGGGTATTGTGCCAGGCATTATCAAATGTCCATGCACAAAATCTGCTGTAAAGAATATTACAGCAGATACATTTATGAATTTGTAGATATTAAGCACAACAAATATATAAATGTGCTATATTAATAATGGAGTGGTCTGAGCATTAAAATACCAACACACACCAATTTAAATAATATGAAATTGACATAGAAAATATTGTAGTAAACTCATGTATTTTTTTTGGTTTTATATTTCCTTTTTGTATATGTTTTATATGTTATTTTATGTATTTGGCTTTCTCTGAAAAATTCAAATAGAGAAAAGCAATTGTTCCAAAATAATTGTACATATTTTTTTTTAATTACTTTTTTAAAAACTAATTTATTCTGTAAACTAAGAATGTTAATTGCTTGTGCAAAAATCTGGTCAAAAGCAAAATGTTTGATAATGCTTTAATTAAACTGTTATCTTTTTAAAAATTCTTTTGAATTGATTTTGTGAGCAAGTGGTCTGATGAATCAATAAGGAATGTTATAATCTAAATGATAAGATAAATTGGAAGGATTGGCTGATTCATGCTTCTCAGGGGGCTAGTGGGATTGATATAGTTTGGTCAGGGCAGTGAGATTCATTCGGTTGTTGGCAGCCATTCTGGGCAAGTCATTTTTTTTCGTTCCTCCAGAATTCTCCAAGCGATCAGCTAATTAGAGAGTCATTTATGAATAGTACTATTAGTGACATTCGTTAGAACAAATCCTTTATACAGTTCTTTTAAGAACTCTTATCTTTGTGGATTCGAATAACTATTGGAGACAGCCTATGAAAATTTATTAAATAATCCTCGTTACTATTTAGATATATATATAAAAAAAGAAGATATGAAGCAATATACTAGAGATTCCGGAAAAATGACCGTGGGGTAGACAACTAGACAGTACACCGCCCTTTCTCTGTCCTAAGCCGCCCAGATGTGACCACGCCAGTTCCAACCGCCCAGGAGGATGGCCAGTGCCGCCTTACTAAATGGAAGAAATCGTCACCACACAGCCAGTTAACTTGAAGCCCACTCAGCCCAGAGGAGAAGAATGAAGACGCAGATATAAGTTTATTTTAAGATATTTATTAACATTGAAATAATTAACTTTTCTATTTCCGATTAAATATATATATTTTTTTTATTATTATTATTTATCATTTAAAAATGAGAGAGTCTCTCGCATATGTATAAATTTACGGTTATTGCGGTCATAAATGGTAAAGCTTTTACTTAAATCCTTTGAGTGAATTTTTCTATTTCAAATTAGTATTTTCAGCAAAGATCGCAATGAGATTTTTTTTTTTGTTGTTGTTGTTATTGCTATTCGTTTTGCTGTTGTTGTTATTCCTGAAATTCGTCAAATATAAATATGCATGTAGATATATGTATGCGTTCATACGCTTATTATATTCGGTAAATATGATATCTCATGCTGAATATCTAAAAATGTATTTAACCGGATATCCTTTTTAAGTTTTTTTTTTTTTTTTTTTGTGACTGCTACACCTCACGATGAGTGTAAGAAGGGATTGATTTATTACAGGTTCCCTGGAAGCAAGTACTCTAATAACATTATATTTAAAATAATAGTAAGTGTATAATTTGGCTGCACGTATATACATGTATAGAAATTTATCTTTGGCAAAACGGAAATAGATACAGTACCTTATGGTGAGTACGATATGGTATCTGAGCCCATGCAACATATTGACTTGTTGAAAATATGAAATTAGTGATATATTTCATTGTGCAAATATGCATAGTTCCATTATTATATTTCCTATCAATAAAAAGGTTTTAAAGTTATCAGTAAAGGCGTATGCCTGTATGACCGAAAATCTCATATCTGTATATCAAATCACACAAATTAAAATTTATTTCTATTGGGTAAAAAGAGCTCAGACCACTTCCATTACTTATAAACATTGTAAATAGCTTTAGGGATTTATTATTATTTTATTTCAAATTGTGTTTATCGATTTCAATGCATACATGGGTTGTTATCATTAATTATTTAGTATTTTTTTTTTTTTATTATATCATCATTAGTATGAAATGGTGGTGGGTATTTGGGATTAAATAAATATTTAATCATAATATTAAACTTGTTTCGGTTTCGTATTATTATTTATATTGATAAAAATGTGTTCTTTCCTTATCAACCACGTACCTGTAATAATCATTTAACTTACCCATTTGAAGACCCTAGATGTAGAGTGACTGAGCTAGCCACAAAGGGATATCGCTCTACCGGGGTGTTGAATCTTGTTCTCATGCTTCGCTGGACATATGGTATTGCACATCCTTCTGGGAGGGAAAAAAAATTCATTTTTTATTCTTTTCTAGAAGTGGCGTGCAAAGGTCTATTTTGTAAATAGATTTTTCAAAGGTGTGTACTTGCCATTGTTCTAAATATTCGGGCATTCAAATAAGATATCAACAAAAGGGTGTTTTTAACTGGAAGAGTCCTGTCAATCCACTCTTCTATCAGTTTGGCTAGAAGTACCCATATACATGAGTACAGACAATCGGCTAGATTGGTATCCATTTCTTTTCCTGTTAAATCTTGTTCACTTCATGCTCAGTGCAAGATTCGGATCAGGAAATCCGCAGGGAGAATGGACCGGTACAATATTTATATAGATAATATATATATTTTTATTTATTATAATTTATATAAAAAAACAGTATAATGAAAATCATTAATTTTCACTTTTAATAATTTCATATTTAATATAATTAATAATTTTCTTAATATTTTCAAATTTATTTATTAGTAATATTTCATATTGATTAATAAAATGCAATGTTAACAATTAAAAAAAGTAATTCATGAATTAATCTTTTAAAGAATCCTTATTAGATGACTCACAGCCGCTTCAAGTTACTTGAATTCCATTATTTTTAACACTACGGAAAAGATTTTGCACTCTTTTCAAAGATTAAAAAAAGTTCCATAAGCTGCCCTCTCTTGAATTATTTTACAAGTAAAAAATCAATAAAACTGATGCTAAAGTTCTAACAAAGAAGAAAGCTTAGTGCTGATTGGCTCTTTGCCATCAAGAACATTTTGATTGGCTGTCAAGGACAAAGAAAAACACCTAATCAAAGAAAAATGCTACAATCTTTTTTGTTTCATTTTGTAAATGGTAAACAAATGTTTTAGACCATTTTAAAAGTACTTTTTGACAAATTATATATATTATTTTGATAAAATATGCTAAAAATAAAATTATTTGAGAAAAATATTTAAGATTTTAGTAAAAATATTTAAGATTTTAGCAAAAAAATATTTACTTTTCCTCAGCGTAAAACTGAGAAAAAAATCAACTACATCAGCAACTCTTTTTAATTGGTCACTAACTTTCATTTTTAAATTTGCCGTTATCAAACATTTCTATAATAAATAAATAGAAATTTATTTGAAAAAACTTTCGTTCATTTTGATAACCTGACAAATTATTAATATACTTTTTACAAATGAAAAAAGATTAATATATTTTGCGGCTTGAGTATGATTTTGACCAATTAAAAGTTTACACTTTTACCTCACTTGGCCAATAAAGTAACAGTTGTTACAAGGGTTAAACTATATCTTTTCATTTTATATAACATTTGTAAAGTCTAAATGTATTCATATACTCTTATTTATATATAATTTTAGCCACACAGAATTGTAATAAAAAAAACTACACCCGGAAAAACAAAATTGTCAACATGGTTAGCAAATATATTGAAAATGGTTCAACTCATCACAATATATTGATATGCAAACTACATGTTAATCAATTGTGATTCATTTTAAATAATCACAAAATAAACAAATCCATAGCAATTAGGACATTTAAACTTATATGATATAGATACATTTTTAAGTACACCTGGGTCTTTTTATGTGAACTTATTTAACACGATTTTGAAGTTACGTGATTCGTGTTTCACCAGAAGTCGAACTCCGATAATGCGCTATTACTTTAAATAATAAATTTTGTGCACTTATGTTATATTGAAAGTAATAGCACATTATTGGAATTCGACTTTCATTTTAGTAATTTCAATATTTTCATTGCTTTATAATAGTAAGATTTTATGCAATAATGAAATTAAAATCATGATTTCCACATTTTATGTATACACACATTAAATTTTACAAAATTATAATGTAAATTTGTTCAAACATTGTGCGTGTTAATTTTGCATTTTAAATCACATTCTGTTTTTGCTTTTTAAAAAAGAACGTAATTAATTATTACTTTCTTATTAATGACACTAATCATTAACGTGCTCTTATATTCCGAGAACTAAATGGTTGTATGTCTGAATATCGCGAGCTTCATAAACAATTAATAAAATCATCGTCTCAAAGATTAATTACTAATTACGTTGTCCCAGAAAACCATTGACACAACATGAGTGTGAAGTTGGCGCTAGTTGTTTGCAAACGAACGTGTTTTTCGGCAAATAGCTATAATAATTAAAATGTGTATAAAAAAATGTAAATTACAATACTGTAAATTATGCATAAAAATATATTATTTTGAATAAAATTAAATATTATAATTAAAAAAAGTTTGTCTTGTATCAATTTTTTCCAAATTTGAAATTTTTTATTAGTCATATTTTATTTCCTTATTTTTTTTTTGCGCGAATCTTAAAATAATTTTATGTTGGTGCTTTCATTTTGCACGAATTTTGAAAAATCACAGACCACATCCCCCCTTTTTCAATGTAAGTTACATCTATTTTTGCGCAATTTCGTTTGCGCGTGTTTTCTGAAGAACCTATCTATCACATAAAACGAGACCCAGGTGTATTTAAAATATTTGATCTGTAATTCATTTAGAAAAAATGTACAAGTTTTAATTGGTAGATAGGTACATTGATTCCCACAGTACATTTCATTAATGTAGAACGATAATTTTGTTTTTGTATATACACAATTATTTTCTTACCGGAGAGGAAAGAGGCTGTTTTATATATTTTTTTATGTTTATATAAAAAACAATACAAAAGTAAAAACTCTAAACTGTCACTCTAATCTATGTTTAGCTGAGGCAGATGGTAAGGTATGTGATAATTTCAGTTTTGATATTTGAATTATATATATATATATCAAATGTAGTTTAATAAAAGAATAGCAATAATTATCTAATTTGAAATGGTTGGTGTCAAAGTTGTAAATAAAAAATTTGATACGTGTAAATCAAAGTATAAGTATCAAATGAACACTATTAGAAAGAGAATTATGATTTATTTTCTGTTATGTAGTATTCTTCAATAGAAGATTGACTTTTTAAAAAGTACTATGTAAAGTTTAACAAACTATTTAAAATTGCATATAACAAATTATCAGAAGAGAAATTAGACAGTCAAAACTGAAATTAAAATAATCATTAATAATTAATAGTTTATAACATGCTAGAACAAATGGTATGCATTTTAGCATTCATAAGTATATATACACAGGTATGTAAATATACTGTATATACAAGTTGAAAACATGCAAGCACACACACACATATATAAATTCTATATACAGAAAAATTAAATTAAAAGTTAATTGTATCTTCATGTAACTTTTTTTAAAAAATATAATAAGATCTATACTAATAAAATAAAAACCTACCTGTTTTAAATCATACAAAATTGATTTTTCAAATCAGTACTAAGTTTATGTAAGAAAATATCTTAAATACAAGACTCACACAACCCGAGTTGTTTTGCAAACCAAAGCTAATGGCTGTATCAAAAACTCAGTTTGCTTTCATTTTCTATAAACCAAAAATACATCAGGGAAATTATATTTTCTTAAAACAGTTCGTCTCCATTCATATTCTACTCCATTTTTTTTTATAAAAAAAACTCAAATTGACTTCATAAGTTATTTTGATGTTTATAATTGTTTAACATTCATCAGATTTCCTCTAAAAAGTTAATTTATAATTATCTTTTAAAACTCTGGCTGTAAACTTATCACCTTTTGCTTTAGAAAGGAATATCTTATCTGTTGTCATTAGATAAACGAATTAATACCTTAAAGATTAAATGATATCATCAAACCTCAGAAAAAAGGCAAAAGCTTTCAAAAGACTTTTAAGAAATTTCACAAATTTTACTTTGTTAATTTAATATAAATGTTTGTGTTTTTAACAGGTGTAATGTAATTTTGTCTAATGTAATTGATTTTGCTGATATTACACTCCATTACCATGCTATCAAACATTCTCTCACTTTTTTTGTTAAGAAGGCTATTATGAGAATTGAGAAGAATAAATTTAGATTGACTGGGTAAAACTTGTTTGTTGTACAATTAACTGGAATAATTTCATCTATTAATTTAAAATATGAGTATTACATCATTACACTCCTTATACTTAAAAAGCCAATAGAATATTATAATCCTTCATTATAGTGTTACCAAGACAATTTTCTATAATATTCAATTGTTTAAGTATAAGTGTTGTCATGTAATTTATATAAACATTAGAAACCCCTATGTAGTATTTTTAATTGTTGTAGACTTACAAATATGGAAATTTCTTTTACAATTTTTTTTTAAAAATTAATTATTTAATATTTATGAGAGAAAATATTGGGTTGTCGTCGATGAACCAACATATCTCACTGGATGGCGCTGTTTCCGCGGCTGACACGTTCGAACCTGCATTTTCTACAATACAACCTTTTATGTTGTACTACAGATTGCAGGCCGCTATGTCGCGTCGCAGTACAGCATGTATGTTTATGCAGCAAATACATTTTCACAATTCGCACAGTTTATAAAAAGGTTACGGCTTGGGGAGAGGGTGTGTTTTTTTTAATTGGATGGAAATGTTATTTTCATTGGATTTTTTTTTATTTTAAAGTATTGAAATGTTCAGATTTTGTAAAGTAATAATTAACAGACTTTTTCCACCGTAGTGTATTGAAGTTTTAAGTAGTAAATGTTGACGAGATATATGTATAAAGTGAATTGGAATTAGGTAACGCGTCAAGTAACGTACAGTTCGTAACATTTCCACAAGACATTTTAAGATTGTACCCATGTGTATATTTTTGAAATAAAAAAGAGCGTTAACACAAAAATATCCAGTAAGAAAAGTATAATTGTACACTGTTTTTTTAAATGTCATAAAAAGCATATATTATAAACATTATATATATATATATATTTGTCGTTTAAAAAAGTTTTAGTTTCTTTCTTTTCTCTGACTACTGTTATACTTTGTTGAATATAGTTTACGTTTATTGTTATCATTTATTTTATAGATGTTAGTAAAAAAAAATATTTACAAAAATACGATTTTGATATTTTTTATTTTAACCGTAAACCTAACCCTAAAACTAACCCTAAAACTAACCCTAAAACTAACCCTAAAGCTAACCCTAAACTAACCCTAAACTAACCTAAAGCTAACCCTGAAACTAACCGTAACAACTTTTACTTTTAGTTGTGATTTTATTTGAAATAAAAAATAGTGGTAAGCAACAAAAAAAAAAGCCGTAACCCCAGTAAAAAAATCTCCGATAGAAAATTGATTTTTCTAATAAAAAGAAAATTAAAAAAGACGAATCAAATTGTAATTTCTTTATTTTATTTTACATTTAATTTGTATACGTTAATAAAAAATAATATTTAAAAAAAGACGATTTTTTTTTGTTTTTATTTTCGCATTACAAAAAATACATCAAAATGATTATAATTAATGGCCCGTGAATAATCATATTTTATAGTTTTAACATGATAACTGCGCCATCCAGTGGGATATGGTTGCTCATCGACGAGAACCAAATATTGTTTTAAAATGTGATTTTAAATTATAAAAAATTTAATGTGGAATTGATAAAAAAATTCTTCCAAATAATATTAGCATCAAACTATCAAAATCACAAGAAAAACTTTTTTCAGTAATCTTCTTCACTAGGAATCCTAGGCAGTATTTTTTATTGTTGTAAGTTTATAAATAGGTAAATTTGCTGTTTTAATATATATACATATAATTATTTAATATTTATAAGAGAAAATAATATTTTAAATTACAAAAAGTTAATGTGGAATTGGTTATATAAATTTTCATGTTAGTTGGTGTTGACCGACAGTTTTTTTCATTACTAAGTTCAGGGGTGTGGAACATTTTTTCTGCCAAGGATGGATTGGATATTTATAATAACATTCAGGAACCATACAAAATTATTAATTTATTTAATTAATTTATCCTAATAGGTGTTGGTGAGCTTTACAGTTAGTAGGTCAATTTCAACTTGCCCTTTTTAAATAAAAGCTATAATTTTTTTGTGAATTAGAAATAAAGTAACATTATTATTATTAATGACTATTCCACATTTAATTACAATTTTTCCAATTTGCCTTGTAAATATTCTTTGTGACATTTTTATATTCTCGAAATTCTTTTTATGTTCTAGACAGATTAATTCTACACCAGCTAGAATGCATTCATTTATTAATTCCCCTTCAGAAATGTTTTTGAAGTTTCTATTTTGCTGGGGTTTTTTTTTTAAAAAAAAAAGCAATTTGTCTTCACAAAATTTTTTAACTTGTTTGGATTTTTTATAAGAAATGTCAGTCATTTGATGAAACTCCTTTTCAAGATTTCTGTTTTAATATCTCTTTCTTTCCAACAATTTTATTATAATCAGAATATTTAATAAATAGTGTTCTTTATTAATTGACATACTTTCCAGACATATCAGACATTTTGATTTACTCTTTCTTTATATAAAAAAAAATATGCATTGATCCATTTCTATTGAAATAAGCAATTTTCTGTGACAACTTTTTAAATCTTATTCAGTGTAGCCAACATAATAAAAAAATAAAATAAATGCAAAATAATAATAATAAAAGAAAATAAAATTCTAATTTAATTTTTGCAAATAATATGCAAAAATTATTTAAAAAGCAAACAAAATGCCCCTAGCATTATACATTAAATCTGTAGTCAGATAGATCATACAATTTAGAAAATTTATTGAAATATTGCATCTCTTATATTATAAAGATTGGATGTAGTTGAAATCTTAATTTAATATTTGAACTGCATGTGTGTTATACAAGGCCATTGTATATTTGTTTTTGAAAATGCTTGGGGACCATATTAAATGCTTTTTAGAACCGAAAATGGCCCCAGAGATGAAGGTTCTACATTCCTGATTAAATTTTTTTCTGTGTGGTGATATTTTTCAATTCACTTTTTAAAAAATTCAAATTAATAAATCAAACCATCTATATAAAAGCATTTTTGTGAACTTAAACTAAGGAATACATTGGCATCCACAGTAAGTAAATAATATTAGCATCTATTTCCAATTCAGTAAATGACATTAGAATGTATATTTATTTAAGGTTTTTATTATTATTTAAATAATGTTTTGAAATAATACACAATACAAAAAGTTTTTTTTTTACTTTGAATTATTTTCATTAAGAAATGTAACAATTCATAAAAGTCAAAGTTTGTTACATCTTGAATTTCTTTAGCTTAATTAAAACATCTTCATAGTTATTTCAGAATGCATGCCTACATGTGATATTTCACATTGCATGTTGGAGGTTGAACTTGAAGGAGATTCTGTACAGAAACATAAGAATAATATTTATAAGTCTACTAATATAAATTAAACATAATTTTATCAATTGATAATATTTATTGCACCAGCTAATTGATATTTTAGAGAATACATGGATGGTATAAAAAACCAAATTATTATTCATTTATGAGTCACCTGATCTTTAATCATTGAAAGTGCCCGAGTGCACTTCGATTTATATATTTTTAATTTTTGAATCTTTCACTTCACTGCTATGCTAATAATATAAGATACTATGAAGATCAATCAGTAAGCTGTTGGCATGTTTAGGTAATGTTACATTTGCACATTCTCTGAGTTCATTATGAAAATAATGTGATATTATTTATAATAGCAAGATCAAATTTAAAATAAGTCAGATCTATTATGATTTGAGGTAAAGAGCATACCTTGAAATTGGTTCCATAAATTTATAGTTTGTAATTCAGAATTTGAACAATATGTATGTCATTTCTTTTTTTCACCATAAATTAATAGAGAGTATTTAAATACCTTCACTTA
Source organism: Epiperipatus broadwayi (assembly GCA_028023455.1). Classification (NCBI taxonomy): domain Eukaryota; kingdom Metazoa; phylum Onychophora; class Udeonychophora; order Euonychophora; family Peripatidae; genus Epiperipatus; species Epiperipatus broadwayi. The sequence goes on along the minus strand of JAQFVV010000078.1, from coordinate 175,539 downwards.
TAATAATAATATTATAAAATATAGTCAAATACAGTCGGATTAATATATTGACTACATAATTGATTTTGTTATATTGACTATATATAATAAAGTACGTTATTTGTTATAATATTCTATACATAATAAACTTTTTAAACTCAATATGCTCCTAAAGTATATATGTTTTTTTTTTTTTTTTATAATTGTCTTTTTAAGAGTTAGACAAGCGTTGGTGGCCGAGTGGCCAGCACAGCTGCCTTACAAGCAGTTGTCCCGGGTTCGCTTCCCGTCCGCTGCTTTGACACATGAAAAAAAAGTGTTTAAAAGTTTTATGTTTTGAACATACAAAAAAGAGGGAAATATTAAATGAATTATATTCGTGTTGGGATTTAATAATTATGTATTTTGCATTTACAACTTAAATGTAAGCTGAAAAATTAAATAATTATTTATAACCTAATAAAAGTATTAGTAAACAATCTTTAATATTTAACCTATATGACATCACACTTGCAAAATATAATTGTATATACTGTGCCGGACGAAAGATTTTAATTTCGTATATCAATCTATTCTAATACAGAGGGCGCCACCAGATATTAGATTATTTAGAAAAAACTCAAAGGAAAGTAGGAAGACATGCATTGGATGCAGAAGTATGGACAGCAAAGGAGGCAATTCAAGGAGAAATGGGATGGTCAAGTTTTCATATGAGAGATGCAAAAAGTAAAATGAAAATGTTTGGTAGATTGCAGTTTATGGATAATAAAAGAATAGCTAAAATAGTATTTAATTGGGTTATGAGATGGGTGAGAAAGGTAATGCGCTATGCAAAAGATTTGGATAAAGAATTTATATCAGTATATTTGTACAAAAGATGGGATGATTGTGTTAAGAGGATTATTGAGTGTTATAGTAGTAAGGAATGGGATAAAAGAATAAATTTATTAATAAAGACTAGGGAGTTAGAGAGATGGAGAAATAGTATGGAGAGTAAAAAGAGTTTAAATATATATAGAAATAAACAGAATATTAGGTGTGAGTTAATATATGATAATAGTAAGGAAAGTAGTTTATTGTTTAAGGCTCGAACGGGATCTTTAGCTACAAAAGAATATACATGTAAATGGAAAAATATGGGTGATTTATTTTGTAAATTATGTAAGGAAGGAATTGAAAATATTAGGCATTTGTTAATTGAATGTAAATGTTTGAAAACAGAAAGGGTACATATAATGAAGTTGTGGAAAAATAAATATGAAAAGAGTGATTATACAGAAAGTGAATTATTGGTTTTTATGCTAGGTTTGGGAAAAGATAAGGGGGATTTAGATATAAAGGTTATAGAGTTGACAAAAATTATGTTGTGGAAATGGGATAGAGCAGATTATGGGTAAATTTAGAGTGGGGAATGTAAAAGAAAGTGGCTAACAGGTTTATCTGGGCTTAATTGCTGAGATATTCTTGACTTCGTTTAAGGAGAAGCCATAATACATCACATCACATCACATTTAGCTACAAAAGAATATACATGTAAATGGAAAAATATGGGTGATTTATTTTGTAAATTATGTAAGGAAGGAATTGAAAATATTAGGCATTTGTTAATTGAATGTAAATGTTTGAAAACAGAAAGGGTACATATAATGAAGTTGTGGAAAAATAAATATGAAAAGAGTGATTATACAGAAAGTGAATTATTGGTTTTTATGCTGGGTTTGGGAAAAGATAAGGGGGATTTAGATATAAAGGTTATAGAGTTGACAAAAATTATGTTGTGGAAATGGGATAGAGCAGATTATGGGTAAATTTAGAGTGGGGAATGTAAAAGAAAGTGGCTAACAGGTTTATCTGAGCATAATTGCTGAGATATTCTTGACTTCGTTTAAGGAGAAGCCATAATACATCACATCACATCACATGGAAAATTTGTTTACTGTGATCAGAAGAGATGATGATGATGGTTTGCGCCAACTAGACTCAGGGAGAAACAAGAGATCTTAAATTGTTTAGACAATTGAGACAAAAGCACAAAAACAAACATCAGCCAAATTAAGTTTAAACAAATTCTAAAATTTTATTAAGAGACAATAAATTATGAAGTATAATTTATTTATGATGCAATAAATAAAGTTAACTCAGGCATGTACTAGAAATACTAAAGGCAAAGCTATGACAGATCGACTGATCTTATAATAAACGAATTATAAAGGTTAGGAAGCAAATTTTATTCAGCCGAGGATTTACCCCAACATTGGTTTTCACTTTCAGATATTTAAACAATATGTCCTTGAAATAGATTAAAGAAACTAGCACCGACGAGCTTTTCGAGACCCAAAAATGGTCGGACCCCGAATGTCATTATGTCGGTAGGAGTTGCACCTATTATTATGTTTAAAATAACGGTGATTGATCCACCTCAAGAACAACCGAAAAACATGATTGAAAATGAAGGAAAACAATTAAAACTGGTGAATCCCAGCCAAACGATTGGCAAAAATTACTCTAAAATAAGAATTAAAGGTCTCAATAGGAGACAAGCAAATAATTAGAAAACAGTTATGTTTGCCCCAGCATTTAAAGAAAATAAACTTACAAACAAATTCTGAGTACAAGCTCTGATAAATTTAAAGCACTTGTAATAAATACAAAAATAAATCTATCGGAAAGTGCACATGAGTACGAAAATATTTAAAGTTTTAAATACTTTAGCAGAATGAAAGTATCGCTCACCTGTAATTTAAAAAGAGATAGATTTTATCTTCCTGCTTATGGCTCATAAAATTACAAAGAAAAACACAATTCTAATTTCTGCTTTCAGAGATAGAAGAAACGAAATCCCACCTGCGGAAAATTAGACAATAAAGTCGTCAGCCAAAAGATTTTTGGAGGTTTGCGAAAGCACAAACACAATGTTTACAAATTAATTATTGAATAATAAAATAATTACAGGTAAGCATTTAAAATATACATGACTGCCAAAGCATTTATAAAAAGTGAGGCATAATAATATAAAACTCATTCGTCACTCTCCAATAAACAAAAATTGAAAGCAACATGGAATCTAAAAACTAAGATTCCCAGACACACTACAAAATATTAAAAAACACAGCAAATATTAAATATGAGGCTATATTGTTTAGGAATACATATTTATGATTAGATTGAGTGCAGATTTAATGAGAATTAATTTACCCTGGGAAGAATAAAAAAAATAGTTATCTCTCGGTAAAAACAATGTTCACATAGAGTGCGCACTATTATTTTAGTTCATTTCAAGTTCTTTGACAGTGGCAAGGTATAGGCAGTGGGGGATTGTTTATTTTAGGTGTTTATTGCAGGATTGAAGGAAATCTGGCCGGCATGGGTCCATCTTCTGAGTTAAACTAGTACGATATATTATTGGTTATCAAACGTATAGCAGTATATTTTGACACCACGGAGAAAGCAAAATGTTTTAGTAACTACAAATTTTGCTTTTAAAGATTAAATGTTCAAACTGCTAATAAGTACAAGTGTTGAAGAGGTTAATCTGACTGAATATTGGAAATAAGAAGCTGAACGAATCACTCTGATGAAGTGCTGACTTAATCTCTCTAGGTTAGAATAGAATAGACTCTCATGAAATTTTTGGTATTATTTATACCTTCCTCAATTTCCCACGAAAACTAGCCTTGTTGTTTAATTTCTATGCCTAAGGCAGGGCAAATATTAATCTGCAGCTCAATCTAATCTAAGAATTCTACCCAGGTATTATTGAAACGAAAACAACTACAGAAAAATCAAATCTCCACTTTTAGAATTAATTTACAATAATTAAAATAAAAGCAACAGGAATGTAATTAACTAGACAGCTTGTTTTTAATAATCAAATTGATTTAAAAACAAGTGGTATAAGAAAACTATTTCAAAATAAATCGATCAACATTGAAATGATCCGTTTTACAGATAAACGTGAGTGTATTTTGATGCACGTACTCATTTTAAATAATAATGAAAATTTAAACCTTAAACATTTAATGAAAATTAAAAGCTTAATAATTTTTTTTTTTGTAATAACACCATTGAATCGAATTTCAATCCGCTTCAACTGCCTCAAAACGTGATCAAAAAAAAACATTCCTGTAACTTTTTTTTTTTTTAACTATAAACACTTTAAAAATATTCTTAGAAATTCAGCTGAACATTTGCATCACACTCATGAAAAACAAAACAATATTTCATTTTAAACATTTTCCATTTTCATAATCTGTTAACAAAATCTTTTTTATTTTTATTAAAAACAATCCGTCCGATTGCTAAATGCTGAACCCTTAACTTTTGTTCGGCGGTTCTTTTATTCCTTTTACTAATTTACTGAAATAAGTTCTTTTCCCTCTATTATATTTTCTTAGCTTATACAAATTTCTCTTGTCTCTTTCTCATTCTATTCTATTTTCTAGCTCATATAACGGAAAACTGTTTTGCCAAGCAAAACACCTTTCTACTAAGTGTCCCATTTTACTGCTCATACTATCAGCATTAGTATACGGAAAGAATTTATCGTCTACGAACTTTTTGAATGTTTGACCTAAGATCCTTCTATATATGGCTTCTATTTCAACCTTAAAATCATATTTCTTAATCTTTTTTCTAACTCTTTTCTTCTTTTCAAATTCATTTTCACAACAAATCGTTATTAAAACCAATTTATTTTTAGTTTCATGCAGAGGCTCCTCTACCTGCTTTTCTGTCTATACCTTATAACTTTCTTTTATTTCTTTATTTACATTTACTAAATTTTCCACCACACTTTCTACTTGTGACCCTTCTGTGCTTATTTCTAACTTTATTTCCACTTTTTCTGGCCTAGCCTAGCACAATCTTGTGCTACCTTAATTTCTATATCTTTTATGATCTCAACTTTTTCTATTTCCTGATTCTCTTTACTCAATTCATTTTTCATATCTTTTTCCATCTCAACTTTTTTTCTACTTCCTGAGTTTTCTACTCTTCCCGTTATTTCACCCCTCATTTCTTTAATCATTTCTCACTGGCCCTGCTTGATTTCACTATGTTCTTCCTTTGTTTTCGCTTTAAACTCTGCCATAATTACTCGCTGACTTTTCATTTATCTCATCATGTCCATCATCATCTTCATCATTATCTGTGTCTCTGACTCATCTTTTTTAACTACTCCCATTTTCACGCAAGACTAAATTCACTACACTAACTTCTTAAAAACAAATAAAATCTAAAAGCAAATACGATGCTATTTTCTATTTATTAATTATTCATCATATGAAAAAGACGAACTATATTATTTTTTTAAACACTTTTAAATTCGAAAAATTAACTCTGAAAGATTTTTATCTAAAAGAAACACTATTTACTATTTATTGTTTCTAAGCTATTTCATATAAAGGAAAGACGAACTATATTTAACTCTTCAAATAAAATTATTCTGACAGACTTTTTAGACAATACGCTTTTTACTATTTCTAAGTTATTTCATATAAAAGAAAGACGAACCCCTTTCTACCAACAAGCTCCAACAATACATGCAATAATTAACAAAAACCCAACCTCCACCTACTAAATCTTGCCTCTTATACCTGAAATCTTTCTCAATGTCTAAACAACAATCTCACATGGGCTTGAAAACTCGAAGCCCTACACTGGTAGCGCTAAAAATTTATATTATGTGACAGACGAAAGATTTTAATTTCATATATCAATCTATTCTGACACAGAGGGCGCCACCAGATCATTACGTATCTGAATTTGATTATGATTAAAGGAAGAGTAGGAATAGTTGGATTATTACCAAGGTTTGACAAGAGTTATTTGTTAGATAGGGCATGTTCTATAAATGAGAGATTGAAAAAATTGTGTGAGAGAAATAATGTTATGTTTGTGGATGTGTGGGATTGTTTTATTGGAAAGAGAGAGTTATATAGTAAAGATGGGTTGCATTTAGGAAAACAAGGAAGTGAAGTTTTAGGGAGTTGATTTATAAAGAATTTTTTTCGGCAAACTTATAAAGGGGGGTGGGTTTTTAAATTGTAATATTATTAAAAAGAATGGATGGAATATAAGAAGTAAGCAAAAGGAATTTGATTTTGATATAAATATAGATATGGAGAAGGAATGGGTTTGTAAAATTAATGGTAAGAAAGTAATTTATAAATGTAATGGAGAAGAAAGAATTAAAAGAATTTATAAAAGAGTAGTTAGGAAAGAAGAAATTGTTAAAATTGGGTTTTTGAATATGCAAGGTGGTAGGAAACCAGAAAAGTGGATGGAATTAAATAAAACAATTGAAAATGAAGAGCTTGAGGTATTAGCAGTAGTGGAAACACATTTAAGAGAAGAAGAACCTATTTTGGAACAGTTGGTATGGCAGGGTATAAATAGAAAAGAAAAAGAAAAAAGGGGTGGTGGTATAGGTGTTATATCAAAAAAATATTTAAATATTGTTAAATGTCAAGAACACTTGTGGTTTGAAATAAGGTTGGGTAGACAAGAATGGATGGTGGCTATAGTTTATATAGCTACTGGAGATAGTCAAATTATATTGGAGTGGAATAGTAACATATACGAATGTTTAGTTAAGGATATACAAAGTTTTAAAGAAAAGGGGAAGAGAATAATGGTTATAGGGGATGTGAATGGACATATTGAAGAAATTGATGATGTAGATAATAAAAATGGACAGCTTTTGAAGAATTTTTGTCAGAAAGTGAATTTGAGTATTGGAAATTTATTAAATATTTATGAGGGACAATACACATGGTCCAGAAATAATATATTTCACACAATAGATTATGTATTGGTAGAGAAAGAGGGAATAAATAAAATACGGAAAATTAATGAAGAAAAAGTATGCACTAGTGATCATAATTTCATTGTAATTGAAATGGTTCGTAATGTGATGGAGAATAGAAATAAAAGTAGAAATAATAGTGAAAGATGTGGATGGAGAGTAAGTGATAAGAATAAGTTGGAAGAGTATAAAATACAAGTTGAAGAAATAATGGAAGAGTGGGTTGGGGATGAGTATAAGGATTGGTGTAAGGAAGTAGAAAAAGTTGCAAATAGGGTTTTAGGTGAGAATATTGAAAAGAATAAAAGTAATAAAAAAATTAAAATTAGTAAAAGTGTAAAAGAAAGGAAAGAAGCATGTAGAGAATATAAGTGTGCTATTAAGAATAAGGAAAGTGAAAAAGATATTAATGCTAAATGGGAAAAGTACTTAGAAAAGAAGAAGTTGGCTAAAATAGATATTTATAGAGAGAGAATGAAATTGAATAGTAAATTGTTGGAGGATATTAATAAAAGTGGAAGAGATGGAAGTAAAAAATTTTGGAATTATATTAAAAGGAGAAATGTAGGGGAGAGAGAGTTAGTATTACTAGATGATGAGGGAACTGAGTGTAGTTCTAGAGAAGATTTAGAGAGAATCTTAAATAGTTATATAATGAATATAGAAAAGATGTTAGATGTGAATGATAGAATATTAGAAAATATGAAAGAATATAGTAATGGAAATATTAGTTTTTCAGAAAATGAACTAAATGAGGTAGAGAAGAAATTGAAAAGTGGGAAGGCAAGAGGTTTAGATGGATGGGCAGCAGAGATAGTAATGAATTTAGGATATAGGGCAAAAGTAAAGTTATTATCCTGTTTTAATAAAATGGCACAGAATAGAGTTTTCCCAAGTAGTTGGAGTAATACAAGAGTAAGGTTATTATTTAAAGGAAAGTGTAAGGATCATAGAAAGTTGAATAATTATAGACCGATAGCGGTAACATCAGTTTTATATAAAGTTTTCTCGTATATGGTGGCTAGTAAAGTTGTAAAATGGATGGAAGGGAATAATGTAGTGGGTGAAATGCAAGGAGGTTTTAGATTAGATAGGCATATAGGAGATAGTTTATTTGTAGTTACACAACTTATGGATATGAGTAGGAATGCAGATAAACAGTTATATATGAGTTTTATAGATATAGAGAAGGCATATGATAGAGTAAATAGAAATAGATTATGGATAAGTTTAGCAAATTTGGGAATGGATGAAGCTTTAATGGATATTATTAAGAAATTATATGAAAATAATTATTATATATATCAATTAGAGAATATAGAATCAATTAAAGTTAAAAATGGTGTGGGACTAAGGCAAGGATGCCCTATGTCACCTATTTTGTTTGTGTTGTATTTGAGTGAAATGGAAAGAGCAATAGAAAGATTAGGAAGAGGGATAGAGATACCGTTAATAGGTAGTAAGGGAGTATATATTTTGTCAGGTCTTTTTTTTGCAGATGATATATTTTTGTGTGCAGAAAAAAGAGAAGATATGGAAGTTATGTTGAGGACATGTGCAAAGGTGGATAAAGAGAATACTGAGAGAAGATGTAGAATTTTTATTGGGAGATTTTAAGTTAAGTGTGGTGAATAGATATAGTTATTTGGGAATTATTTTAAGTAATCAGAAAAATTATTTGGATGAATGGGAGAAAAAATTGATAAATGAAGCAAAGAAAAGAAAGGGATTGATAAAGAAATTAACAGTATTTTCATATAATAAATATGATGTAGCTAGAATTATATGGAAAGGAGTTGCAGTAGCAGGGTTAACATATGGTAATGATGCATTATATGTTAGTAAAAAGATATTAGATTATTTAGAAAAAGCTCAAAGTGAAGTAGGAAGACATGCATTGGATGCAGAAATATGGACAGCAAGGGAGGCAATTCAAGGAGAAATGGGATGGTCAAGTTTTCATATGAGAGATGAAAAAAGTAAAATGAAAATGTTTGGTAGATTGCAGTTTATGGATAATAAAAGAATAGCTAAAATAGTATTTAATTGGGTTATGAGTAAAGGGCAGGTAACAAGATGGGTGAGAAAGGTAATGCGCTATGCAAAAGATTTGGATAAAGAATTTATATCAGTATATTTGTACAAAAGATGGGATGATTGTGTTAAGAGGATTATTGAGTGTTATAGTAGTAAGGAATGGGATAAAAGAATAAATTTATTAATAAAGACTAAGGAGTTAGAGAGATGGAGAAATAGTATGGAGAGTAAAAAGAGTTTAAATATATATAGAAATAAACAGAATATTAGGTGTGAGTTAATATATGATAATAGTAAGGAAAGTAGTTTATTGTTTAAGGCTCGAACGGGATCTTTAGCTACAAAAGAATATACATGTAAATGGAAAAATATGGGTGATTTATTTTGTAAATTATGTAAGGAAGGAATTGAAAATATTAGGCATTTGTTAATTGAATGTAAATGTTTGAAAACAGAAAGGCTACATATAATGAAGTTGTGGAAAAATAAATATGAAAAGAGTGATTATACAGAAAGTGAATTATTGGTTTTTATGCTAGGTTTGGGAAAAGATAAGGGGGATTTAGATATAAAGGTTATAGAGTTGACAAAAATTATGTTGTGGAAATGGGATAGAGCAGATTATGGGTAAATTTAGAGTGGGGAATGTAAAAGAAAGTGGCTAACAGGTTTATCTGGGCTTAATTGCTGAGATATTCTTGACTTCGTTTAAGGAGAAGTCATAATACATCACATCACATCACATGGAAAATTTGTTTGCTGTGATCAGAATAGATGATGATGATGGTTTGTGCTGACTAGACTCATGGAGAAACAAGAGATATTAAATTGTTTAGACAATTGAGACAAAAGCATAAAGACAAACGTCAGCCAAATTAAGTTTAAACAAATTCTAAAATTTTATTAAGAGACAATAAATTATGAAGTATAATTTATTTATGATGCAATAAATAGGGTTAACTCAGGCGTGTACCAGAAATACTAAAGGCAAAGCTATGACAGACCGACTGATCTTCTAATAAACGAATTATAAAGGGAGGAAGCAAATTTTATTCAGTCGAGAATTTACCCAAATATTGGTTTTCACTTTCAGATATTTATACAATATGTCCTTGAAATATATCAAAGAAACCAACGCCGACAAGCTTTTCAAGACCCAAAAATGGTCGGACCCTGAATGTCATTATGTCGGTAGGAGCTGCACCTATTATTACGTTTAAAATAACAGTGATTGATCCATCTCAAGAACAACCAAAAAACATGATTAAAAATGAAGGAAAACAATTAAAACTGGTGAATCCCAGCCAAACGATTGGCGAAAATTACTCTAAAATAAGAGACGAGCAAATAATTAGAAAAACAGTTATGTCTGCCCCAGCATTTAAAGAAAATAAACTTACAAAAAAATTCTGAATACACGCTCTGATAAATTTAAAGCACACGTAATAAATACAAAAATAAATCTATCGGAGAGTGCACATGAGTCCGAAAATATTAAAAGTTTTAAATACTTTAGCAGAACGAAAGTATTGCTCACCTGTAATTTAAAAAGGGATTGATTTTATCTTCCTGCTGATGGCTCATAAAATTACAAAGAAAAACACAATTCTAATTTCTGCTTTCAGAGATAGAAGAAACAAAATCCCACCTGCAGAAAATTAGACAATAAAGTCGTCAGCCAAAAGATTTATGGAGGTTTGCGAAAGCGCAAATACAGTGTTTATAAATTAATTATTGAATAATAAAATAATTACAGGTAAGCATTTAAAATATACATGACTGCCAAAGCATTTATAAAAAGCGAGGCATAAAAATATAAAACTCATTCGTAACTCTCCAATAAACAAAAATTGAAAGCAACTTGGTATCTTAAAACTAAGATTCCAAGACACACTACAAAATATTAGAAAACACAGCAAATATTAAATATGAGGCTATATTGTTTAGAAATACATATTTATGATTAGATTGAGTGGAGATTTAATGAGAATTAATTTCCCTGGGAAGAATAAAAAAAAATAGTTACTTCTCGGTAAAAACAATGTTCACGTAGAGTGCACACTATTATTTTAGTTCATTTCAAGTTCTTTGACAGCGGCAAGGTAGAGGCAGCGGGGGCTTGTTTATTTTAGGTGTTCATTGCAGAATTGAAGGAAAGCTGGCCGGCATGGGTCCGTCTTCTGAGTTAAACTAGCATGACATATCGTTGGTTATCAAACATATAGCAGTATATTTTGACATCACGGAGAAAGCAAAATTGTTTTAGTAACTGCAAATTTTGCTTTTAAAGATTAAATGTTCAAACTGCTAATGGTACAAACGTTGAAGAGGTTAATTTGACTGAATATTGGAAATAAAAAGCTGAACAAATCACTCTGACGAAGTGCTGACTTAATCTCTCTAGGTTAGAATAGAATAGACTCTCGTGATCTCCAGCTCAATCTAATCTAAGAATTCTACTCAGGTATTATTGAAACGAAAACTACAGAAAAATCAAATCTTTGCTTTTAGAATTAATTTACAATAAATAAAATAAAAGCAACAGGAATGTAATTAACTAGCCAGCTTGTTTTTAATAATCAAATTGATTTAAAAACAAGTGGTATAAGAAAACTATTTCAAAATAAATCGATCAACATTGAAATAATCCGTTTTACAGATAAACGCGTGTGTATTTTGATACACGTACTCTTTTTAAATAATAATGAAAATTTAAACCTTAAACATTTAATAAAAATTAAAAGCTTAATAAATTTCTGTTTTGTAATAACACCATTGAATCGGATTTCAATCTGGTTCAATACATTCTCTAAAAAGTCCCCTCAAATACTGTATATATAATAAAATGTAAAGCTAAGTATAGTAGGCAAGAAATTAATTAATAAAATTTAGGATACTGGTAAAAAATATTCTAACTTAAACTTAAATAATAAATATTACATATTTTTTTTTGGTACTTTGGAATTAATCCTACTATGACGTATTACTCCGATGATGTATTACTCTAAGTTTGCGATGTTTAAGATAATGTCTCCAAGTAATGTGCAGATGAACTTAATTGATAAAATTTATCCTTAGATACTGTGGAGGCATTATTTTAAACATACCGCAAACTTAGAATAATACATCACCAGATGTAATATGCCATACACATGTAATATGAAAAAATAATGGAGACATATTAATTATGGGGAAAAGGCAAAAAGACATTTAAAAATTAAATAAATATTACCGGGCAAAAACATCATAGGAGTAACATTTCATAGCAAGACTAATACCAAAATACTTTTTCTTTTAGATTCCTGGATAAAAATACTTTAATAATTTTTTTAACATTAATGTAATAATTGTAAATCTTGATAATCACTAACTTAATTTTATATTATTTGCTATTTTTAGCGCACATCGTAATAGTGATTGCTGTTTTATAATATATTGTTTTAATCACGTTAGCATCTTTTTTCTACTTCTTCTTTATATATATATTTTTACAAAATTCTGAATTTTAGAAAATCATAACATTTTGATATTTTTATGTTTAGGCTATCCTTAGAATGTTTTTAATAATAAATATGTACAAAAATTTGGGATAATATATATATATAAGAAACATACATATTCTCATACATATTATTTCTTTATCTATGTACACATACATATAACAGATTTTCGAGTTTATTGTAGGCAAGTATCTTTTCAGCAGCTCCTTTTACAAAAAAAGAATAAAGAAAATACTTTCTCCCAAGACTTGCCAATCAAATCTTTTATTCTAGAGATAAAAATAGTCAGATATCTATTTACTGATCAATATTGTATAGTTGTTTTTTTTTTTTTTTTTTGGGGGGGGGGGGTTGGCAATGGTCTAGTTCCTGAAAGAAAAAATAAATTTTACTGGAACCTAAGAAAAAGTTAAAATTTTATCCAGTCTGGATTCAAACTTTTGCTTTTGATACAATATGTTATGGCTAAACCATGACATTGATAATGCATGTCCTTATATTTTATATAAAATAAATAAAAGAATATTAATTATATATTACTGCATTAGACAATTATGCTATTTTAACATTCAATGCTATCTACAACAACAGAAAATCTCTGGCAGATTTAATGTGTGAATATAAACTAAGGAATAAATTAGTAGTTTTGCATCCCAATGGAAAGATTAGTGTTCCAAATGTGAAGCCAAGCAAATCGTTTTGAATTGGTGAGCCTGTATGATTGAGAGATGTGATACTGAAAAATGGATAAAGAAAACAATAGATAAAATATTATCAAATCAAATATACATGGTTAGTAGAATTAATGATTTGAAGTACAGACACCACATGAACCATATAAAGAAAAAAGAGTCAGTGGAATTGCAGCTGGAAATATGGCAAGATGCAAATATGTAGTAGGCAGAGAGTGATGAGAGAAGCAACATGGAAACAAAAGACAGAGGAAAAACAGTTAATCGATGAAAACAGTGATGAAATTGCAGAAGAAATTTAAATGAAACTGGAAATAAATGAATCGCCCAGACCTGGGTGCATCAAAATTTAACCAGATAGATGGAATAATTATGTGTAAGAAACACAATTTCTGGAGTTGGGGAAGGAATTGTATTTTAATTTCAATAAATATTTTAGAATAAAAAATATCTATAAGAATACTCTAGAAGTTAAATTTAAATGTATTAATTAATGACAATGGAAAGGAATGAATTATAGATATAAGAAAATAAATAGAGTTATGTAATTAAATGTTTCTATAGACTAAATGAGAAGAATGGAAGAACAAATTTTGAACTAATTAGAATAAAGATAAAATCTTATGAAAATAGTAGATCCTGAAAGTGAAATTAATTAAATGCTTTCACAAAGGAATTTTTCTGATAAGAAAACAATTAAACAGCAGACTATAAAAACTCGGGATTATAGATTTGTGCTCTTTTTCTCTGTTGTGTTGGTGAAGTGCTATTGGGCTCGCAATGAGTGTCATTGGTCACCAGTCAACATCTGTAAGGGAATAAACCCTGATGTTTCAGAATCTGATGATATAAAAATCCAATTAATATTGAAAGCAGATTGTCCTGATCTTATTTTGTTTTATGTAAGCCTAAAGAACTCTTAGGTTTTAACTTGAGGAACTTATAATTTATTTAGTGTAGTTGTGGAAAGTGACAATCCTTTAAATAAGACAGTAATTGTTGAACAATATTGAAAGAGTGTTTAAAGTCTTTTAGAACTCTGTGATCATTTATTTGTTTGTATATTAATTATATTTAAGCTAGTATATATATTCTAGTTTTGAGTTTGTATAACTTATAATAAATCTTTAGTACTAAATTTAGTTTTAGTTATTAATTAATTGTGGTTTGCTCCTTCAAGAGTCATGGCAAATATAACAACACAATGTTCTGAAGTTATAGAATAAAGAAAAGATAAGAGAAATAAAAGAGATATAGTACACCAGTGTGGGAAATAGAAGCTGAAAGGAAGGATAAAAGAGGCAATGAAGAACATGAATCTAGAAGATCTAAAATTAAACAATCATAAGGCTGGTTATGAGGAAACTAAAGAAATATAATATGAGATGACAGAGTTTAAACAGTGGTTGGTGCACCCAGTGGTTTGGAGAAATCAGTCCCAGTATAAATCAGTTCTTAAAAATTGATGTGCTTAAAGATCAAATAGGTGAAGCACCTGTGGAATGTTATGAAGCTTCAATTAACTGTGTCAAATATAGCTGGATTATCTATGATCCTGCTGTTGAGATGGAAAAAGAGAATGATACATTTTTCTGGTCATCTAAAATAGAATCACCAGCATCACTCAAAAAATACTGGGAAAGAAATAAAGATTAAATCTTAATGAAATATGAAAAGTCTAAAAGGTTGATGACAGCAGACTTAATAAAAACAATAAAGGATTTGTTTTAAAATAAAGCAGTAGAGTTTGATAATAGTAATTCTGACCATATTACAAATAGTAATTTTTTTGAACTTATATAATGATTCTTAAAATATCTCTAGATAACAAGTACCACAATTTTTTTAAGTACAACTTATGTTGACATAAATAAAAATATAATACTGTTATTGAAGCTGTTTAATTATAAAAATATATAACTGAATGATAAAATAAGTGATGAGTGATTTATCTTGTGGGTTGATACCTATGATAGACTGGAAGTGTAGTTACTTGACATGAATAATGGTAACTTATAATGAAACCATACCTTTTAAGAGAAATGATCCTTTGTGTATTATAGGTCATTATAGAGTAGAAATATTATAATTCTATCTGTATATGTCCAGTCTGTGATTTGGTCTATAATTTTTATTATTAGTTATCATATCGAAGTTTTCACTTGTGAACTGATACCAATGTATGAGGGTTGAATATAACTCCTTGCTTCTAGTGTATTATGATATTCCAGTCATTGACTTGATATACTTTTCTTATTAGTAATTACATCAAAGTTATAAGACTATACTTGTAGTATAAATCCAGTATAAGTATTGAATAAATTCCCTACCTTCTAGTGTATTTGTGCTCAGGTATTATTTAGCTGTATCTCAGTTTCCAGTGGACTTATTACTATGTGATTATGCATGTGGTCAGCACGAGCAGAAATTCAATGGGTAGCATTTGTTAATAAAAATTTCCACGTGCAGTTGTTTAATCTAAAAGAAAATGTGAAGGTGATAAGAGGACTGTATCATTAGAGTTAAAATGTTGAAGGATAAAATGAGGAAAAAAATATTTGTTTTTATTATTTAACAAATATACTGCTGTCTTATTTTTTTAAATGGGGCTATATAGAGGTCACTAGCATACATTGTAAAAATAGTAAGATTATGTTGTGGAAATGGGATGGGGCAGAATATTGGAAGACTTAAGAGTGGGGAATGGAGAATAAAATGGCTAACAGGTTTATCTGGGCATAATTGCTGAGATATTCATGACTTCGTTTAAGGAGAAGCCAAATACATCACATCACATCAGTAAGCGTGTTTTCAGTAATGAAATTTATTTAAAGTTCTTTGAAATTTAAAGTATTATTTTTTTAAGGTTCATGTATGTGTGCATGGGTGAGAGCTATATAAAAGCATGGGTGAATAAACAAAAAAAAAATATAACATTTATTCAAATAAATTTGAATTGAAGAATACATTTATTAAAGTAACTTTGAATTGAATAATTTATTCCATATAAGATCCTTAAATTTTTAATGCAAGAGTTTGAAATAATTATTAGTTTTCAAAAAAAAAAAAAATTAATTTGATCAGATTTACTGATAACAAAAATTAATCTGCATCAATGATTAAAAGATAAAGTGTCTAATTTATTTTATAGTTTTAATTACTGGTCTATAATATATTTTAATTTTTAAAAAAGTAAAAGAATTCATAAAGAAGAGAGTAAAATATCACTTCTGGGTTTTTTTTGGTCTGGGCTAGAGTGTGTAGTTCTAATTATTGAAAAGGGAAGTATAAACTTTTTTTAGCTGTTTTAAACTCTTGACGCGGCTGAAAAATGCATCACGGTTTGGAAAATTAGGCTGCTGTAGTATATGAAACAATAATTGGCCTTGCTAGAAACAGAACATTTGCTCTATGGAATTCAAGGATTATTTGTTAATACAGACAGTGAATAAACTGTGCTAATTAATCTAAAGTGTGCCAATTTGCCGTAAATCATGTAGACTTGTGGAAATTTCCTGAGTTCAAACTTCAATGCAATAACGCTGAATTGACTATATCTCTGGTAGAATAATTTTGTTTGAAAATGGAACATTTAAAATAAAATGATTTGAAGGAAAATCATCATGATTTTTACCCTAATCTGATTAGTAAGGAAAGTTCCAAAAATAAAAACATCATGGTAAGAATATTCCATTTTGAAACTTTAAAAATACAACAATATATTGAAAAGGCCTTACGTCAGTACAATCTAATTATATGTATTAGTTGCTAAGTTTATTTTTATCTACTCATTTTTTATTATCTAGTGTATGAATGCATTCTAAAATAATTATTTTAAACTTTGTGTGTGCATGTATATATGTGTTATTATTAATTGTAACTGTTAAATAAATTATTAGTTTACAAAATTAAAGTCAGCTAACTTTCGCATTAACTTTAGCATTTATTAATTCGATATTTATATATGTAATTTTAATTAGAGAGAATATTTAACCACTGAGAAGATGTCGGAATGTTCTTATAAATTGAGAGATCATAGGATTTGAAATAGTTCATTCAGCATGTTGCCCTAGTAGAGGCTATAAATGCATGCCTTTTTATGTGAATTAAATTATGTTGAGTGATAAAACTATTTTAAATCACTGGTGTTGATTGGGAAATATAATCTGTTTTAGGTTCAGTCATCTCCATTATTATCTTCTTTATATATGACTATTTTCCTTGTTTAAAAGGGTGTCCCTCATTGTTATCAGTACAGTATGTATTGATAAATGAACTAAACATTAATCTTTAAGGAGACAGACTCCAATATGCAATGTATATATTGTTTCTATATACCCATTACTTGATAATAAGAAAATCTACATCTAATTTCTAAGCTTTTGCACATATGCTTAGTCCATCTGCTATTTTTTAGGTGGAAGTTCTACATATATATATTATAACGGTCCAAGAAGAAGTGGAAGTTACAATCTTACCGTATCTGCGCTACAGGGCGCCACCAGTCAATTTGAACATGGAAAATTTATAGAGTAGGCAGATATGTGCTGTTAAAGATCCAACTTTTATTTATTAAGACCGTCAGCCCAAGTCACTAGCTCAGTGAGATGCAGAGATTTATAAAATATAAATTATTTAAAATAAATCAATATAAAAAAATAAAAGCCACTGCCAGTAATTAACACACAAACAACATTTATTAATGCACATATATAATCATTTAAAATTTGAGGAATAACATTTATTATTTTAGATTTTAATATTAACTTTTAATTTAAATTATTATTTTAAAATTTTAAACTATCCGCACAGATGAATTTAATAATATTTTTTAAGAGTGTTGAGTATAAATAAACTACATAGATTGCATTTGAAAAGAAAATATTCTATCCCTGATTTAACCTTAGGCCAAAAGTTCGCAGCCAAACCAATGTCAATCCATCTGATATATCGATGTATTCAATGCAGTATGAATACGACAGCACAAATACCATATTGTTAGGAATGTACATCTCAATAGTGTGGTTAAGAAGACATTGATTCTCATCCAGACAGGAATGTTACATCTGTCTGGCAAAAAGAACAATAAAAAAACTCCATAGGAAGGGACTGCATTTTCTGTCTTACTATCCCCTTCCATAGGCAAAAAGAGGGTGTGCGGCATATAATGTGATCCTGCACATAGCGAACCTCATACTACCTTTACTAATTACACCAATATATGTGATCCATTGACCCAATCTAACTACAAAACAAATATCCTAAGATTAACCCTCCCTTAATTAATTAATATAACTTTACAAATCTATATAGCCATTCATGCCCAACTTAAATTTAACATTTATATAATTTTGCACAGATAAATTTTATAATAGTTTGTTTTTTAATGTTGAGTACAGATCAACTACACGGTTAAAAACATTTCAAAATAAACATAAATGATCAAAATATAAAGTCATTGATGGAATTGCAGAGGAAAATGTACAAGAAACCCAATGGCATTCATCATAAGATGCCGCATTGACACCAATAGCTTAAAAGACATCCGAATAAATACATTTTAGATACTCAACATAAGGTATCATTATTTACCAAATGTCTATATATTCTAATCAAATATGAAAATAAAAACATAATTAAATGTTAATGAATCTATGCAAGCATCTGTACCCAACTTAAATTTAATGCATTTAAATAATTTATACAATAAATATTAATAAAAAAATGGAAATGATTTTTAGCAAACTCAAATGTATAAAAATTAAACATTAATAATTGATTTGAAAGGTCAGATTAAAGTTCATTTAAAAAAATTAGGTTAAGCTTGTCAAATCTTTAAAGTTCTTAATTATAGTCGAAGAACTCCCAGTTCCTGGTGCCAATTCCCATGAAGTCTTTATTTGAAGATTGGTCTATCTGAAGGTGGCCTTAGCTGGTTCAACCCTGGTATTACAGTCATTTCATTTTTAACTAAGTGAGAGAGAGAGCGACAAGTGCATCTTATCGCCCTTCTCACAAAAACAAGTTGGAACTGTTCTTAATTTCAATATTTTTCCTTTTATACTGATTGTCCGGATTCACTGAACAATGGTTTCCTGTTCCAATTTTTTGTTACAGTCTGGGCCTTCATTGCTGCTTCTATTGGACATCTAATTTATTTTTGTTCTCTTATGTATATTTCATCTGACTTTTTTATATAAGATCCCCAAGGGCTAGCTTGCTTTTTAATAATTAATAAGCACATCATTTCCATTTCAGAAATATTTTATCTTTAGATCTTGTACTTTTTTATAAAAAATACGTTCAAATATTTTTTTTTTTTAAAAAGAAAATAATTTTTTAAGTTTTGCATCTGTGCGATATATTATATATGTTAAACAACTTTTAATTTTTTTAGCTTTTAGTTTCTATTTACGAATTTAAAAAAAAAAATTTTTATTCTAATTTTAAATTAATGTAACGGCATATACCGTTACAATATATATAGTTAATTTACATATATAAATTCAGTGCTTGCTAATTTCCTGTAAATTTTTCAAGAATGAATAATAAAATAATTATGTAAGTGCTGTGTGATAATTATTTCCCATAATAAAACTTTATTTACATTAACTATCTCATATACTGTATTCATATTATACCATTTATACAAGTGTGTATCATTCAGTAATATTTAAAAAACTAAAAAAGAAAAAAGTAAAATTTAAAAATCGTCAATGGACACAATTTAATTTTTTTTAGTTAGTATAATTTATTTTTTGATACATACAATGAAAGTTATTTGCGTTGATATTATCTATTTAATTTAATTCAAGTTAAAATTGGAAAGTAGTGAGTACAGATTGTTTATCCAGATAAATGAAAGAAAGACATTATTCTAATTAAAGATGGCAGAAATAATGTAAAAAAAAAAGACTTTGTAGTTAAAAATACAAAATAAATATATAAAATTATCTACTTGTATTTTGATAATAAAAAAAGATAAGGCCATATGTGCAGAAATCTGAAAACTGATCAAGAGTATAAAAGGAAGAAAATACTTTTGAGCAAGGTCTGGTGTCAGGTTCTTTTTGGGGATTCTCCTGTATAGAGAAATTATCTCTATCCAGGATAGATTACTCATCTTTGAAACCAATTCATCATGTGGGAGTGGGCCAGAGCATTTACAGACATCTTTTTTCATCATGAAGAGGTCACCCCAAAAAGTTTTCATGTTTAGCCTTAGGATGGACCAGGAACATAAAGGATGTTGACAGTGATCAAAATCAACAGTCATAAGTTTTTCAACTCAAGAAATACGTGTATATTACATTCTACATAAATTCACAAAACTTACTGGTAAGCTATTATTATTCATATCCTAACTTATGTCTAGTTATGTTTGCAAACTAAATTTAACTATAAACTTTAACTACGAATTTCAATCACTGATAAAGACATTCATATTTTTTCCATGGATTCTTAAGAAAAAAATTGTAAGAGAACTTTTAATTGTTTGCTGTACATTATTATCCAGATGAGCACATGTATGTTCTTTACAGTCTTATTAATAACTTACCATTTAAATATTTTGATTGTAATAAAATATTTAACACTAATATCAACTTTTCATTGTATGTTCTTAATATTAATTTATTAGATTTTTATTTAAAAATTGGATTTTTGAAATGTATAAATTACTTTTGCCAACATAAGAAATTTCATATAAAAGATTTAAGTGACAAGAAAACAAAATCACAATCTTATTTTAGTTATTTGTTTCTAATTGACAATGTGATGTGATGGATATCAATGGGTTTAATACTCTGGTGCCCTTTTAAATAAACAAAAAACTGATTCTGCCAGCAGTGAAAATTGCAATAAATAATAGATTAGTTAATCGGGAAATATAGTTATGTTCTTGAGATATCTAAACTCATATATGAATGGAAGATTCTTTTTTTTCATAGTTTGATAAACTTGCACTTTATAGTGTGCAATAGAAGGTCTAAATCCAAATGTAAAATGTTACAATATATAGCTCCACATATTATTTGTAACACTATACACATTTCAATTCCTCTCCTCACTTTAAAAAATTAATTTTTATTTCACGCACACACAAAAAAAATAACCATGCAGTCTTTGAGGTTTCAACTGCACTCAGGCAAGCTTTGTTAGAGGTAGATATCTTTTCTTCTGTTGCTTGGTAATTTTCTTCCAGAAAAGATTGTCTTTAAGGGGATAAATCTACTTTTGGCAATATGTCTGAATCATTCAGCAAATCATTTTTCTCAGGTAAGTAATTCTTATTATTTAAAGTTAAGTCATACAGTACTTAAACCTTATTATTTAAAGTTAAGTCCTACAGTTCTTGTACTACATCTGTATTTCCTTCGTCTTTAAATGTAGTATCATTCCATTGAATTAATACTACACTGTTTTTCTAATGATTCCGGATAGCAAACTCTCAAATGATTTATGTATCTCCTCACACTTCTATTATTGTTATTTTGCACTTAAATAATCTGAGGAGAGTGCAAATTGTCAGAATCTCAGCTGTTCTATTTTTAATCAAAATTTGGTAGAACATGCATTTCAAGTCGAGCTTCATGAAATATTTTCATTCTGTAATAAAGGCATTTACTCCCGAACAATTGGAACTGGGTAAGCTCCTTTATTTATATATTTGTTAAGGATCACTTGATAATTTCTGCATAAACAGGCAATCCCATCTGCTTTTAAAATCACTGTAACTGGAGTTGCCTAGGATGACTCTTCCATTGGATTTAGCATGCTTCTCTTGACTCTTGACAAAGTCTTGAATGGTTTCATTAACATTCAATCTTAGGGTGAATAGAACCTTTTGACATTTACATGTAATATGCTGTATGTTTTTGCTAGCTCTATGTTGATCAGTTTTATTTTAAACTTTGCTGGTGTTGATTTGAACAGCTGTAGATGTTTGATGCAGACTTCAATTGCACTTTCTTGACTATGTCAATTTGGATACTTAGCAGTCCAAATCAATTTCTTCCTAAAATTGAAGTAAGGTATGATATACAATAACAGCAATTATATTTTGTTATTCAGTTTAACTGGTACCATTACTTTATCTTGTATATCAATTTCATTTCCATTTACATCTACCATTATAATTTTTGCTTTTTCCATAGTAATACTCTTTCTTAACTTCTTTATTAATTTTGTCCAATCATTTAGTGAAAGTAAGGACAAGCCCATACTACTGTCAATTTCCACATTGTTTTTTTTTTGTCCAAGAATTCACCCTTTTAAATAAATTTAGTTATCTACACTCTTTATAATTTTTACTTCAATTTTACTCTTGATTTCTTTTCATGATTTGAAATTCGCTTGTAATTCCTTTTTTCTAATTTTTGTGTTACAAACACACTATAAATGGCTGTTTCCCCCCACATGTGGCATTTATCATTTTTAAATTTGCAGGGCTTCTTTAGATGTCCCTTCTCACTGCAACAGTAGCATTCAAAAGAGTTTATAGGATTTTAACAGCTCAAGATCTGAACATGAGTTTTACTTACTGTCATTTTATATATTGCTACATCTCTTTATTTTGAAACCCTGCTTCTTCCATGAGTAACTCTTGTTTATACATTTATCTATTCCATGTTTATATGTCAAGACTACTTCGCTTAGAACTTAATGTAACATTTTCAGTCAGTTCCCATAGCCAATTAGCAAGGAGAGCATGTCATCCAGTTCAGCATTAAATTCAGTGTTTCATTGATTTACATAATGCTATATTATAATGTTGATAGTTCTCATTCTGTGTTTGTTTCCTAATTCTAAAATGTAGATATGACATCCACTTAGGTATCAGTACTTTGAAGTATGACCTTAATTTTTCTTTAAGCTCAAGATACTTGAGACTTCAGCTTGCAAAGTCTTTTTGCTATTTGCAGAACACATATTTGCCCCCCTCCCCCCCAGCAACATCAATGTTGCTACCTTTAGGTTTCATCCCTTATCTTATTAATGATCATATATTTCTCTATGTGCAAACCCAATTTTCAGTGTTGTTCATATCAAATTGCTTAATATTATTGTGAAATGCCATTTTCAGAATTTGTTTAATTTATATACAAACATCACAGTTTTTTGAATTACAAAATTGACACGCTAATCACCTGCGGTAAATTTTCATTAATTTATAGGTTCTCTTGTTTGCATTAACAACTGTTGCCTGTAGTTTGTAGCCATCTACTATACTTCACATAACTTGTCAACAAGTGAATGAACTTGGATTGAAACCATTACCATGTTTTCAGTTTTGGGCTCATAACTTTATAATTAATATAAAAGGGCAAAAGAGACTACTGGAGGATTCAAAAACCTAGATACATTGCTCTCAGGTTCAAGACCTCTCAGTGATGGTCACAAGCTACACTAGTCTGGGGATATTGGATGAATAGGCTCTAGATATTTTGATTCACAAACCTTCTAACATGGAGTTACTGCTGTTATATACACATTATTTAACAGTGAGAAAAATCTACATCTGATTTTTTAAGCTTTTGTACAGGTTTACTTCATCTGCTTTTTAGTATGCGAATTTTAGGTATATATATTTACTTTAAACTCAATCCATATTAATTTCTTGTAAATTTTGCTAGTGAATAATAGAACAATTATGTGTCATATGGCAATTATTTCTCATGAAACGTTATTTACATTAACAATCTCATATATACATATATATATATATCTGCAGACTTATTATTTATAACACTATAAACATTTCAAATTCTAATATTAGTTGATACATATGTCAAATGATAATTATTTTATTAATATAGTTAGGAAAAAGGGAGTCAATCATAACATTAAATTTAATTTTAGTATTGAAAGCCAGATGTTTCATTCTGCCTAAGTTTGGTGTTAACAATCTCTTCTACTTATACATGTATTACTTAAGCATATTCAGTTGTGATTATCAATCGATATGAATGATGCAGTAACAACGTACATTACTACCATGACTTCTTGTAAATCAAATATTTTAAATTTACTTTTCTAAAATAAACTAATGTACATATTTGCAAACATGTTAATCTGCTAAATCATTTTGATATTTTTAGTAATCTTTCCATTATTCAAAATTCATATTTTTTCTAAACTCTGTTCATAATAATCTACTTCAGGAGAATTTGGATGACATCCAACATTTTAAGTTGCAGAATGTGATAAAATACCAGTTCTACAACTGTTTTGAAATCTTACATACATTTCATTATTTATTTGACTTGAAAAAACTAGATATAAGCACATTGTTTTTCGGATATTTATTTACTTCTTGGGCTATTCAAACAAAGTCCCACAAACTCCAGGAATTTTTATTTATAAGTCTTAATGTGAATTTAATTTTTAGATATTACTATTTTAATTATAATATTCTTACTTTTTAAAAAAAAAAAAAAAAACATCAAAGTTTTTAGCGGGATCATGCTGCAAAATATCCTAAAAGCGAGATGAAGCTAAAAAATATATATATATACTGTAACGTTTATTTATATACGTTACAAATATATTGGCATTTGGTAAAAGCTAAAAAAGTAAATTTAGATTTTTTTTTGATTAGTATAATTTTTGTTAAAACGTGCAATGAAGGTTAAAATTGTCATTCTTATTTTTTTTTTTATCTAATTGGAAAGAATAAATGACATACAGATTACTAATCCAGATAAATTAAAAGAATTCCAAAAGTATAAGCTAAAAGAAAAATATTTTAGCTAATTAAAGATGGAAGAATAATGCTAAAAAAAAAAGAGAACTTTGTAACTTAAATTTAAGAGAGAGTGTATAAGATTATTATCTTATACGCTGATAAAAAGACAAAAGAGTGCGCAGAAGTTCCAAAAATGGAGCGCAATATAAAAAGGAGATGACAACTTCAATCTGGGTCTTCTCTTTAACTTCTAGTTACGTCTCTGAAAGTTGGAGGTTTCCACGAGCATAACCTGTAGCAAGAAATATACTTCTACACAGGTATGCCCCTTGCTGTACCAAGCTGTCACGCAAGCATGGAAACGGGACTTGTGAAGACCGCTTTTTACAATAAAAGGGTCACTACAACCGTGCCTTTTCTCCAGCTATAGAACGGAACAATAATGGAAGACGCCGGCAGGAGAGACCAATGGAAATTCTCATGATCTGGGATACCATAAACCTACATGAACTTACCGGTAAGTTAAGAATAAATTTTCCTGATAGTGACTTAAAAGTTTGCAAACAATTATTTATCTAAGCTTAGACTACCATCCTGATATAGACTTTACTTTCACATTCAAGGGACTTTCTTATAAAGAATTTTATACAAGATCTTGGAACATTATTAAATTGCGTTCATTATTTAATCTAACTGTTTTTGTTAATTGATTCATTATCTGGATTAGCATGTGTGTACTTTCCAGTTTAGTTAATTCGTAATTTAACTTATAAATATTTTAGTTTGTTAGAATAAAAGAGATTATACTTTTATCAACCTTTTCATTGTGCGTTATTAATAGTAGTTATTATTTTTTATTATTAAATCTATTAGTAGTTTAATAAGATTTAAAAATGTAATTTACCTTTGCCAATATGTTTGAATAAGCCCAGGAATAATAATCTTAAAAAAATTAATTCTCATTACGGTAAGATGCAATACCGATTAGTTTAAAAGCACTTTTTTTGCTGTTTAGTTTATGAGTTACAATATGTTTGACGCCGACTCAGTGGGTCTAACGACTCTGGCACCCTCATGTAGAAATTAAAAACTGAGTCAGCTCACAATTGTACTTAGCAATAATTCTAGGCCGAGTTGATCAGGAAATATAGCTATGTTTTTATAATAGAAATATAACTTTCTTCTTTTTTTGACATAGCTTGATCAACTCACGCGCAGTTTATATTAGCGTGTAAGAGGCCTAGCAAAACGAAAAACGTTACAATACATATTTGATTTTCATGTTTTAGAATCACTATTAAAAATTATTAAATCTAAGTGGTTAGGTTGGGACTTCAAAATCCCAACCTAAGCACTTAGATTTAAATATTTTTAAAAACGCGTTTTCTTTCATATTTCAATGTTATAATTTCTATACCTTACCCTACAATATTAACAGGGGATTTTAACATGAGCTATCAAAAGTTTGTTAATAGTGGATTCACCAATTAGCAATACCACTTATGAGTGGAGAAGGATTCCTACCACCAAACTCCATATCCTTCTATAATAGCAGATATGGAACTCTGATAGACCTGATGTTCTATTCCCCAATGCTGCATCAAGCAATAGAAATGAGTCTATCCCCCACACATTTCTCGCATCATGCAGTGCAAATAATAAAAATAAATTTAGATACAAACTATAACCAAAAATACTACCTACAGAAAACCATATGAATTCTACTGCCAATCAATACACAGGAAGTTCTTTTCTCAGAAATATACATAGCAATAAACAAACTAAATCAAATGGACCTTGACCCAATAACAAAATATATAGCTTTCACAGAAACCATATCTTATAATATCAATCATATGACACAAAAAACAACCCCACCAACAAAACTCATAACATTGGCAGAAGAAATACATAAAAAGATCATAACTGCAAAACCAATCAAAAATAACCAAGAAATCATTGTTAAACTTACACAGCTATACAATCAAACATGTAACCAATTAAAACAATATATTGCCATCAAAAATAAAAAAATATGTTTAACAGAACAACACACTTGGACCCGTGGTTACATTAGGTGGGCATTAGGATATCCATCAACCAACAAAGTACCTATGGCAATTAAAACAAGAAATAAAGTGATAACAGGCTATAACATGATAAAACCCATCTTGCAATACTTCAGAAATAAACTCACTACAAAAAACCAATGGAAGATCCCAGAAAATTACTTTGGAAAACCTGAAAACGAAACCCCCTATGAAATAGAAGATTTTGCAAGAATACTCACAACATTACAAAGCACTTGTCACCCAGGACCACCCGGGATCTCAAAATTTGTACTAATTCATCTAAGTCATTTTACAAATAAATTACTATGTCAACTAGCAAATCAACTTTCACAAAAATTATATAACATACAAGGTCTAATCCCAATATCAATGGTTTCTTTCATGAAAAAAATAGAATCCATCTTGAAAATTACAAATTTAAGACCCATTTCAATGGAGCCATTGGGAATCAAAATTCTAGAAAAAGTACTAAAAGAAAAGATAGAACTCTACATCTTACCAATAATGTCGGAACATCAATATGCTAAAAAAGGGTCTTCAACAGGCCAAGCAGCTCTAATATTTAAAACAATAGTAAATTCAACAATAATAAAAAAAAAACATGGGCCCATGGTAGTACAATTGGATTTTGAGAGTGCCTTTGACTCTGTCCCCATCAACAAACTAATCAATCAGTTTAAAAAACAAAAATACCAAGAACAATCTTATACACAATAGCCAACCTACTCCTAAATAGGGAGATACACATTATGCTAAATGGAAGAACATCACCAACTTTCTACCCTAACCAATCCATCCCCCAGGGATCTCCACTAAGTACACTACTCTTCACACTATACATAAACCCTCTACTTGGAAAAAATCAAGGAAAAATTGCAAGGAATACAAATACCAAACACCAATATTTACGGACCCTGTACAGCCTACATGGATGATGTTACGGTTTTTCTAACTTCAAAGAAACAACTACATACACTCCAAAAAATAATAGAAGACTATACAACAAAATTTCATCTAAAAATAAATACTAATCAGCCGTTGGTCAATTTTTACTGGGAAAACCAACACACAAATATACCATGGAAAACCGAATAAGTTTCTGGGTTTCCCATTTCATTTGGGAATGGGACAGATGAGAAGAATAATACAAGATAAAATCTTAACACAAACAGAAAGAATCACAGATTCACTTGCTAAATCATACCTTTCTCTATATTCAAAGGTTGCTCTCTTCAACCAACTGATAATGACAAAAATCACATACTACCTACCAGTGATAAAGTTTACCAAAAAATTTATATCAACAATAAACTCCCTGTGCAATAAACTACTTTGGAATAAAAAGGTGGTAGCCATTTCAATGAGGCAATTAAGACAACCCACAAAACTAAATGGGCTTGGACTACATACAATTTCAACTTTTTACACACAAAAAATAATAAACCTGCTGATTACAACATTGACAAAGTTTCCAAATATTAAAAAAATAATAGATATAATACCCACTGACCGACCACCTCCCAAAGACAACTATATAGCCACACTTTTAGACAGCATAAGAAATCAGAGACAAAATAACCCTATTTAACCCAATTAAATACACATACTGGCACATACGTAGCCTAATAGAGCAGACACAACAAGATATCAACAACAAAATGGTCCTTGAAATAAACAATGCACAGCTCCTAAAAATATATAAAAATTGGTACCTGGAGCCTAAATTCTTCGATTTCATAGTCAAAGTAAATCTGAATGCCTTGCCTACATCACACTTCATCCATTTTAAAAGATTCTTTACAAAAATAGACCCACTGTGCAGGTTGTGCCAAAGAGAAGAAGAAACACAACATCATTTTCTAAACGATTGTCTGGTATTGGAAAAGGTAAGACAAATAATGATAAATAACTACCATCAGAAAGACACAACAATGGCAAAAATTCTCCAGGTATATAAAAAAAATGCAATTCCAACAATAAGAGCAGCAACATTTAGCTTGTATTCATATTGGTACACCAGATGTAAATACAATTTCGACTACAATGCAAAACAAAACCTCAGCACATTCCACCACAAGCTAGAAAAAAATAAAAGAAAGGGATAGCATGCTAGCACCACCAGATATTTTTGCTGCAACTTGGTCATTATTTAAGCTAAAATCAGCATTATAGTTGAAAAACAGAAAAAGAGATAGAATAAGACAGCTAAAAAAAAACAAAAAACACACAATACACAAAACCAGCAAAACACACATGATGGGGTCCATCAACATAATGTATATATAAAAAAAAAATTAGACAAGCTGAATTCAGGCAACTTTCGATGCCTTAAGAGTAGCAAAACACAACATAAAGAGCTCAAGAGAAAGTTTTTTCTCTCCTATATATCTGAACAAGCTTATACCCAGCAGAACTGTTTAAACACAGGAACAGACTTATGCTTACTGTGTAAGCCCTATCTTACCGATGTAATCATTGTTTTTTGATCAATAAAGTATGCTTTGAAACATAATTTTTATACGCTCCAAAATAAATCAGTTTTATTAGTATGAATAAAAATGCTAAAAATAAGTAAATATTGCTTATTTATAAAATTCTTTTTTTAAATTACTCTAATAGTCGCATACGAATTAATATATTGTACTAAACATTAGCTAAAAATAGACATCTTGTAAATTATCATCAAAGTCGATCCAATTCCTTAATATAAAGAATATTTAAGAGAATTAATATCAATATGTTAAGAACTTAGTAGTTTTTAAAAAAATAATGTTTTTTTTTTTAATATTCAGAAAATTTGGATACAAATGGAAAAAAAAAAAAAAATTAGTTATAGCACGAGAACTGCATCTGATTGGGGCGAGTAACGTTATCATCTACCATGCAAATTAAATATTTCTGTAATGTACAGTAGTTATACAGAAATAATTCAATAAAATTGTTCTATGTATGAAATATTATTTGGAATCATATTTTTAAAGAGAAAAGGAGTTCATTTCTATTAATTATTTTTAATAAACTTTTTTTTTTAGTTATACAGAGAGGATCTTTGCAGTTCCTAGGTGGCAGTAGTATTGCTTTCACATTTAAGATATCTACGCATGTGTTGAGATGTTTACAAATCGTAAATGGACTAATGAATATAATCTTTTACGTATTTGATTACTCTTTTTTAAAAGTTGTAAGTACTCTTTGACACCTTAGATGTTTATTTAATAGCAATATACTAAATAAAATATTCTTTATTTTGAAGTACTGATGTAGAAATTATTTTAAGTAATTAGCCATTTCCTAAAATAATTATTTCTTAAAAGTTTTTAAATAGTGATTAATTGCTTTTTAAAAATAAAGTTGATCGTATCAAGGTATTGTAGTCTATTGCTTAATTAATTTTCTGTCTTCAAATCGAGAAGTTAGCCTACGTAGCAAAGCAGAAATTATTTAATTATTTCAACTGATTAAAAGTTTCTATTTTGTAAAACTTAATCTAAAAGTTGGTTCATTTTTTTATTTGCGTTTTTAGCTGCATTGAAAGTAACATTTGTTTAATTAAGCAATATAAAATCATAAAGCCTGTTTTCTTCAAATCGTATTTATTGTATTCTGTCAAAAAACAATAAAAAGCTCCATATTTAATTAATTCCTTTAATTTCCATTTCAGAAACATGGTAGTACTACATAATATTCTATTTAATTTTTACCCTTTGCTAATATCCATTAAATATTTGAAGAATATTGAATTACTCTTGCTTCTTCCTTGAGTGATCAATTATTGGTAACACATGGCTAGATATCTACTCAAAGTAAAAAATTAACCAAGCAATGAATATTTGCCAAAGCAACCCTCGACTATAATCAGTGATAATTTGTTAATCGCTTACCCATTCTAAAAAAAAAAACAGCATGTGAATGGTTTGTCGTGCAGGAGGTCAATTGACACTCCATTGCTGAAGCATCACAATTAAGCTTCGATTCAGAGATCTGTAAACTATAGATCCTATGCTCTCAAACATGAATTTTCAATATACAAAGCGGTTCAAATATCATTATATTGCACTAACTAAGTCATGCGTAGGATTTTGCTATTCCGATAATACATTTTATTCTAGCGTTTCAATTTTAGGCCAATTGGCATTATAATCTTCAATATGACCTTATTTCTTATTCGTAAAGTCAGGTGATATACAAGTTAGAACCACGTGGACTGTTACTAGGTCATATCGGATTTATTTTTATACTCATTCGATAATTGAGTCTAGTACTTTTAATCAAAGAAAAGTTACTCTTATACTAGGCCCAGAAAACACGTATTTGCTTTTTTTTTTTTTTTTTAAATTTGTAATGATGTTAACCTATTAGTTGGCCATGACAGCATGCCTTGAAAATAATGAAGTAATCTTTGATTAACGCTCGGTTTGCGATCCTGATCACGTATTCTATAAAACATTGAACGACTGCCACTTCTTTGGAAATGCACGAGCAAACATGTGCTACATAGTTATTATGCCTTAGTTTTATCTTAGGTACACAAGTAAAGCATATTTTTATGATTCTTATTTTTGTTAAAGAACGATTTACGAAATATATATATTCTTTAATGTATTATTATTATTTTTAATCCCTTTGTAACATAAACTTATTATTACGTATAGCAATGATTCATTTATATGGGAATATTGTCATTTTAAATATATAAATTTTCAAAAATGGGCCGCTTACCTGATATGTTTAATTTAAATCGGCAAAATAAGATATTTACCTAATATAAATAAAAAATTGTATTGCAGTTATTTAATGAAAAAAAAACATTTATTTGCTATCCTTATAATATCATATAGCAATATCTTTAGCAACCACCATTAGATTGGTATAATCATTCAAATCTCAGAAGATAAAATAAGTTTATGAGAAAAATAAACATTAAAAAGTTAAACAATGACCAATATATGTATTTCATGCTAAACCAGCAATCATCAGTTGGTTCAGATTATCATCACACATATATGCACCAAGTGCTCGGCCTCAGGGTGGCCTTTGAGTGTTCCATCATCAGATTTTCAATTGGATGGATGGTTGGAGTGTGGAGTGGTTTGAAGCCTGTCCATTAAAGTATGAAGATTGGCTATCTTAATATATATCTGAGCACTTAGTGCATATATGTGTGAAGATGATAATCTGGACTAATTGATGATTGCTGGTTTAGCATGAATTACATATATTGGTGATTGTTTATCTTTTCAGCATATATATGTTTGGGTGTATCAGTGTTATGAGATAGAGTGGTGGGTCGTGTGAAAGTCTGTGCTCTTATACCCTATATATTACATATATTGATACAGATATATAATAAACCTGTATTTCAGTTATTAAAAAGTTATAAAATGAAAAACTGGAGTCAATCCTATTTTTATAATTAATGCATAAATATGATAGTGCCATGTATGGGGGGGGGGGGCTCATATTGATCAAAACCCAAATGATAGAGATCAGTGAAATGAAATTGATAAAAAAATGTGAGGGGAAATGATAAAAAAAAATTAAAGGGAAAAGTAAATTAAAGATAATATTTATCATTCATTCAGTCATACACTGAATATTGTTTTCCTGTAAAAGAAAGAGAAAACCAATTTCTAGATTGCCAAAATAAAAAGAATGTATCGTATGAATCAGTATTCAGGTGTTCATTTAAAGTTTGAGTACCAGAAGTGACAGCTGAGCTGCCATGTAGGTCAATATAGATTTGACTATATCCTGCAGTCATTTAAAATGATTATTTCTTTTTCCAGTTACTTTCACTTTAATTATACAGTTCCTCTTATATTTTGACCATATCCTATAGTCATTTTCAAAATATTTCTTTCGCTGGGAAAGAAAATGATCTCAAAAATAATCATAGCATATGTCAAAATGTCAATGGAGTTGTATATTTGGTATATATAGTTGCAGTAAAATTAGTTCAGTCTATAAAATAAAATTTATAAAGAAAATTACCAGAAGGAAATGAATTTATACATGTTAATAAAGATATATTGAAAATTTCTTGCCTTAATTTTTTAAATGTTACTGTTTTTAAACGTAATTTTTTTTAATGTATAACAATTTTCAAACACACATGATACAGGTGTTTTTTGCTGTTTATATAATTCATATTTTGTAGTAAAATGTAAAATATAACAGATTGTTGAATATTCATGGGCATTTCACAATGATTTCATGTCAATGCACAGCAAGAAAAAACTTCTTCCTTTTTTTCCATTTCTCACTGTATGCACATTTATTTATTGAAGTTCTTTTAATCAATGTTTTATTGTTTTTGATTATTTTTGAATACACATGAGTATTAGTACACTAAAGATTTAATATATTTAACTATTATAAAGAAAATAGATAAAATAAATAATATAATAAACTACTTAGGAATTCATTAGAAGTGTAAGCACTGGAAATGACAATTGGCAATGATCCACGGATCTTGTGTTCCAGAGTTTGCCAGTCTATTATAGAACCAAATCATGTAAAATATGAACTTATGATGATGGAAAGCAAAATTATAAAGCAATTACAATACTAAAGGAACTTAAAAACTCATTAACAGCAAAGATTGACTACAGTTTACTTTGGGGTTAAAATGTTTTTGTCATTCTTGATGAAGATTAAAAGCAATTCTTCTGAAATTAATTGGATAGTTTTATAGATTGGGAGATCTGAATATGATATTGCAGGTATTTTTTTTTAAATTTCTTTCTTCTTTGTACACTTAATTAATTTAATTGAACTCACCTTTCAATCTTTTAATAGATAGTAACATTGGATCTTCTCAATTTTTTCCTAGTTTATAATAGTTCAGAATATTTATATTGATATTTTCACCTGTTTATTAAAGACAAATTTTGGGGTAAAATACATTTAAGGGCTTTGAGGCATATACTTAGCAGATCAACTAAAACATTGAAAATTTTTTCACATCACAAACAGCCTTTAGCCAATTGAGATTGCCAGGCTTATTCTGTGTAGAGGTATGTTGACACTGGACAACATGAGTTATAGGATGGATAATTGAATTTACTTCCAGAAACAAAAAAAAAACGAAATCTGCTAATACATCTTTCTTTCCATTTGTCCAGAAATATTTTCTTTCTTAATTCACTTCTTTATTATTTGTAATGCTGGTACGAGTTTATAATGTTATTGTTCATTTAAATTATTAAGTACTGCAAAAATTATGTTTGAATAAGTTGAAAAAATATCATTATTTAAATGATAAGCTAATAATATCAGCGTAGTACAAAAATTGGCATTGATATGATTGAGTCTAGTTGATAACCTCTGTTCTGAGTTAAATTTTTTATATTCTATAAGGGTAGTTTTTTGCTGCATTTAAAATTAATTATTTTGAAGTTTATTTTAACAATCAGTAATGATTTTCAGTAATATAAGAATATTTAAATATATATCTGATGATGAATTTCAAATTATTTTATATGATGCAAAAATATATAGGCTACATTTACTCCACAATTAATAATTTAATAATATAATAAAGAAAAAAAAGTTTAGTTATAAAAATGTAAACAAAACAATTCAGGATCCAGAAACAATTTTTAAACATATATATATGATCACTAGATGGAGTTTTACCAATAGCTCCTAACAAGTTTTTGTTTACATAAACACTGAGAGAGATAGAATTCAATATCTCTTTCATTGTCTCCAACCTTTAGACCATAGTTTCGAGCTAGTTGGCTCACCTCATTAAAGGGTAGAAACTAGTCTTTCCTCCCCTTTACTGAGGTGAGTTAGTTGGCTCACCTCAGTAAAGAATAGAAACTAGTTTTTCCTCCCCTTTACTGAAGTGAGCCAACTAGCTTGAAACCATGGTCTAAAGGTTGGAGACAACGAAAGACATATTGAATTCTATCTCTCTCAGCGTTTATGTAAACAAAAGCTTGTTAGGAGCTATTGGTAAAGCTCCATCTAGTGATCATAAAATGCAAGCTAAGAGCAACTTACTTAATTTATAACTTGTTTTGTTTATCATATATATATATGCCGTTTTGGTACTCTCTTAAATTCTTTAAATAAAAGATTTGAATAATTAAAAATGCATAAGTTTTATTTTTCTTTATGGTATTTAAATTTTATCTAAAATTCCCAAAGAAATGAAAATAAAATGTTGATTAGATTTATAAACACATGATCTGTGAGACCAGAAAGAAAATTATCTCGTATCTGTGTAATGAATTAAACATTATTTGATGTTATTTTTTAATGTAAAATATTTAGAAATATTACAATTTAATTTTGAAAATGACTGGTTTGGCAATGGGTTTTTTTTTAACTTGTAAGAAAAATTATCCATTGATACCCCCCCCCCCCCCAAAAAAAAAAAAAAAAAACCTTTAAAATAATACTAATGTTTGGCTGATATTGATTACAAAGGGTTTTCTGTATTTCTAATAGCCTTATTTTTGCTTGGCTTTTTGATTTTAATACTCTCAGACTGATCTCTGATAAAATTTTTGTAATATCAGCGAGATCTGATCATATCAAATAATAGCATCTGATATGCTTTATTTGGAACTAAGTGGTAACTGAAAATAAATGCAATCAGAGAACAATATAAGTTAGTATTAATTTTTGTGTAGCAATGAAATTGATTGGGCAAAAAGAATCAGGGGTATGTGCTAGAAGAAATTGATTTCTAATATCAGTATTTATATTCTTTCAATGTATGAATTGTATATAAGTACTTTAACTTCCTGTGCCTTTGATTACAAGACCAAATATCTTTACCTTACTCTAAAAGTATGTTTTATAAGATCTGCTGTTCTCTTATGTTTCCCACAGGTGTTTCATCAT
Organism: Epiperipatus broadwayi; assembly: GCA_028023455.1. NCBI lineage: Eukaryota > Metazoa > Onychophora > Udeonychophora > Euonychophora > Peripatidae > Epiperipatus > Epiperipatus broadwayi. The sequence goes on along the minus strand of JAQFVV010000078.1, from coordinate 139,909 downwards.
CATTTTTAACTTATTGTTCTGGTGCAAATTTAAACGAATTTCTCCAATCCATGGCCTTTCTTCTGCACATCATACTACTAAACATATTTATTTCAGCTCACAGGGGATCTTTTCTAGATCTTTCACAATCTCTTAGAATTCACTATTTAAAGCAAGTGGCAATCTATTAGTTTTTTTTCAATATATCCAGCCCAACTCCATTTCAGTCTCTTTAATTCTTTCAATAATATATGCGTACCCCCCCCCCCCCATTATTACAATTTAATGATAATTTTAAGGTCATTTGTATTGTGCGTTCATTTTGTCAGACAATTCATTACTTCATATTTTTCTCTAGGGAATTTCTTATATTTCAACAATATCTAGCCTTTCATTTTTGTCAATAGTCTTAGTATTCTCTGACTTGTTTATTCTTCTGATATTCCATATAACTTTTCTTGCGTTTATTTTCTGATAATTTTATATAGTTGTTCATAACTCAGTTAATAATGTTAATGCTGGGAACTTCTCTGCTAAAGTAATTTGCAAATGCTTTTTTTTAGTCGTATCAATTATACCTTTAATGTTAAAGAATGAAAACGTGGTTTTTTTTCCAATTTTATTACTATTGCCGGTAAGAAGTCTACATGTTAAATGTATATATGATTATCCAGATTTTTTTTTTCTTTTTTTTTTAAATTCACAATTAATTTCTTAGAAAGATACTGAATTGCAATTGGACACAATTTAAACATAGCTGAAACTTTTTTTCTGAATAAGTATAGCACTTAATTATTATTATTATTTTTTTTTTTTCTGAGTCCTTAAATGCTGTTTTGTGTAGTTTTAAGCTTAACTAATGTCTATTCTATGGCTAATGATATTATTATGTACTTAACAACTCTTTTTGATCTTATATTTATAGTCATTATTAGACAAAAGATGCTGTCAAATTAATGTTGATTACTGCCTGCTATCTTGAGAGATGAGTCATATTGTCCTTGCTAATATTGAATGGTAAAAGTATAGACCATTAAGTGTTTTTTTGGATAATTTTGTTCTTTTGGACATTTCCAGCTTGTATCTGATATAATAACATCATTAATATATTTCTGTTTGTGCAATCTTGATTTATTTTCCAGTTCATATATGCTAGTTAGTTGTTTCATTTATTTTAATGGCAGGCAATATCAATTTTTCTTGATTATTACTTATAATGGCCAATACTCGCAACCACACACAAATTGTTCTAAAAATGGAGATCTTGCTTTGTAGTGTGTGTATATATATTGTAACATTTATTTATATACGTTGCAAATATATTGGCATTTGGTAAAAGCTAAAAAAGTAAATTTAGATTTTTTTTTTGATTAGTATAATTTTTGTTAAAACATGCAATGAAAGTTAAAATTGTCATTCTTATTTTTTTTTATCTAATTGGAAATAAAAATTGGAAAGAATAAATGACATGCAGATTACTAATCCAGATAAATTAAAAGAATTCCAAAAGTATAAGCTAAAAGAAAAATATTTTAGCTAATTAAAGATGGAAGAATAATGCTAAAAAAAATTAAGACTTTGTAATTTAAATTTAAGAGAGAGTGTGCAAGATTATTATCTTATATGCTGATAAAAAGACAAAAGAGTGCGCAGAAGTTTCATAAACTGGATCGCGATATAAAAAGGAGAGGACAACTTCAATCTAGGTCTTCTCTTTAACTTCTAGTTACGTCTCTGAAAGTTGGAGGTTTCCGCGAGCATAACCTGTGGCAAGAAATATACTTCTATACAGGTATGCCCCTTGCTGTACCAAGCTGTCACGCAAGCATGGAAACGGGACTTGTGAAGACCGCTTTTTTGCAATAAAAGAGTCACTACAACCGTGCCTTTTCTCCAGCTATAGAACGGAACAATAATGGAAGACGCCGGCAGGAGAGACCAATGGAAATTCTCATGATCTGGGATCCCATAAACCTACATGAACTTACCGGTAAGTTAAGAATAAATTTTCCTGATAGTGACTTAAAAGTTTGCAAACAATTATTTATCTAAGCTTAGACTACCATCCTGATATAGACTTTTCGTATTCAAGAGACTTTCTAATAAAGAATTTTATACAAGATCTTGGGACATTATTAAATTGCTTTAATTGCTTATAACTGTTTTTGTTAATCAATTCATTATCTGAATTAGTGTGTGTGTACTTTCCTGTTTAGTTAATTCGTAATTTAACTTATAAATATTTTTAGTTTGTTAGAATAAAAGAGATTTTACTTTTATCAACCTTTTCATTGTGCGTTATTAATAAGTTTTTTTTTTTTTTTTTTAGTATTAAATTTATTATTAGTTTAATAAGATTTAAAACAGAATTTACCTTGCCAATATGTTTAAACAAGCCCAGGAATAATAATCAAAAAGGAGAAAATAATTCTCGTTATGGTATGATGCAATACCGATTAGTTTAAAAACATATTTTTCTTTTTTGTTTTCCAAATGCTATGTGATGGTTCAGTGGGTTCTTGCAGAACTGTGGCGCCTATCAAATAAACTAAAAGCTGATCTCGTCGATAGCATAATTCTCAACAATTACTAGGCCGAGTTGATCAGGAAATATAGCTGTGTGTTTAGGATAGAAATACAACTTTCTTCTTTTTTGACATAGCTTGATCAACTCGCACGCAGTTTATATTAGCATGTAGAGGCCTAGCAAAACGGAAAATGTTATAATGGCTTACCCAACTAGGGCTTCGATTTAACAACTACAATCTGAGATAAGTTGTAATGATAAAGAACGTTACAACGATGAGCCAAAGAAACTCACAGCCAGAAAATAAATAGTAATTTTTAAAAAAAAAAAATTATAAAAACTAATTAAACCCTGATTATTAAAATATAAAAAATATATTTTTAATATGACATCCAGAAAGAAAAAAATATATGTATATTTTTTTGATATGTCTAAAAAAAAACAATCGTGGCTGATGTAGACGTAAGTCACAAGTATTTGACCAGGTAGGCGGTTACTGAAGAGGGGAAAAACATAGCCCTGAGTCCTAGTACACAGTATATTAACATTAGACCACCTTTATATACCCATCAGACTATTTCTAGCAGGGGTCCCAATAAAGGGAAAGGCGGACCAAGTTGCCGCGAGCCTTTAAGACTCAAAACGATGAGCAACGCTCGTTTGTGCTTATAACTTGGGCTTCTTATCGTTACTATTACACTAAAGCGGAAAGGACACAGATGAATGTTGAAATATTTTCCATTCCCGCCGTGTTAGACCTAAAAGTGGGCGAAAAAGCCGAACGTTGCTTGTGAATGAATCTACAGAATATATCAGCACACTACTACAAAAAAAAAAGAAAAATGAATATGAATTTGAAAACTTAAGAATAAAATTAGTGTAAACCCCTATTTTATTCTTATCTCCTGATGCTGGTGGTATTGTAACATTTATTTATATACGTTGCAAATATATTGGCATTTGGTAAAAGCTAAAAAAGTAAATTTAGATTTTTTTTTTGATTAGTATAATTTTTGTTAAAACGTGCAATGAAAGTTAAAATTGTCATTCTTATTTTTTTTTATCTAATTGGAAATAAAAATTGGAAAGAATAAATGACATGCAGATTACTAATCCAGATAAATTAAAAGAATTCCAAAAGTATAAGCTAAAAGAAAAATATTTTAGCTAATTAAAGATGGAAGAATAATGCTAAAAAAAATTAAGACTTTGTAATTTAAATTTAAGAGAGAGTGTACAAGATTATTATCTTATATGCTGATAAAAAGACAAAAGAGTGCGCAGAAGTTTCATAAACTGGATCGCGATATAAAAAGGAGAGGACAACTTCAATCTAGGTCTTCTATTTAACTTCTAGTTATGTCTCTGAAAGTTGGAGGTTTCCGCGAGCATAACCTGTGGCAAGAAATATACTTCTACACAGGTATGCCCCTTGCTGTACCAAGCTGTCATGCAAGCATGGAAACGGGACTTGTGAAGACCGCTTTTTGCAATAAAAGGGTCATTATAACCGTGCCTTTTCTCCAGCTATAGAACAGAACAATAATAGAAGAGGCCGGCAGGAGAGACCAATGGAAATTCTCATGATCTGGGATCCCATAAACCTACATGAACTTACCGGTAAGTTAAGAATAAATTTTCCTGATAGTGACTTAAAAGTTTGCAAACAATTATTTATCTAAGCTTAGACTACCATCCTGATGTAGACTTTTCATATTCAAGAGACTTTCTAATAAAGAATTTTATACAAGATCTTGGGACATTATTAAATTGCTTTAATTGCTTATAACTGTTTTTGTTAATCCATTCATTATCTGGATTAGTGTGTGTGTACTTTCCTGTTTAGTTAATTCGTAATTTAACTTATAAATATTTTTAGTTTGTTAGAATAAAAGAGATTTTACTTTTATCAACCTTTTCATTGTGCGTTATTAATAATAGTTTTTTTTTTTTTTTTTTAGTATTAAATTTATTATTAGTTTAATAAGATTTAAAACAGAATTTACCTTGCCAATATGTTTAAACAAGCCCAGGAATAATAATCAAAAAGGAGAAAATAATTCTCGTTATGGTATGATGCAATACCGATTAGTTTAAAAACATATTTTTCTTTTTTGTTTTCCAAATGCTATGTGATGGTTCAGTGGGTTCTTGCAGAACTCTGGCGCCTATCAAATAAACTAAAAGCTGATCTCGTCGATAGCATAATTCTCAACAATTACTAGGCCGAGTTGATCAGGAAATATAGCTGTGTTTTTAGGATAGAAATACAACTTTCTTCTTTTTTGACATAGCTTGATCAACTCGCACGCAGTTTATATTAGCATGTAGAGGCCTAGCAAAACGGAAAATGTTATAATGGCTTACCCAACTAGGGCTTCAATTTAACAACTACAATCTGAGATAAGTTGTAATGATAAAGAACGTTACAACGATGAGCCAAAGAAACTCACAGCCAGAAAATAAATAGTAATTTTTAAAAAAAAAAAAAAAAATAAAAACTAAAAACTAATTAAACCCTGATTATTAAAATATAAAAAATATTTTTTTAATATGACATCCAGAAAGAAAAAAATATATGTATATTTTTTTGATATGTCTAAAAAAAAACACGATCGTGGCTGATGTAGACGTAAGTCACAAGTATTTGACCAGGTAGGCGGTTACTGAAGAGGGGAAAAACATAGCCCCGAGTCCTAGTACACAGTATATTAATGTTAGACCACCTTTATATGCCCATCAGACTATTTCTAGCAGGGGTCCCAATAAAGGGAAAGGCGGACCAAGTTGCCGCGAGCCTTTAAGACTCAAAACGATGAGCAACGCTCGTTTGTGCTTATAACTTGGGCTTCTTATCGTTACTATTACACTAAAGCGGAAAGGACACAGATGAATGTTGAAATATTTTCCATTCCCGCCGTGTTAGACCTAAAAGTGGGCGAAAAAGCCGAACGTTGCTTGTGAATGAATCTACAGAATATATCAGCACACTACTACAAAAAAAAAAGAAAAATGAATATGAATTTGAAAACTTAAGAATAAAATTAGTGTAAACCCCTATTTTATTCTTATCTCCTGATGCTGGTGGTATTGTAACATTTATTTATATACGTTGCAAATATATTGGCATTTGGTAAAAGCTAAAAAAGTAAATTTAGATTTTTTTTTGATTAGTATAATTTTTGTTAAAACGTGCAATGAAAGTTAAAATTGTCATTCTTATTTTTTTTTATCTAATTGGAAATAAAAATTGGAAAGAATAAATGACATGCAGATTATTAATCCAGATAAATTAAAAGAATTTCAAAAGTATAAGCTAAAAGAAAAATATTTTAGCTAATTAAAGATGGAAGAATAATGCTAAAAAAATTAAGACTTTGTAATTTAAATTTAAGAGAGAGTGTACAAGATTATTATCTTATATGCTGATAAAAAGACAAAAGAGTGCGCAGAAGTTTCATAAACTGGATCGCGATATAAAAAGGAGAGGACAACTTCAATCTAGGTCTTCTCTTTAACTTCTAGTTATGTCTCTGAAAGTTGGAGGTTTCCGCGAGCATAACCTGTGGCAAGAAATATACTTCTACACAGGTATGCCCCTTGCTGTACCAAGCTGTCACGCAAGCATGGAAACGGGACTTGTGAAGACCGCTTTTTGCAATAAAAGGGTCACTATAACCGTGCCTTTTCTCCAGCTATAGAACGGAACAATAATAGAAGACGCCGGCAGGAGAGACCAATGGAAATTCTCATGATCTGGGATCCCATAAACCTACATGAACTTACCGGTAAGTTAAGAATAAATTTTCCTGATAGTGACTTAAAAGTTTGCAAACAATTATTTATCTAAGCTTAGACTACCATCCTGATGTAGACTTTTCATATTCAAGAGACTTTCTAATAAAGAATTTTATACAAGATCTTGGGACATTATTAAATTGCTTAATCTAACTGTTTTTGTTAATCGATTCATTATCTGGATTAGTGTGTGTGTACTTTCCTGTTTAGTTAATTCGTAATTTAACTTATAAATATTTTTAGTTTGTTAGAATAAAAGAGATTTTACTTTTATCAACCTTTTCATTGTGCGTTATTAATAATAGTTATTTTTTTTTTTTTTTTAGTATTAAATTTATTGTTAGTTTAATAAGATTTAAAACGGAATTTACTTTGCCAATATGTTTAAACAAGCCCAGGAATAATATTCAAAAAGGAGAAAATAATTCTCATTACGGTATGATGCAATACCGATTAGTTTAAAAACATATTTTTCTTTTTGTTTGCCAGATGCTATGTGACGGTTCAGTGGGTTCTTGCAGAACTCTGGCGCCTATCAAATAAATTAAAAGCTGATCTCGTCGATAGCATAATTCTCAACAATTACTAGGCTGAGTTGATCAGGAAATATAGCTGTGTTTTTAGGATAGAAATACAACTTTCTTCTTTTTTGATATAGCTTGATCAACTCACGCGCAGTTTATATTAGCGTGTAGAGGCCTAGCAAAATGGAAAACGTTATAATATATATTCCAAAATGTTAAAGTTTTATATGCAGCTAGGCTTTGACCACTTATCAATTGTTTGAAGAACAAGCTACAAAAAGCACCTACCTGCTATTGTAATAATCAGTATGTATTTATTACCGATTAGGTATGTCTTTACCATTGATAAAATACCCTTGAAGTTCAGCATAACCATAGCTCAATAAAATCTTTTCGATTAATTGGAGGGAACTATTATGTTCAACCCACTCCTTAGATACTTGAAAATCACATGATTTTGTTATTATTATCATTGTTATTACTGATACAGGCATTGTTATTGCTATTGGTATTATTATTATCATCATCATCATTATTATTATTATTATTATTGTGATCATCATCATCATTATAATTAAGGACAAGATTTACTTTTGACAGCATTCTGCAAAAAAATAGTTCTTTGTATATCAGTATTAGTTCTTTCTATAAAACTTTTTTTTTTTAATTTCTCATCAGATTTATTGTTTGAAAATTAAAAATTTTTTTGTGAATGGATTTACTCTATTTTATTTTCAAAAATAATTTTTAAACAAAAAGAAGGAAAAAATATTATTTTAATGTATCTTTGTTTTTCACTGAAAAATATAAATAAATTTGTATTTCAAAACCTAAGCAAATATCTTTTAAAAAATTAGCAGTTTAAATTTACATTAAAAATAAAATTTAATCTGTGCCATTTAACTCAATAATAGAGTGGCAGATTCTATGCTAAAAGTTTCTGAATAGAGTCCAGGCTAAGGAAAATAAAAAAGAAAATCTCAGAATGGATAATTAAATGGAATTACTATCTATCTATCTGACATTTCAATGTTTCATTGTAAGATTTCTAATAGCATAGTAAAAGAAAACTTACTGATTAAAAGAAAAAAATCATGAAATAAAACATTTTTTAAATCACTTAATTGATAATAAGTATTTTTCTATATTTCAGAATTCTTTTAAACATTCTTTGGGGCAGCTTTAGTCGAAAAATGGATGATTATTCTAATGAGCCTCTTCGTAAGTCAGATATGGTAGTGAATGCTCCACAACCTTTTAATGCAGAGCCTCCACCCAAAGTATTATGTAATAGTTTCTATACACCAAAAGAATATTTCTATGTTCGAAATCATGCACCTGTTCCTAAAATAGATGTGGGAACATACAGGTAATATATTATAATTTCTAATTTTTCTTTTTTTTTTTAATGCTATTTAAATAAAACTATTATTATTAAATATTTACATTATGTTTTAGAATGTTATCTCAGAGCCACCTATTGTAAGCGTTGAATACCTGATAGTAGTGCTGTTATGATCACATCTCTGGACTAGTTTCTATCTTAGGGTCTCTCACTGAGGATCTTTGGATCTATTATCATGCTAATAATTTGAAATTCTTGAGTTATATAGATCTGATATTAAGGCAGTAAATAATCTTATGTTTTAGTATCAAATCTATATAATTGTTTAACTAGACAATCAACTTAGATTGGATTGAAATCCTTAAGACATTTTTGAATTTCAAGCTGTTAGCTTGATCCTATAATAGAATTAAAAGTGACTGTTCTATATATAAATTCTTTATATTCCAAACTTCTTGATAAAGAAGATAGTAAACTAAAAATATGTCTGCTGATATGGATATAAGAATCCTATTACCTAGTGTTCGTTTATTATTGTAGTAGAAAAATTTGATAAAAAAATTTACCCTGCTATTGTTTAATGTTTAATAAATTATCATCTTTGAATATGTGAGGTGATATAGAAGTAGCCGAATATTGGATAATTCACCCTCATTATTTTTCTGTTGAGATGTGGAGGATAAACATTTAATGTAGAATTTATAAATGTTTTGCTTTTATATTTCATACATATTTGAGAATCAGTAACAGGTAAACTGACATGATTTTTTTAATGTGATATCTTTTTCATAAATGTTTTTTTATGTAAATTATAATCTGAATATATGTTTACTTCATCATGATGAATTTAGAAGTGATCAGATATTAAAAGATCATTATTTGAAGATAAATGTTTAGCATAGAATTGCAAGATTTTTGCTTTTATATTTTGTATACAATTGCAAATCAATATACATTATTTCCTTAGTGTATGGATAACTGAACTGACATTTTGGCAATTCAACTTTATTTATGAAAGAATATATAATGGAAGTTATATTCTTTGAGCATGTTTTACTACATCATTATGATCATTTTAGAAGTTTTTGCCATATTTTTCTACTCCCATTTGTTTTCAAAATAAACTTAATGTATCAGTAGTATGAGATAGTGTGGTTAGTGAAGGGGGCTTGAAAGTCTGAGTTTGAATCCCCTATATTTATATTTAATGTAGAATTGCAAATTTTTTGTCTTTATATGTTTTGCATAGTTAAGAATCAATATGTATAAACATTAAGCATCACGTGATCACATTAGATAGGGATTTTATGCACAAACCTTCTGGCATCCATTGATTACTCTGTTTAACACAGGTGGCAATACTGTATGGAGAGTTTTACTCTGTTTATGTATAAACATATGGATAAACATGTTTTGAACTAATTTTAAACAGTTCAACATTTTATTAATGTGTACATTATGAAAAGTGTAGTTGGTTATAAATACTTTTGCAGTCATGATGGTTTGAAAAACAGAAGTTTTAGAATTTGTGGTTTTCAGAACATGCTATTTTACTTATATACAGATATTTTATATCTCTGAATAAAACTGCTAGGTAGTTAAAATTATAAGATAATTTGAATTTAGTAAAGCTTTATGGAATTGTAAATACATATGAGAGATTTATTTATACTGCATATAATGTAGGAGATTGGAAAATAAAATTTAATTACCTTTGAACGATATTCCACTTTCTGAAACATATTGTAAGTACCTAATTTCTTTATGTCTCTATATGTATTCAATATTTATTTCTAAAAGTTTGTGTGTTTATTTTGTTAATGTCATCATTAGCAGTGACTTGTAAAGACTGTTATAATCTTAACTTGAGGAAGAGGGAAAGAAAAACAAAAAATTTTAAAGAATTTATTATGATATCATTAGCAGTGACTTGTAAAGACTGTTATAATCTTAACTTGAGGAAGAGGGAAAGAAAAACAAAAAATTTTAAAGAATTTATTATGATATATGGTTAGAGCGTTACCTTAAATTTCAATAATCAAGAATCTAAGGACCCAGGTTCGAATCCCATGCTAGTACTGTCACTGGTCAGGCCAGCAACACCTGAAGAAGAGGGGAGAAAAATACCTCTCGAAACGTTGTGCGTATACTAACCTGTTTGCTGTGATATTACTAACAGTTAGTGCATATACTAACCTGTTTGCTGTGATATTATTAACATTTGTTTGCTGTGATATTACTAACAGTTGGTGCATATACTAACCTGTTTGCTGTGATATTACTAACAGATGAATGCATTTGGAATATTTAACTAAAAATTAAAACTTTTCTAAAGACATTCAACACACATATTAGATGATGGAAATAGTCCAATATAAAAATACAGCTAGAACACCATCATCACAAACCTTCAGAAAAACAATATGTGACATATGTGTTAAATAGAAGTACGCTCCCATATGTCATATAGTACATCTTTTATTCTATTTATTAGATAGCTTGTGATGCCACTTTTTTAACTTCTTTTGTTTCAAAACAATTCTTTCTGAAAAACTTAATACTTGACTGTAGTTTTTCATTGTATTTTATTCTCAGGCATTGTTAATTTCATCAGCAAGTAAATATTTTTTACTACTGCTTGAATATGTAACATTTAGGATTATAATCATATTATAGAAAATAGTTTGAGTAACGTATTTGGAACGAATATGTTCTGTCATATATTATTCTCAGCCATATCAGTCCATTGAAAGCAATTACTAAACAATTCAAAACAAAGCAAAATTCTCCATATAGTAGTGCCATCTTGTACTACACTTTTTGAAATTATCATATAACAAACTGATCTGCCTCTTTCATGAAAGCATTTCAGTTTTTAAGACTAATTATGTTTGCCTATTCTAGCGCCATCTACTGTAAGTTTGAGCAATGAATTGTCAGTGGATACTACTTTAAAATCTCATTTAGCCTTTGTCTTTGTCAGTTCTATAAGGCATCTAACAGCCATTATTTTTACAGTTCAAGCTAATATCTTGAAATTCAAAAAATCTAAAGTTATTAACTGGTTTGCATAGATGTGACATTAGATCAATTTCTATATATTTTATGACAGTTAAGCTACTGCTACTCTTTCATTAGGAAGGTTAATATCAACATCACTTGGATTTTTTCCTATGATTTCCAAGAGGATTTCCTTTGCCCTAGTCTATAGCCAACTATTGTAAATCTGAATAATTGATGGATACTAGAAGATATAATGCTAAAATAGTACCATTCTCAGAATGATTTCTAGTTTTTGTTTCCAATAGAAACTCAAATTCAAAGCTGCAACTGATGCACTTTTTCATCCAGAGGTCATATTTTACTCCTTTAAATTATTCGAGCAAATATCCTGAAATTAAAAAAAAAAAATAAAGATTTTTAAGTAATAAAATTTTATTAGAAATTCTATTAGACTAGAGATTATCCAATAATGAATACCACCTCTCACACAATATAGGGTCTGTATTCTATTCACTTTTATCATCTTGTGGAGGGATGAAATTATAAATATATGACTAAAGGCATGTGAAAAAGATCAATGATCTCCAAGATGCACATTTCATGCTGAACCAGCACTAATCAGTTGGTCCAGACCACAATCTTTTACACCTATCTTTATCATTGTTCAATATCTATATAACCACTAAATATCACATGATCACTATTTCTTATGCTTGCTCATAACTTATTAATTACTCTGGCTTGCACTGAGTGGCGCTACTGTACGGAGAGTTTTGCCTGTTTTAATAACAGTATATATATATATAGATAGCGAATTACTACAGTTTAATTGATGTGTCAAATATATTACCCTCACAACTTTAACACAAATCACTTAATGAAAATGTATCAATAATTGTTATTAGTCATTCTTTAGACTAGAGATTCCAGACTGATTTCTGCCCACTTTTAACACCTTCCATAGTTATATAGATCTGTCACAAATCAGTTTTATATATTTTAGAGATCCCAATTTTATGAATACTGTAGGCCATTCTACTCCTTGGTTTAGGAAGTTAATACCAATAATATTATATGATTTTTTCTTATGTTTATTCATAAGCTTCCATGTAAATAACTGTGAGACAATTATATTATTGTTGTTATTAATATCTTAAGTTTGATAATAAAAATGTGATCTTAAACTTGTAGATGCAACATTGCATTTTTAGAATATTATGAATCAGCCACAAATAAAATCTTCCATTACCTTTTAATTACAATGCATATATATCTCACTTTTATAATAGATATGGCAGAATTACAGGCCTTTGTATAACTATTTTAATTGATTGAAGTAATTATTCAGTGTGATAAAATACTTTATCTTTGAACTTACTAAAAGCATCAGCAATCAATTAAGGTCAAAAACAGCTATTTATTAATAAAATCATAAAAATATTTTAATTTATCCATATTCCCAAACTAATACTTATCATATTGTGGAAGATTTTTCATTGTTCAACTTGAGATTTTTGAATATTAATTTATACACAGTCTCCTTTAGCTTGATCTTCATGTCTGTGACTTTTAGTTATCAGCAATTCAAAAAAATATTAAATAAAGAATTGGGAGATTAATAAAAAAAAGAAATTTTAGTATTTTATATTTTAATTTCATAATTAACAGTGCATATATAGTGCATACATACACTTATATATATATATGCATGTGTATTAAAAATATGTATATTTCTTACTATTCACAAATTTCAGTATGATGCATGTTGTAGGTTAGAACTAAATGTTGTGAATATGGAGAAATTAGGGTATTAATTCAAATTATCTTGCAATATTAACTTTTTTATATAATAGTTTGATTTGTCAATATATATTGCTTATTTACTGGGGGATTGATATGATTTGGTAATTGATTTAGTTCAAACTTCAGATCCACAATAATATTTTTACTTAAGTTATTATTTCATTTATAATATGTATATATTTTTATTTTTTTATAAAATATGTTTTAAAGTATATATATATTTATTTTTAGATTAGAAATTGTCGGTCAAGTTAGGACATCTTTAAACATCACTTTAGAGGATTTGATAAAAAATTTTAGATCCGTGAACATAACGGCTGCTCTCATGGTAAATTCTTAAGTAAATAAATTTTAAGAGATTAGAATAGGTATTTTATATTTGTTTCAGTGATTAAAAGAAAAAATCAGGTGACTTAAAATCTTAATATATTTACAGTAAAAACTTATTTATCATTAACATATTAAAGAATACAAAAAAAATTATGTTGATATTTCTGTTTTGGCTGTTAAAATTATTACTTTTTAATTTTGAATATATTGTACATAGTTAACGATCCAGGTTAGATAATAATTGCTGCATTTTTAATTGTATTATTCTAATTCTCTTTAGAGAATGATTCAAGTTATCCGTTGCTAGACCTACATTCCTTGCTTTTAAGATCCAAACATTAATATATTATGTAAATCAAGTCTCAAATTCGAGCATTAATATTTTTTAAAAAGGAGTCAGAGAAATGTAATAATTTCAAGAGGGTGTTGCCACATATTCAAATATCTTTGATATAAATAAAAAATTGAGATAATTTTGTTTTAACAGTGTTGGAACGAATCATAAAAATGGTGTAAAGCAAAAACAATTTTTTATTTACCCAAATATGAACTATCTGTTTTTCAGAGGGATGGAAAAAATAAAAAATATATATATGATAAAATGTTTGTAACTAGTAATTCGTGAAAATTATAGACAAGAACAATTTACTGATTATTTCTCACTATTGTACATCCATATGCTATGACTTGGGTTTGAATCTGAGTCAGATAAACTTGAAATTTTTTTTAGCAAACTTGAAACATTATTTTTGCATAGCTGATTTGTAGACAATTTGAATAACCATCTAATGGGTAACTAACTATTTTTAGAAGAAGGTAAAACAAGATTTAAAAACTTGTCTACTCTAAAACTTTCAAGCCTGATGAAAATATTGTCTTTTCTTTTATTGGAGCAGACTATTTAAATGCTATTTTGCCTCTTACTTATTGTTTAAATACATGTTAAATATAATTTAACTATTAGCCTAAACTTATATTATAATTGAGGACATTCCACGTCTATTTTTTTTTTTTTTTTGCAAAATTTAAGTGTGTGCGTATATATATATGCACACATTCAGAATATGTTTATGTATAATTTCAATATCAGTAACTGCATGTTTTTATTTAATATGGCTTAATATTAATTATAATGATTAGATAAAATACAGTTTTTTTATTTAGTCTTATTTAATAAATAACAATTATTATTTAATTTTACAAATAAAAGAAAAATTTAAATTACTGCTGTACTTAAAGAGAAAGAAAAAAATCTATTATTGAGATTTGTCTTGTGAAAATTTTATGCCTCAATTCAAAGTAATAAGTATGATATGTTTGTAGCTAATCCCAGTCTTTGATACACCCTTTTTCTCCCTCTCATTAGGAACTAGTTTAATTAGAATGTAGTACATATTAATTTTAAGACATTTAAAATATTACCATAGGAAAATAAAAAGGGGGTTGGGAATAGCACAATTTTTTTTAATTCTGAGAATGATATAGCATATGTAAATTTTAATTATTATTATTATTTTTTTTTTTTTGACAATAAACTATTTTCCTAAATAAGATCCTTAAATTTGAAAGAAATTTATTAGCAACACATTGTAAAATGTTTTTGGAAAATTATAAAATTATTTTAAATACACTTTAATATCAGAATATTGTTCAATAATTATTTATATATGTGTGAATGTGTATATATATTATAGAATTTGTATTTTGTATGTTTTCACATTATAAAAAAAAGAAGAAGTTATTTTTCAATGTAATTCATAATTTTTAGCAAAGTTAATTTGTATTACATATATAACACCTAATAAAGTTATTTTATAAACTAAAAAAAAAAATTATCCGTATGGGAAAATGATGTCAAGTCCCTGATTTGTCAATGTCAATACAATAAAATGACAATTCAAGGAATAATAGATTCTGAAAAAAATAGCATTGTTTATATATAATGTTTATTTTTAGATTAAAAAAGCAAATAAATATGTGGGAATAATGGATTGAGATTTTGATTGGGGGGGGGGGTAATAATATTAAAATATATATATATATTTTTGTGTGTGTATATATATGTGATAATAAAAGCGCTTTATTTAAAAGTGACAGTTCAAAAATTAAGAAAAATGTTTTATTTTTTTTTTCAATATTATAGAAGTGAAAAATCATTAAACATCGTTTGATTTTAATGTTGAGTTTTTAATGTTTTATGCTCTTTGTATCAACTAATAATCAGAGTAATATGGCTTGGATCTGTGAACCTTAACCTACTTTATTTTTATTATAATACTTACATATGCATTGTATTTCATATAAATTGATGTACTTGCATTTGTCATATATTGATAATAATTTAATTACTAAACATAGTAATAGATAAAAAGGAAAACAATTTTTTATTCAAATAGCTCACTGATGAGAAAGACTTCTTCAATGGAGACACAATTAAAAAAACACACACACAATATTTAATCAGGTTTGCCAGTTTCCAAGTGATAAGGATTCCAATGATTTTTATTCTAGTTTTACTACTAACTAACAATATTTAAACATTCATTTCCTGACTGGATAGTTTAGTTGGATTGGCAAAGGGCTGGTAATCTGAAAGAAAAATCTGCCTATTTAAAAAAGAAGTTAAATTTAGTTGGTCCAAATCCAGATCTTAAGAATGGTATGCAGATGTGCTCCTGATTTTCATGTGTCCCTTTTTAGGTCTAGTAATAAATAATTATAATTAATAGATCTGTAATCAATAATTTATTAATAATCAAATAATGCAAAAATGTGATGATTTTAAGCATTCAGTTTTGAAATATATAGATTTATTTATATACAACATGCAGTTTAATTTTTGAATCATAAAACTGTATTAATGGTATAATTGAACTAATTTCAAATATTGGACTCAGTACTCTGAGTGTTTTGACTGTTTCTCCCTTTTGAAGTAAATGCCAACTACAGGCTCAGAATCTAAGTCTATCCGATGAAGGCTTCATCATATTACAATCATATGTTGTATTTACATAATCTTCATATCAATTCTCATCTGCTCAATCTATATTAATTTACTTTTATAGTAGCTAGGCTTTGTATTTGGGATTTGAATCAGGAATTTCCTTTCAGATAACTTCTCTATTGGAAATTCAGTTTAATATTGAGTATTGGTCAGTAAGATGTAATAGAGGATAAAAAAATCTCAAATTAATCTGAGTTGGTCACTTACGTGATTTCCTGCATGTTTCAAGGGATAGTAAGCTTAAGTCATTTTTTTATATGATGTAAAATTATTAGTATTATTTTAACATTTAAATACAAGTATAGTATATATACTTAAGCTAGATGTAAGTAGAGGGGATTTGAACCCGCACCTTCAAGTTTTTTTAGTCATCCACTCCATCTTATACAACCAATAGACACCACATACATGTGTGAAAAAGATAAATGAGCTCCAATATATATATTTTGTGCTGAACCAGTAATGATCAGTTGGTTTGGATCATTATCTCCCACACATATATATAATTGTTGAAGTAAAAAATTTCTCTGCATAAAAGCGCAGTAAAATATTTCCCCCCTCTGATACATTTTAATAGTATTGTAAACCAATTTATTTTTTACTTAGTATTATCCCTTTATTTATTAAATCATTCTATCACTGCTAACATCATCTTGTTTCTTCTTCATTCCCATTTTAATAAAGTTGTTTTTTTAGATTTAACATTCTTTCATCTTATTTTTTGTTTATGACATAAAAACCTGGGAGTGGGGGGTGTTCTTAGCTTCTATTTCTCCTCTCATTTCTATGTTATTTTTCACTCCTCACATGAGTATTGGAAAAATTTATTCTTGACATTCTATATTCCAGAAATAAATGTTATATATTTTCTCTCCTATCTAAATCATATCATTCAAATTCTCATCTCAGCTTTATTTCTTTTTATCGGTATGCAAAGTACTTATTTTTGTCCCAAATAATAATATGCTTCCTTAATATTATCATTCACACTTTATATGTATTTTTAATTTTTGTCTAATTCTAAACCGTTTTTCTTGTTTAGATTAATTTTACATACTCCACTTTTTTTAAAAATTAATTTATCTTTTCTCCTTTCATAATCTTTTTAATTGTGGACTTAAAATATATTATATATGACATAGAAATAAATTATCTATTAACTTTGCATATTGTAAAGTCTTTTTAATCTACTATGTTTATTTTCCTTTTTACACAATCTAATTAGTAACTATTTTATTCATGTATTGTTGTATTTCATACTTTTTAAATTTGTTTTTAATTTTTTTAATTAAAAAATGTATATCCATCCTATTTTTTTAAAAAAACTGCTACATATACTGCCCATACTTCATCAACACGCCCCCCCCCCCCCCCAAAAAAAAAAGAAATGATAGCAGATGAACATTTAATAAGCTCGCTTTAAAAGTTGTGTGAAAAAAGTCAATCAGAAAAGCTGCATTGGGATAGAAATGCTTTGATAAAAAATAAGTTTATACTTGGCTGCTAAAGGAGCCATTTTTTGTAGGTTAATAGTTAAACTATAAACATCACATGATCACCACTTCTTATGTTTGCTTGTAACTGTTATTAAAACAGGCAAAAACTCTCTATACATATTGCCACACTGCAAGCTAGCGTCCATTGATTACTCTAGCTTGCAGTGTGACAATACAGTTCAACTATAATGATAAATATTCATTATTTACTATGCTATACTAATTAGTAATAAATTATTGTTATTGAGATTACTAAACCTTTGCTATTAATATTAAGCATAATAAATATTAATTAGCAAAAATGGCAGAGTAAAAGTCTAATTATCAGTATATAAGTTCTTTTCTGAAAATTGTAGATGTAAAAATTTATAGATCATCTAGTATATTTTGAGTTTAGATTAAATTTTATTTTTGTTTCAATATTTTTTTAAAAAACTGTTTAAAAAATAAAATATTTTTTCATAAATAAAATATTTATTATGTATGCTAAAAGAAATGTCACATGTTTGAAATTTCTTTGTTTGAAATTTCTTTCTGTTTATACATGCAAGTTTGTATAATTTAAAAATGAAATTATATATTTTTATTTTAGTGTGCAGGCAACAGAAGAAATGAACTGAAAGCAATTAAGCCAATAAATGTAAGTAAAATATTTCAATAATTAAATTATAAATAAGCAGATTATTTCTAATGGTGATATATTGTAATAGGTGCAGTATAAAAAAATAGTGAATTACAAATTTATTTTCATAGAAAGTATAGGAAAGGGAATTATTAACTAACTAATGTCATTAAAATGTAAAAATATAAATATGGACTAAATTTATAAATCACTGATTGTTTGCTCATCCACAAGATATTAAAAATGGATCGAAACCAATTTCTACATTGCAAGAAAGTGATGTAATAGAAAAATTTTAAACAGGAGTGTGGAAATCAGATGCTACCTCTAGTCATATGACAAGTTACGGTTGTTTGCTAAATGCTAATATAATGAAATATGTTGGCGAATATTTGCAGTATGATGGAGTTTAATTGGAGAGATGTAGTGATAAAAATGTTTAAAATTTTAAATGCGTATTTTATAATTATGCTCTCTATAGTTTTAGCAAATATTTATTCATAAAATTAATGTGTGTGTTGTTGTTTTTTTTGTTTTGATTTTTCAAAAATCTACAATATGAATTGTAGACATTAATTATAATTTCTAGAATAATGAACTTATAATAATCAAAAATAATTTATATGTACTAAAACTAAACTAGTGTTAATGTGCCAATGTTAAATATGTAAATAAATATTGTCTATAGATAACTGACAGTCCTCAAAATTTAAGTGAAACTTCGAAATTTTTTCAAGTACTGGAGAATTTCTAAGAGAGCTTAGAATTTTTTTTTTGTTCTAGAATGTCTGCCAGAATCAATCAAGTTAACCATCTAATTATTTGTTGACAATTGGGTATGTAGCTATTATTAATCGGGGATAAACAACAACAACAAAAAAATCTCTCAACATTAGCATTTGACTACAGGGGAATATCATCCTCTATTCCTTTATGGTGACATCTATAATGGCCTTTGCACCACAGTGACAAAAGATGTTTTATTTTTTAGCCTTTATTATTCATATGCACATATACACACATTTCAGTGTGTAAATGTGCAAGAAATTAAAAGCTAAGTTAAACTTTCATGTTTTAAATTGAAAAATGTATCAAATGACATGATTTTAAAAGATTTATAATATTGTCATTAAGTCATAAAGTGTAAGATTTAAAGAAGTTGAATTTAAATATATAATTTTATTTTAAAGTGTTTATTTAACTTTTACTATTTTAACTAGGGTGTTGGTTGGAGTCAAGGAGCTATCAGTAATGCTCATTGGAGAGGTGTAAAGCTTAGAGATGTTCTTATAGAAGCTGGAGTTGATGAGGTAAGAAGTGTTTATATAAGTAGATGCATGTTTTTATGTATGTATATGTTTTTATTGTGAACATCACTTTATTAATGGTTATTTTATTTAATGATATCATTAAAAATTTTGAGTCCCTATGCAAAATTTTCAGAAAAGACCTTTTTAATATATAACAAAAGAATTCCTAAAGGATATGCGTTATCCTGATTTGCTTCATGATAGATCCTATTATGCGACAAAAATATTTTCACTATTTCTTATATAAATTTTTATTAAGTCTTATTTTCTTTCAAAATAGTTTATTAATTTTTTATATAATACATATTATCTTTAGGTTTTTAGTTGAGGATTATCTTAATTTTTTGATTATCTTTTTTTTGTTTCTGTATCATCATTACATTTAAAAAAAAATTTTTTTTTAACATGAGTAATTGAAAAAAAAAAGATAGTTCTATCAAGCAGATAATTTGGGGATTTAATGATAATCATCTCTATTCAGATCTCGCAGTATTTGATGAACAGAAAAAGTCAATTAATGTGAAATATTCACCATGATCTTAAAATTAAGATAAAAAAAGTATCATATCATTTCAGACTGGGTCACAAAATAGAATTTTGTCATCTTTCTTGATATTAATATCATGGTCGCATTGTAGCTTGACATCCATATAATTAATGTATATTAGCCAACCTGAATGTAAGCAAATGCTATCGCAATCTCATGCAACAGCAAGCAGAGACATTTACAATTAATACCTTTCTGGTATTTATTAATGTGTTGAAGTATCGTAATATATTTTCTCAGACATTACATCCAAAATAAAAAAAATACTAATAAATATTTTTATTGAGTGAATTGTTGGAATTTTTTTTTTTTAGTTAGACTAATATTTTTATATACAATATTAATTTCTTTTAAGCACATGAAAGTCCAGATAAGTTTCAGTTTTTTAAAGACAGTTCTGTTGTTTGGGGATTGGGAGGGGGAGTTATATAATACTAATATTATTTTTGCTAATATTCAAATAAATTTAATGAGGTTAAATGTGCTTTGGAACAAGGTCAGATGCAAATACTAAGTTAAATAAATGCACTATCTGAAATAAATAAATATCAGTATTGTATATTCAATTTAATTATTCTTATTCTGTTTTTATCCTCACCAGAATTATCAGAAATTACAACAATCTGTTAATTTGTTTAAAATAAATTGTATTGATAGAAGTTAATGATGTATAGAAGAATAACTAATAAACTATTTTATTAAGTGCATATAAATGTCAAATAAGGTTAAACTTTGGTTATTTAGACAATATTGTACACATTGACAATTATACAAAACAATTTTAATCAGAATATTATTATTACTATTGCTTTTATTATTAAATGCTATTATTAAGAATATTCTCTCAGTATATTCTATTATTTTATTACTTATATTTAACACATCTTATGATATAAGGGGTTTTATTTTTTATGGTGTTATGAGTAAACTATGTTAATGAGATGACAAGCAATGATGATAAGTAGGTCAGCATTTCATGACAATGCAATGAAGAAAAAAAATCGAATGGTTAGTTATTTAGTAGACTGTATGGTGTTTGAAATTAGAAAGTGTTAGGTTGAGCTTTTATGTCAGGCACCTTGAGATTTCAAACTGATCTCTCTATACTGTGAACAACTGCACAGGTCATGGTGCAGTATCCTGATACATAGTTACCTCAGCCTGTCTTCCAGCACAAATATATTCTTATTAGTTTAATCCAAGCTTATTTCTGATTTTATTATAATTATCATGAATATTAGATTAGCATTTAACCTTATGATGAAAAAAGTATATTTATTACAGTTAATAAATATTTTGGTAAAGATGTACTAAAACTATGATTTGATAGGTTAAATATTGTTATGTTCTGTTTAATAATCCAATCTCTTGCATCTATTCTTCACTGAATCTAGGTTATTTTTAGTTTTTATTTTCCCAATCTCATATTTAGCTGTGATCTTTAATGTGTTTTTATTGCTATTACTTCTTACTTGTTGCTTAAGTAGCTCTTTAGATTGTTTACTAAGAAAATACTCTCATTAATAACTAGTTTGTATCATTGATAATAGGAATGATTATTTTGTTGATATAAGAATTTAATTTTACAGTTGTAGTATTTTGTAAAAATGGCAGACAAGTTTGTGCACTCCGGAAAAACTAGAATTTATTCGAGTTGTTGTTTTTAGATCGGGCTCTGATAACTGAGGAATTTAATTAAGACATTAACGTAATGGCGAATGTTAATTCCAAGAAATATTTGCTGATTGCAAATATTTCTAGATAAAAGACGTTACCTTATTGGACAATGGGATTAATTGCTGCGGTTATCAGAAAGCTATAAAAAGATTGGATAACAACTAGGCAGGGTAGTATAGAGTGTATTTGAGTAGGCAGTTATTTGAGTACAACTCCAGTAGAGATATCTCGCGTCAGTGCTTGCGGTTAATGACCAGTGCCCAGTGGAAATGTAGTCCACGGGTGTAGCTGAAAGAACCCACGGAGATGGGGAAACCGCAGCGGAGATATTGAAAGCATCCGTTGCAGAGCATCCGTTGCAGAGCATCCGTTGCAGAGCATTCGTTGCAGAGCATTCGAGCAGAGCATCCGTTGCAAGAGAACAGCCTGATGCAAAGTTGCTGATATAATTCAGTAAATGTTATGGGCTACATATCTCAAGCTTTGATTCCAAATGATTTAATTTGACTTAGGATTGACATTTTGTAGGTAATAGTAAGTCGTTTTATTTACTGGCTATGTTTATAATCAGAAATTTTTGAAATAGGATTCAGAAAAATATCTGAGTTCTATTGACTTGTAATTACAAATTATGGATAAAAGCATATAATATTATTATTTATAAAATTATAAAAAAAAAACACACACATTTTCCTTTTTTTTTTTTTATTGAAAAACTTTTTTATTATTTTTATATTCTGATATTTTAGTCAAATCTAATTGACCATCTTCAGAAATAACTATAATTTAAATTATATAAATGTCAGAGTTAAAAATAAAAACATTTCGTTAATGTTTTGAAATAATAAGTTTTTGATATAATGAATAAAATGATATTTACTTATAACTGGGGAAAAAAAAAAGTAAGAAATAAGATAGTAATTTAATATATTATGGAAAATGTATAATATATTTAAAATAACATTATTATTTGTCATTTCCAAGACTAGAAGAACACCTTTTTAAATATTTAGGTGTATTGTCAAGAAATTCAGATGTAGAAACAATTCAATATTTGTATATTCTTTCAGAAAATGATGTTGACAAAATCTGATGAAAAGAAAAGAAAGTATTGAATTCAAATGGTCAAATGAGTGAATATGAAGAAGAGTAATGATATAAATGGTTGAAATTAGAATTTATTGATAATTGATAAAGTTATGTTATTATAACAAATTAAAATCCATAGGAATAATTACTTTAAGATTTATGAGTAAGATATTATTTAGGCATATCAAAAGGTTTGTATATGAAATTTTTCTACAATATCAGATAAAATGTCCAATTTAAGGCAGAGCTGCTGTTTGGTATGGTGAATAACTTCAAAGCCTTTGAAAGAAAAATATAAATAATGTTAGATGTGGAAATCCATAAGTAATTAAACATAATCATTGGGATGTACCTTGAATGACTTGGCACATTGGGAGTGGTAGACTTTGAAGGTCAAGGTTTCTGGATCATGGTTTAGCTCTATCACTTCCAGAGCTCAAACTTTTTATGAATTCTCAAGCAGTAAATAATTTGATTATTATTTAATAGCATATTGTTAGAAGATATGAATATTAAAAGTAATGAAAAATAACTCAAAAAGGAATTACATAAAATAAATAATAAGATAAAAAAAATAGTAATCCAAGTTAATTTTGATATATGTTTGTATAATGTTTTCTTTTTTATATATAGAGTAATCCATCATTGCATGTTTGGTTTGAAGGGGCTGATCGACCTAAGGAAACTCTAATATACCAAACTTCTGTGTCAATAAATAAAGTTATGTAAGTGAAAAACTTTTCTATGTATATAAATATTTACATATTTACACCAACACCTTTGAGGATATTTCTATAGCCATCAAATTTTGATTTTAAAATAAGCATTTAGCCATTCGTAGCTGAAGAATAATGCAGGGAGGAAAAAAAAGAAAACCTCATCAAGCAGTAGTTGACACACTTGACAATAAATATTTATTCTGACCTTCTGGTTTGGCACCAGAAATAGTCATTGTAGTAGTGTGGTAGTATATCAGTAATACCTGATATAATCCTCTTTAAAAAAAAAATGAAATAACGTGAAATTTTTAAATTTTTTTTATTTTGACTTAAAACTGTAATTAAAAGCAAGTGTAGGTGTAATTAAAAGATTTCTTAGATGTTTAGTATCTTGTTTTGGGGTATAATCGGTGATAGAATAGGGGGTGGCTTGTTATATGCATAATCAGTACAGTTTAGGTTGTTGCTTACTTGTTTTATTTGTTTATAAAGCAGTATTCAGTTTTGTTAGAATGATTTTCTAGTCCATTTGTTTTATACATTTTAAATTTATAGAATAAACAGTAAAATATGTTTCACTCATCATCATTCACATTGTCATTTCAGTCATATCAGTGTAATACCTATAGCATATTACTACTGAATATTCATGCATTATCCAACTTCATTTTTCATTCATATGTTTCACTAAACCATTAAATATCCCACATCACATTCAAATATTTAATTTTAGCAATAACAGTATTAAAAAACTAACTTAATTACATTTTAAATAAATTAATGAATTATGGACTGGTGGATATGACAAATACTGTAAAATATTTTATTTATTAAAACAATTGTCATCAATTTTATTCTACTGCTTTAAAAACATTTAATTATTAGTTCAATATTTTTTTTTCATTTATTTAAAAGACGAAATAATTTTTTTTTCCATCTCTATTTTTTTTTTTTTTTTACTGTCTCAAGTTTTTGCATAATTAAGTAAGTTTGCAAGTGGGAGGAGCGATTGACAATCTTTTTCTGGTGATGTAATGTTATCGTAAACAATTGGAAGGGAACAAGGTGATGTAATGATTATTAAAAAAATCTATAAAGGGAATACTTATTACTTTTGAAGAGGGCAGAGTCGATTATTATTACTTTTGAAGAGGTCAGTCAATTATTAAAACTTTTATGAGGGCAATTATAGCTAACCAAGGACAGCTATAACTAAGTTTATTTAGCAAAGTTTAATAGTGAAATTATTTTTCCTCTTCCAGAGTTCAAGTTGAAAATTTAAACATATTATTTGTTTGCAAAATGTGTACTTAAAAACCACTAAAAGATACATCAATTTTGCTCCCAGCTCATTGTTCAAATTGTCCCAACGTTATGCTAAAGTACATGTAAGTGTTATATTCTATTATTCAAGATAAATTATTATTATTTAAGAAATGGGAATGCTTGATAGGACTGTAAAATTATTTTATTTAAATTTAAAATTAACAGGAAAGGATAAAAGAATGTTTGTTTATTTTATAACAATTAAGTTTTTAAGTTTTAATCATACTATGAAGGGAATAACTGCTACGTGCATCATTTATATGTGGGAAAGATGTGAACTGTCATTGAACGTTTTCAGAACTTTAATAAATAGATTTCATGCTAAATATAAAGAAAATTCAAAAATATACACAAGAATTATATAATTTTATTGATACATTTATTGGAATAGTAGACGTTTATTTCCACTTTTACCTATTGAAGGAGATAAAAATTAAATGTGCAAAAGAAATGAACAATTGATATTTACCTGTTTCCTAATACTAACACGTGAAATAAATTATAAAATGGATAAACTTATATGTTTCCACTTATTGAAGGCATTTTAAAATTTCATGAATGAATAGGAAATATTACCTTATACGTCTTAAAGTGTGCATTGCCTAATTAATGTTTCCTAATACACAGCGTTAACAGGAATTCATAGCAAACTGCTAGAACATTGAACCTGTTATTCTAAATTAAAAATAATATTGTTTCTTTTCTCCTGCAGGAATGTGCTGTTTTGTGTTAATATTTGTCTTGTGTGTTATAATTATTTTCCTTATCTATTTGGAGACATGACAAGGAAAGTCATGTAAAAACTATTGATAAACTTTTGTTACATTTAAGAAGAAGAAAGAAGAAAGGAACTTTATTATTATTATTTAATAGCATATTAGATAGTATTAGTTAAGAAATGTTTTATTATTGTATCTATTATTATTATATGTATTGTTATATTTTTCTTCAAGAACGTCTCAGAATAGCATAATGAAAAGAATACATTATGCTGGTAATTTTATATTATTATTATTATTTTAATATGAAGTTTGGTCGTATGTGTGTTAATAATCCACGCATATAATAAAATGAATGGAAGAATCCATTTATTGATCAATAGGGGTGAATAATTATTCTAAAAAAATTCATTATATTAAATCTTACCGTATATATATTTTTTTTTATAAATTAGAATACCATTATTTTCAATAATTATTTCATCTATAACATACAATTTTATTATTTATTTAGGTTCAATTTAACTACAGATTCGTGCCAATATCAATGCATTATATTATAAAAAAATTATTTGTCTTGCTTTGTCCATAGTAATTAGTATTTTATTCTCCAACTGTTCTTTGAACATTACCAAGTCCTAAATATTGTCAGATATGAGATATTTATTCTTTATTAATTCTAGCAGTAATAATTAATATTTTAACAGTAATTCTTTGCTTACTGTGATTTTAAATGGTCTGTATATCATATGCTTATACGTGTGTGTGTCTATTATTAAACTTATTTATAATTATTATGTAATTGCAAGTAAAAATGATTTTAAATCAATCGGATTCGGAGGGAAAAGATGATCAATCATTTTGAAGAATTAGAAAGTTATTTAAGAGAGAATTATTATTTCTTTGTTATGACTGAATGAAAAGTATTTTTGTGGCTATATGCTATAAAGTTCACAATGTTTATAATATTTTATGGGATTGAGTCAGTGTATTTGTTAGTTGAATATTTAATATGGGTAGTTTGCCCAGTGCAGTGTAGTGTAGTGTATGGAATTGAATATTCCTTTTCTTATCCATGTATTGGAGTATTTTGATAGGAGTGGATCGAGTCCTCCTTTTATATTTGATATATTGAATTAAATGTGTATGAAGCTAGAGATGTTATCTCCCTGATTTTCATTTGGTGATGAGTTATTCCACCAGTTATTTAGTCTTAAAGATAGACTTGGAAGTTATTGTTGTATTTACCTGATTTGAAGTATAGAAATCTTTTATCCCATGTGTATTGGATGTTTTCCAGCTTATGCTATAGCCTGGTGTTTGATAGTTTATGGATAAAAAGAAGAATAAAAGAAAAGTATAGTGTCTTATAAAACAGCTGTATTGTAGTTAATAAATAAAGATTGATTGATCTTCACTTTCATCCGTATTATGATTATATTGAAATATCATAAGCAAACCGATTAGATTGATTAACATTATTTATTTATTTTCTTTGACACACAGCATAATACAGATTCATGCACAAATTGTTAATTTTGAGATATAAAAAAATTCATTATTAATGTAGAACTTTACTTATCATGTTAAAACATTTGTAGTAATCATTTAAGCTTCATCTCATTGATTTTTATCATTTAATCATAATTTGCATAAATAATCAAGCAAAGATAGGACATAGTTAATGAATACAAGGATTTACTTTATTTTGGCAAAGCAGAACCTAGTTATTCAATAGAATACTTTACTTCAAAATTACAAAGAAAATACATTTGATTAATAGAAGTATTTATTTTCTTTGGTAAGATAGTCCAATATTATTCCTAGTTTAAATCCCCTTATTTTAATTTTATTTAAGATACTTTTAAAATAACAATGCAAAATCTTAATTTGTTCAGTGTAATTAGAATATTAATCTATGTTGTTGTCATTGGTAAATGAATGATATCCAGCAAAATGCTGAGTATAAGATAATTTAGTAATCAGTTACTAAAGGTGTAAGATCATATTTATTTTTTTATTTTGTATAAGTCTATCAGAAATCACTGATAGCTAAAAAGCCATTTCTTTATAGCAAATGATATGGATTTGTTTAGTTCATTTAATGTTAAAATAAAAATGTTTTACCAATCTATCAAAATGTTCTGATGAATGAAATATAGTAGATGTAAAAGTTAACGAATCATGTTGTATTATATCTTCTTGTCTAATCTGTAATCAATGATATTAAATCACTTTGGAATTTGTGTTCATACCAATAAAAGAAAAGTAAATGTTGATTTAACTATTTTCTATTTGATTAATAAATATTTTTTTATCTAAATTTGTATTTAGAGTTTCTTCTTTAGCATTCATTCGTGTTTCACACTTCCACACATGCTTATACATTTATTTTATTTAATGTAACATAATTGTATTTTATTTAATTATAATAAATCTCTAGATATGATGATATTGATTTCCTTGATTCAAACACTATATGAGATGCCAATTACCTACTGATCATTTTTTAAAAGGGTTTTGTTATTTAATTTTTGTTTAGATGATGAATTGAAATCAAAATGTGCCCGATTTCTTTCATTATCTAACTGCAAGTATCTAATTAGGGTATTGTTTGGTTTATAATATTATTTTCATAGTGTTAAATAATAATTTGAGGTATAGAAATGTTAGATCAAGCTATACCGTAAGTTAATTCCCTGAGATCTTCAATATATAATTTATATTAGATAATAAATTCATTTAGCCAGATTAGATTAGTGAGTAATTAAAATTCAGTAATGATAAGTTTAGTTTGAGTTTAGATCTAGTGAATTATACCTTACAATTTCTAAAATATTATTTTATTTTAGTTATTAGTTTAATTGTATAATATAGTAGAGGTTGTTCAGTGCATATGGATGATGGGAGGAGGAGAAATATAAAGTATAATTAGTTAATTTTAGCTGGTAGAATTTTACCAATTTAATTTTTGTTTAGCATAGAACTTGATAGATGTTTATTCCTATTAGTAATAATATTTTCTCCCACATCTAATGTACATTGTACACCTCATACACCTCTGTATCCCTCAACTGAGTTAGTTTTAGGTGAAAGCTTTAATTAAGAGCCTCATGAGTAGATTTAGGTAAAGTTAAATAAATATTTTATTCTATGGTCCATAGAATTGGCGCCCCCGGGTAATTGTTAGTGTTGGTGATA
The DNA here is from genome assembly GCA_028023455.1 of Epiperipatus broadwayi. Taxonomy (NCBI): domain Eukaryota; kingdom Metazoa; phylum Onychophora; class Udeonychophora; order Euonychophora; family Peripatidae; genus Epiperipatus; species Epiperipatus broadwayi. The sequence goes on along the minus strand of JAQFVV010000078.1, from coordinate 110,890 downwards.
GGTGTGAGGGGTTACATTATATATCTCATACTTTTCAATATTTTGCAAATGTTATTGAATTACATTTTATACTATTGATACAATTATTTGCTATCTACTTATACAAATAAAATATTAGGTGATAATTATATGCATTAAAAGCAGTAATCTGTTCTATAATTGTACTCTAGAGCCATCTGGTGTAGATTTCTGCAGTTAGCATTAATAGATCATAAAATTTAAATTGAGGATCTAATCTCAGAACTATGTAACTACACAAGCAAATTGCTTTGTATTTTAAACATTAGAATGTTTGAAACTTTGTCATTAATTTAATTAGGGCTGTATAAAGAAATAAAAATGACTGTCAGGTGTATATATGATCTAATGTTTATCATTGATTGAAGGTCAACAGGCAAAAATTAGTTTGGTAATTTAGATATGCCACTACCATCTAATTGTTTAATCAAATTTACAATAGATGGCTCTGGAATAGAATGATAATGAATGGATTACTATTCTTAATATAGATGTTAAATGTAATCTGATAGATTCATGATAATTTATTTGGTATATAATGATAAAATAACTTTCCACTTTTAGCACATATATTTTAATCTTACAATTAAAAATATGTAAAAAGTTATGATCTGAGCCAGTTGATGGTTGCTAGTTGAGTGTAAAATGCATCTTTTGGGGAGAGGGAAAAGATTGTTTGCCTTTTTCAAATATATATGGGGTAAAACTGGATAATTATAAACAATTCAGATATTACTAAAGAAAGAAATGAAATTGATTTAAATTAATTATTCCATGTGATTGTGTTTAATAATAATAGTTATATTAATTCTTAAAATTTAATATATATATATCTAGGCTAGAAATGCTATAATTTCTAACCTAATAAATGATTAGTGTTGAAGGGATGTGGGGGATAGTTTTGAGTTCAGAAAGTTTGACATCTTTAGATTAAATTATAATAATTTGTATATAATGACTAATAATGTGGCCAAAATTAAACATTTTCTGTATTCTGCAAGTCAATGAGGTTCTTTTTGGTTATTTATCAAAAATTAATGAAAATATAATTTTGTTAATATATAATAAAACAAGCCTTTGCCAAAGATTCTGTATATAAATTATATAATGAGTAGGTCAAAATATTTATATCTTTTATGTAGATTTTTGTAGTATATTGAAACTGATTTTTGAGTACCTTTAGAAACATAATAGTTCAAACATCATAATAGTAGAAGTCATTTCACAATACAAGATAAAGGTTTAGACTTTTAATATGGCATATAGGGGTTGTGTATTCTCTGCTCAGTTGAAGTAGTCTACTAACTATGCTGAGTTAAAGAATCAATGAACAATTTCAAAATATTCTTTCTGATAAATGAAAAATGATGATGGTAATTTAGAATCAGCCATTAAATGGTGTGGTATGTGTTATAGGATATAAAATTTGTTTTTTATAAGAAGTAAATACAATCAAATCAGGATTAAGAATATATTGATCATAATTTGACAAATTATTGATTTTAAAGATAATAAAAATTAAAACAAAATTATGATAAGTCAAATATCACAGTAATAGGTGCTTTTATCTTCATAAGTATTTTATTTTGCTAACTTACATTTTACAAATGTGTATACATATGTAAAAAGAAAAATTAATAATTAATATTTACTTTGCATTTTAGGGATCCTTACGGTGATGTTATTTTGGCTTATGAGGTAATTTTTATTATGTATATATGCTAAATGAAGAATATAATTTTTTTTTTTTCATAAAATAAATTTGTAAATTTAATCTATCTTTGTCTATCAAATAATTATAATTAATAATTTCTTTCTAAACTTTCTGCTAAACGGCATTTCAATGAATTCACTTACAATTATTTAAATTTTCCCTTCACCATTTCATATTTTTAGATTTTTTTTTCATTCACAGATTTTTTTTAATTTTTATTTTATTACTATTTTCATTCTAATTTTTTTTTTTTTAAATCAAATATTGTATTTGCTCCAATAATAGACAGCATTTCAAATAACAAGATAATAGTTCTTTCTGAAATCAAATATTTGTTAAAATGTCAAGATGTTGTCTGATATTTCTTGAAAGTGGATGATGTATATTAATTACACAACCAAGGATGTAGTGAAACTTTATCATTTTTTAAGGGTTTTTAAAAATGATAGTACTAAAAATTTATAATAATTATAAAACAATATAATGATTATTATTTATTCCTTAAATACTTATAAAGTACAGTTAACTTTTAGTTTTAAGTATTAAAGATAATTCCAAAACATTTCTGAACTTATTATTTGAAAAATATGTACAGTATATATGTTTATATAATTTTAATATCACAGCAATATATGTTTACAAAAATCAGGGATAATATTAATTAGAGTGAATAATTGACTTGCAATATTTTTTTGTAAGTTTTATTTTTATTTACAATTAAAAAAAAAAAATGTAAATTTCTTATTGACATTTGCTTTGTGCAAAGTGCATTCTTCCATTAAAAGTATTGAATTTAATATATTTGGAATCAGTCCAAGGCTTTGACAATGTTCTACTCTAACGCCTCTCTGAGGAGTGCCAAAGCACAAAACCATTGGTCGGGTTTGGATGTGGTTTCTGGTATAGATATTTTAAATGCTTTCTCTGGCTAAGCATTTAACTCAAAGCTTATTGTGCAATTAGCAAAGCTCTTTGTTTATATTCTCTTTTTTCTTTCATTCATTTAAATAATAACTATATTATTTAACCAAAATGTACACACTAATTTAATTAAAACCTTACCATGAAAAAAAAAAAAAGGGGGGAGGGGAAGAGGAATTGAAAGTGGATCATTATATGTATTGGTTTGATTTTTTAAAAATATAAATAAATTTCAATTAATTTTTTTTTTTTTGATAATAAGACTCATTTTCATGTTCTTAAATAAGAAATTTGAAAATTTATTAGAATTTATGAAATTTTAATTACTAGAACCATATTCAATATTGAGTTTACTAAAAAAAAAAAACTATCTATGCAGGAAAATATTAGATTGGGATCTTGATTTAACACTGATCAGTGCTATAAAACAATTCTTTGAGAAGCATGGATTCAGATAAAAGGTAACTTTATTTATATGGAGCTAATTCTAAAATTTAAAATAAAAAATCTCCAAAAGATAATGGTGGAATGTGCAGGAACAATGGATTATGTCTAAATAAATGAGATTATCAAAAATAATTTTAAGTTATGTAAATATATAATTGAAATTATTTTTGTATATTATATAACTGATATAAATACTATGAATGCTGAGTAAAAAAAGCTTAAGAGAGAAAGTTTTATTATAGTACGCTGAGTATCTCTCGATGTCTTGATCCTGAAATCATATGCATAGCAATGTATAGTGGATGAGAGAATTGTGAGTAAAAGATATAATGTGTATAAATAAATTAAATGGCCCACTTTACAAGATTCCTTTTTATTTATTGAGTTAGTATACGTTGGCAATATGCCAAGCATTCTTTATCTTGCATTTAGAATCAGTCCTTCCTATACATATGATGCTATCTGATGAAGTCTCATATGTGTAGCCAAGTTTGTTTTTGTGCTCTAGAAATATGGATTTATGATCTGGATTTTTTTTAGCTCTTCTATAGAGATATTAGTTTTGGGACAATCTTGTTATGAGAGTGGCATGGGATTCTCTGAAGTAAACAGCACTGCAGTTAGTTTGGCTGCAAGAAATCTTGAAAACAGTATGAGAAGGGTGCTCAATGGGGAGTTTATTTTTACAATTATTAATCAACCAGTTTACAGTGGGTGGGATTCGTAGGCTGATCCTATATGATACCAATTACAACAATTGTCTATTTTTAAATATTAAAATTTAAAAAAAATTACATATAAAAATTAGCTTTACAGTTTACAAAAGCAAAATAAATAAATATATAAACAACAAATAATAAAATTATATTGCAAACAATTTCAAAAACAAAAATACAATCTAAACACATTTAGTAATATTATATGCCAATATCTTTATAAAATCTATATACACATACATATATAATTTTATATATTACCGCTGCCATTTAAATCCCATAATCATAAATAAATGTATATACCGAAAAAAAAAAACTTTGAAATAAATAATAACAACAATATATATATATATAAAACTCCGATATCAAAGCCAAACCAAAGATTTTTTTTTTAAAAACAATAATGACACTTTGATGGAAAGAATGGGTCCTTCAATTTTTACAACATTCTCTCATTAACAAAAATTTTTTTTTATATATAAGCAATTACATATGACCATGGTAACAGTAACTCCTAAAATTAATTATATACCTTCCCCTCAATTATTTATGGGTGGCCTTCCCCACTTTAATAAACCTATTTCAAAAACAAAAACATGGTGATAAATAAATAAAAGTTCTAAAACATATACCTATACAAAAGCACATAATTCTAAGCACCTGCAGTATATCCCAAAAAATATATATATATACATATAGTTCTCGTACTTATCATACGGAGACATTTAAATTTAATCATGGTTGGTATCAGGAACTTCTACTTTTGCCAAGAACATCAAAATAAAATATCCTCGACTATAAAATAGATGTAGAAATGTTTAGCACCAAAATACTGTTGGTATTCACAAGACACTGGTTGAAGGTTTCTAGCATTATACGTTCTCTTCAGACCATCAGATATACTAATCATATAAGCATTTAACCCCACTTTCTTTTCAATTCTGTATGGCCCTTCATAAATATTAAAGATTTTTTTAAGTTAGTGCTCCTGTGGATGACTAACATGGGGGGTATAAACTAACATCAAGTACAGGTACTAATTCATCATTCAATAATTTGCTTCTTGTTTTATACTCATTAATCCGTTGTACCAAACCAAAACTATCTTAATCAATGTGAAATAATAATAACAATAACTAAATGTCTCAACTAGAACAACTCAACAAACAAGGGTTTACAATGTCATAACACTCCCTTGCAATGACACAGAACTTGAGGTCAGAAAGTATTTTTAGACAAAGAACATTAATATGAGGCATATGACTCGTGTTTGATCTTGAATGGATATTTGAAAATCAAGTCAAAAATACTATGCTTTCTAGATGAGCTATAAATAAAATAGTTAACTTTTAAGAGATTCAAGAATATAGACTCTAGATAATAAATAAAGCTATTATAAACAATGTTTTCTAACTCCCTGTTTTTCTTACACTTCCTATCATTTTTGTCTTGGTAGAATATTTATAAAACAAGTCAGGTCCATCACAGCAATGATATAGATTCTCATTGGAACATTTAGTCTCTAATTTACCTAAGAATACAGTTTCTGCATACAACACAAAACTATCATGACCCTGAAAAATTATGAGATAAAGTTTCATAGTTGGAATAATTTGTCATGTCCGGACGAAATTTCCCACTCTTAATACTTGTGTTATCATATATCAAACACCTTGCATTGACTCTGCCATCATTGGCTATAGAATGACAAGAACTAAATCCATGCAAAATGTCTTGCCTTTCACGTATTTTGTTACAATGATATACATTTGTGTAAAAATCTTTTGCATCCAAGTTATATAAATACATGAGATTCATAAACTTCTTATGAAGACCCACTTCAAATAACAGTTGAACATCCTCTTCAGCCTTAAATTCCTCCTATCAACGTCAAAATTATTACTTTCAAGACCATTGTATAATGACCACTGGCTAAAATATTTCTGACATATCATCGCACTCTCTTTAAAAATATATGTGACCATACTCTTCTCACAAAACCTAATTTCAGGCAGCAATCTTGTGTTTTCATCTATCTATCTCAATCATTAGAGTTGATACATTTATAGTTATGCATTTCATAGCAATAACATTATTGAACTTCTAAACTTCTTGACTCTACATAAAAGCTATTAGTTTTGCAAATATTAATCAAACAAGGTGAATCTTTACCTAGAGAAAACCTATCACTATTTTTTTTATTCTGACTCTCTTCTATTTCGAAATTATCATCTAAAGTCTTCAATTCAGTATTCATTTTATTGGAATTAGCTTTCAATTTAGCAGAGTTAGCCTTCAACCCTCCATTCAGCAAAGCTAGCCTTCAATTTAGCCTTCACTTCATCAAAGCTAGACTTTATTTCAGCCTTCATCCTTACCAATCTATCCATAAAGTCTTACAAGGTAACACTGGAACCACCTGGCATTTCATTAGCATTATCCATAGTTATTTTAAAACCACAATAATACTATACACTCAAAAAAATTAATATATATTTTATGCAATAATTATTACGATCGAGGCTAATCATCCCTCGCCATTATCATAAAATGCAAATTATTACCCAAGCAAAATATAAACAACCTGATCCTAATTATGAATTACATTTGTTCCAAATATCAAAATTTCAATGAAGTTATAACCTTCACAGTTAATGGAAAATGCCATCCGGCACTACAGCATTGATAAGCATAAAAAAATACTAGAGTGATATTTGAATTCACTTTACCCAAAAAAAATTACCTATGTATAATAATAAGGTCACTACAACCACATAATACTGAGGTGTAAAGATTTCACATTTAAAGTCAAAATGTCACACTGTAATATTGATATGTTTTAAACATACTGAAAATACCCATAAGTACTAAATAAGCCTACATTTAGATAAGTTAACTACATGGTGAGATAATTTCCTTTCTTAAAGGAATGGTGATCGTCTATTAATTTTATAATTTGAATAGCAACTCTAATCTATCATAGACAAATCCACCATTATACTAATGAACCCTAATGCAAAAAAAATTTCTTTGAAATTAACATTCTACACCATCTTACAATATGTGATTCCAGTCTCTTAATTGTTCACTTTTCATGGCCCTTAGTTGTTGACGCCAATTGTAATGGAATATATGTTCCATTATAATATATTAGTCAATGCATCTACAAATAACATTAATAAACTGGAAGAGATGCAAACTTCTATCACAGTATGAGACTGATTACCATACTATATGAAAAGTGGATATTGGCTTGCAGAATGTACAGAACAATCTTTGGATTCTTAACTGTCTTTGAATCCAGCAGCAAGCAAAACACACATACATATATATAGCAAACTCAAATTAGTAATGGTAATAAAATTGATTTAATATTAAGGCATAAATATTAACTCAGTCTATTTAATATAATTAAGAAAGATCATGACATAATTTAATAATGCCTTAATACCAAGTTGATCTAATTATTATTACTAATGTAAAATAAGCACTTGCTACATTTGAGTAGATCCTATTGGCATTCCAAAGCATTTGATGGTAATAGATTTTTCTTGAAATGCACAATCTGTAGGATGATTGGTCAATTTTTTATATGGTATGCAATAGGATAATGAATGTTTTATGAACTATGAAATAACATCTTCAAGTTTATTTATATATGGAGAGAAAAAAAGAAATGTATAGATAGATAAATGGGTAGATAATAATTATAGATAAATAGACATAGGAAAATGGATAGGGAGGTAGTGATGAAGGTTTTTCAATAAATAATTATCATAATTTTATATTAAATATTCTAAATAGGCATTATTTAAAAATCTATATGTCTAAAAATCCAGCTATGTAATTCAAATAGCCATATGGGACTGAACTAAGTTCAGATACACCATATATTAATAGCTCTAGCAATATAAAATCGCCAAAGCCTTAGTAACAAAAAATAATTTGATAAAAAAAATCAAGTCAGATGTCACATGACCTAATTTTAATAAAGCTCGTGTTACAAATCTTATATATAGAGTTTGCAAAACAAACTCTTATGTATAACATTTGTAACATGAGCTTTATTAAAATTAGGTCATGTAACATCTGACTTGATTTTTATCATACATATAAATAAAGAATATTGATAAAGTGTTTAAGAAGGTTGTAAATGGTATGATATGTGATATAGTGTTAGGGTAGAGATTTCATATTAATTAATTTAAGTAATTAGTATTTGAAACTGCTAGGAATAAATATTTTTTGCCTAAAGATGACTTTCTAAAATTGTGTATATGGTGTATTTAAATATTAAGATATTTTATCAATTGCAAGTAATAAATCTGGGTTTATCATATCAAATAAGGAGCAGTTTAGATGTGTGTGTATATATATATATAGTGTAACTATTTATAAGTTTATGTTGTGACTTTATATTCAACTGACGTTATATTGTTACATAAATTATAAATGATAAGACTAAGAATTCTCTTATCTGTTCAGAAAAGGATGAAATTAAGCAACTGTAATTGGATGTGTAATGAAATTAATTGAATATAATATGTACCATTAAGATATTCTATGGTTAGTATTTTTATTGTAATGTGTTTATGTTATTCAGTTGCATATGTTTTTGCATGAAAAGTGTGAGCTGATGAAGGAGGATAATGTTAAACTTTTCAGTAGAATAAAATAGTAGTAACTTTGTTTTTGCAAATAATGCTTCGGAGCTGCAGGAAATGTTGCAGGAGTTATCAGATGAAAGTAGGAAAGTAGGACTAAAGATAAATGTTAAAAAGACTAAAGTAATGTTTAATCGATTTGCTCAAAATATGAAAATAAAGATTGATTATGATGAATTAGAAGAAGTTAAGAGTTACAAATACCTTGGTCAGATTATTAATACAGATGGAAACATAATGGAGGAAATTAATCATAGAATTAAACTTGGTTGGAGTGCTTTCAGTAGAAATAACTTGATATTAAAAGGAAATATGCCTGTGTGTTTGAAAAGAAAGGTTTTTAACAAATGTGTTTTACCAGTTCTTACTTATGGATCTGAGACTTGGACACTTAATAGAAAATCAATACAGAGACTTCAGACCACTCAAAGAAGTATGGAGAGATGTATGTTGGGAGTAACAAGAAGAGATCGAAAACGCAATGTATGGGTAAGAGAACAAACAGGTGTTACTGACCTCATTGAAAAAATTAAAAGATTGAAGTGGAGTTGGGCTGGACATATTGCTAGAAGAGATGATAATAGATGGACAATTGAAATTTTAAACTGGATTCCAAGAGATTGTAAAAGACCCAGAAGGAGACCACATGTAAGATGGATGGATGAAATAAGAAAATGTGTAGGGGTGATGTGGAGAAGAGAAGCTAAAGATCGGAGAAGATTGATTAAACTTGGAGAGACCTTCATCCTGCAGTGGATTGATAATGGTTGATAATGATGATGATGATGAACTTAGTTGGACTTTAGCTGGAATACAGAAAGTGTACTATAATAATTCAATAATATCAATATTGATCTGGACTGGCAAAATTAAAATAAAAAAATAAAAAATAGCAATAGGAAAAACATATCCACATATCATGACCTGTAAAACAGGTTATAAATAAAACTAATTGTACTGACATGTGAATACTTATTTCTTTAACATATGTTTATGAAATGTGGGTAATGATTAACTTGCATTCAGTAAGAAGAACCTTGACATATGGAAGAATATACTCATGAAAGTTATTGAAATTGGTTGAATGCAAAAAGTTTCGCATGAAACAATGAAATTATTAAATCTAAGAGAACTTTTTTGGGAAAAAGTACTAACTACATTACATGACTTTTATTGGCTTATTAATATGTTTCCAAGACCAGTTCTCTTCACCCTATTTTAGCATCATCTGTTGTAAGCCTTAATAATTGCTGGACATCTGATGATATAGTGCTATCATTTTTACTGATGAAGATAAAAGTTAGAATCCTTTCTTAAGAATGAGATTATTAATAGAGCTATATCATCTGGTCCGTTGGGGTCTGTAGAATAAATTGCAATTTTTTTAAATAAACTATACTGAATGAATGATTATTAGAAAATAAAAATTCTAATTTTTGATATTACCCAAGGAAATGAGCAAGAGGAAGATTTCACAGAGTATAGACAAATAGTCAAAACTTGAGAGAGCAACATAATCGTGAGTGCTTAGCCCATGGATTCTGATATTGATCAAAATTATTTCTACACTTGTATATTTGTTTATCTAGTTTGTTGTTAAGAATTATCACCCTCTTTAGTTTTGGTTTACAGACACCATGTTATGTTGTTTCATTGTTATATTCTTTGAGAATCATTAAGTGGGTAGCTACGATTCTGTGTGAGAAATTGGCATATTAATTTAAGGATATTAAGAATGAAATAAAAAAATAGCCATGTCACTCTTTAATTCAATTTACTTAATTAATGTTTTAAATTATTTTAGATAGTTAATGAATACAGTGCGGTCATTATGGGCCAGTTTTTATTGCCAGAAAAATGAAAATCTGTTATCCAAAAAAGATAGTTGTAAATCTGAAGGTATGATGTCTCTTAGTATTCATACTTGATGTTGTCATAATGCCATGAGTGAATATAGATGTCACTAATAGTAAGTGAAGTAAAAAGTGTCATGTAAATTCATTAAAAACATTCAATACAAATTTTTCTTTTTATTTCCGTATACTTGATTCTATTGTGATCTTTCAAGACTGGCCAACTTTAATTGAAATATCTCTAAGTAACATAATCAAGCATACACTAATATAAAAAGAGATTGTAATAAATATTTATAATCATATATAATATAGAACTATACTATAAGAATGATTTATAGTTGTCAAATTATTTATATTACGTTTACGGATTATTGTGTCTTTTTTTTTTTTGATTGCATAAATAGATGAACAATGAACCTTTAACTCCAGACCATGGATATCCATTAAGAGTTATTGTTCCTGGTTATATTGGAGCTAGAAGTGTCAAGTGGCTGACACGGATTACAGTAAGCGATCAAGAATCTTCAAATTTTTTTCAGCTACAGGATTACAAAATATACATGCCACAGGTACATATATGTTAATTTATACTTTATTACGTTTATGTAAAGTGCATGTGTTTTGTATGTATGTAAATATGTAATGTTCTTTTTCTTAAAAAAATGGTTGCAGTTTAGTGCAGTGATAAAGTATCATGACTGGAATGCAAGATCCTCAAATCAACTTCATTTCTGGCAGTTCCAGTGTTCAAATTTTATATGGATTCCTGAATAATAGTGATTTAATTGTTGTTGTTTTTTGAGGCAGTACTTAAAATATGGTAACTAAAAATAAAGTTTTGTTTTAGTAAAGATGTAAAAAATACAGAGGTTTATTCATATTTTTTAATTTATAAATGTACATATTTTAGAATTTATAATATTCTCAAATTTTTTGTATATCTCAGCCTGCACTTTTTTTTGTATTTATTATTTTGGATTTGGAGTCAGTTGCTAAGTGATGCTCTTTGAGTAAGTACTTGGAATCATACATTCTTGTGGTCACATGACACTGGTATGACATCATTGCATGACATGAGTTTGTCATTGACCTATTATATATATCCCTAATTTGAAATTTAAAACTTTCTTATTCTAAAAATTATATAATGTTTCAATACACAATATATGTAAACGTGCACAAAATATTTATTTATTTTTTTTTATTAGTCATAACTGATACTAATTGGATATCAATTTTATTTATTCGATCTATCTGTACATTAAATCTCTACATTCTTACTGAAAAAAAAAGCCCTGTATATATCTGTATAAAACATATTTTCTTTATGAGAAAGGTTTTTTGGAAAGAATTTTGCTTTGAAGGCTGTTTGCTGTCTTTATATATGGTCATTTGTATGTTTAGTTTTCTGCTCAAAAGCAAATGGAGATAACTAGATTAATAAGATGCTGTATTCAAGCAAGATTGTTTGATCTTCATCAGAGGTAATGTGCCAAGCTCTTAACATAGTCTATTCTAGTGTCTTTTTAAAGCCACATCATAAACTGTAATGAGCTTTTTATCTAGAGATGCATCCTATTTGTTTGATTTTACCAATAAAGTAATAATAAATTATAAAGAGGATAACTATTTGAAAACCAGGCACTCTTCACAAACCTGGGAGCTTAATTGTAAGTTTAGGGGATTTGAATTCAGACTTTCAAGCACTCTTCAACTATCATCAAAATCTATATATTTTGGAGAGTTCCTAGATGATAAACTAATTCATAAAGAGAAGATATTCATAGAAAATAAAATAAATATGTGCTTATGAAAATGATATGCTGTTTAAATAAAGTATATTATTTAATTAAATTATCATTATAAAGTTTTGGAAATATTCTTAAAATATAATACAATCAAATTTTTTTTTAGACATCTTTTTATGTGTGTAATATATATATATACAGTATATAAACATGAATTAAAAGCACTCTAAATGTTATTCAGCATTTAGAATACTTTTAATAATAGAGGGAGAGTGATTTACTCCTTTGATTTATATATATACACCCCCATATGCCTTATATATATCATCAGTAAGTTAATGTATGATAAAATTGACAACCATTTCAGAATCTAGATTTTAATATGAAACACCTCAGTTTATCAGTTATAGCTTCAGAAACAAATTGTGAATAAGACATCTTATAAGTAAGGTCTTTCATTGAAGTTTTTAAAAGTAACCAACCATCAAAGTGAAGATATTGAAAGAAATATCTTTTTTAATGTTGTAATATAATAAAAGCTAGTTTACTATTATATTTTTGGGTTTGATTCTTTCCTATAGGTATTTCACACACATTGCAACATGAAAAATGTATTCATAAGTTTATTTAATAACCTGCATGAATATGCAGAAATTAAAATGGAATTAAAAATTTGAAAGAAGTAATGAAAAATGGTAGCATCATCAATAATAAAGTGTAGGTATTAATTTAAAAAATATACTTGGTGTTGGTCAGTAGGTTTACAATATATTCTCTATTCTTAGAAGTTAGTTTGAAACTTGGCCGGAATTTTCTGTGGTTTAAAGTCATAAAGAGTATCAATAAGAAAAATCAGAAAAGCTTTGACAATGATGGAGCAATGATCTTTGTCTCTGCAGATTATGAATATATCATTGCTATCTTTCAATGATAAGTTACTGTGGTTTACAATTTAGTTTGTAGGCTGTTATCGACTATCTTTATCATTGGAACTTCTTAAAGGATAGAATTAATGTTATTTTAGAATTATTGTTGCATTTATTAAAGAAAAATTGAAAAAAAAATGTTTTATTTAAACTAATAATACCAATATCTAGACTAACTGATTTGGGAAAATGCATTTATTGAGAACCTTTCATTTGAATAACTTCCCAAAAATTATCTGTTTTTTTCACTTATAGATTAAATTACAAGACAAGATGATAGTATTATAAAATTAGATAATGATTCACTACTTTTCTACTTAAAAATCGCTCAACGGATAAAAGAATTACCAATATTGAAAAATGATATAGTTAGAAGTGATTGATTGCTGTTTCATTCTGATTCCAAACTTGAATTAAGCAGTAGTACTTTTTACTAAGGAATTAATATTGTAATCAAAACATATTTTTTTACACCATGTCCTGGTAATTTAATCACAATTAAGAAGCATTTTATCTAAAACATTCATTTTATTTTTATGAACATAATTCTTAATCTGTTTCTAAATCATTTGAATGTTGATTTTCTGTAAAAGTTTTTATTTTATTTTCTTAGGCTGGAATGAATAGTGTGGAGGAGTGGTTCTCTAGAGTCCCTCCTGTTCAAGAGATGAATGTACAATCTGCTATTTGCATTCCAGAAGAAGGGCAAATAATTCCAACAGGATCTACTTTCACCATTAAAGGTTATGCTATTGCTGGAGGTGGCAGAAGGTAATCAAAAAAATTATTGTATGATACAGTAATATATAAATGCAATTTATATTACAGCATGATATGTTCATAACTTCTTAATCTTACAGCCATTGGGAAGCTTTCTGTTCCCTGACTAAAATCCCAAAATTGATATGTCCACACTACTATACTTCCGGACATATTGTCTGTGAGCTTAATTGTTCCCAGACTAATTTAACAATAATACTTCTCCAGTAATGACTTGACACTATTAGGTTGAGATTAAATGCAATTTAATAATAGTAAATCTTACCAATTGCTAACTAAACGTTACAAATTGTATATATATCTATATACATGACATGGATACATTCCCATAGGTATACAAAAATAATAATCAAGCTCAATACAACCTGTATGAGTCCTACCTGGCTGTTCATCCACTTGAAGGCCAGCCCTTTGCACTTGGAATCCCTGTGCATTCGGATGACATTCTGCACCCACTTACAAATCTGTGTGCACATATGAAGCCCCAAGAATCAAGTGTCCTTTTCTTGATCTAATTTGCACTGAATCCTTTTATTGTTTCATTCACCAAAGCTGACAGGCTCATATTCCTGTCCATATGGTTCTTCCTTTCATTGCTCACATATACAAGAATTTAAACCATTATATATCTGACTTTAATTAACGAGTTATTTTTAGCTTATACTTTATTATCATGAAGTAAATCTAAACTCGAATTTCTTTAATTGTTCAATATTCCATTTTAATACTGCATTCTTCTCTTATTAATTTAACTGCTTTTACTTTTAGAAAATAATCTTTTTTCTAATCTTACAAAGTTATAAATAACTTTTATTTCTTATTTTAAGAGAATCAGTCTTTTAAAATTCTATAATTCCTTTATAATACTTATTATTTATTTCATTTATAAATTATACCGTTATATATATGTATGCATTTGCGCATCCACCTACATATCACAGCAAAAATTTGTTTTATAATGAGTTGAGACTAATTCCTTTTTCAGCAACTATGATTTTTGTTGTTTTAATGTTATTTAAGCATTGATTTACTCAATGGACATGGTAGCAATGCCTATAGAATAATTACAGTATATAGTATTCATTGATTAAATCAGTATTTTTTTGCTTTGGTGCAGAATTGAATGGCAGACTCATATTCTAGAATCGATTCAGGTTAGTAATTGTAAATTTTAAAAAATCAATCCAGACTGAGTGGACTTGTTATTTTCTCAATCTGCCACTAGGGCTCCTAAATATCACATGACTCCCTAAGCATTTAACTTTATAATTATAATGCTTTTACAATTAGTGTAAGAATAAAGTTTTGTGATTTTTTTTTTAAAGATATTTATTATTATTTTTGTTGCTGCTTTGTTGATAATGGTTTCTGTTTTTTTTATATAATTGTTAAGATTATTTTTAATTTGACCATTTGTTTATTGGCTGTTTATTTTTATTATTTTTTGTTGTTGATAATCTTTTCCATTTACAAATGATATTTCTTTATGTATTGTTGATTTTATTTCTGTTGCTATATTTCTTTTTTCTTTTGCTGTTTCTTTTTTTCCTATTATTATCTCTGTTTATATATATATTAATAATTGTTCTTCATTTTAATAAAAATTTTAATAATAAAGAAATCAAATTTTATATTCAAAGCATAATTTTTAAAAATATGTTTTTTAAACATTTATGTGATTGGTCAATTCCCACTAATAATTTTTTATTACATATTTCATAGCATTTTATTAGTATTCTTCTCAGTATTTGTCAACAATCTTTATATTCAGTCTTTATTGACTATTGATCCTTTTTTTATATATAATTGATTGAAAATTAAAATAGAGGTCATTATTGTTTCCATCTTTATTGTTAAATGGGGGTTGCCTTGACAATAGTTTGAAAATATTGATTGTTATTGATATTGTCTAAGTGTTGATTGTTTTTTAATAATTTTTTATTTGTTTTCTCTGAAATTAGTCATTTTTTAAAAAATATTTTATTATATTTGTTCATAATTCCTTTATCAGACATTATATAAGGGCAAAAATATTATCATTATTTCTGCATGAAAAAATTCAATGTTTAAATTGTTAATGAAATATTAAAATGTGATAACCAATTATACCACTACATTAATATAAGCATGTAAAGATTTATAATCACTATTAACATTATTTTCGTTTTTCTTCAAAATATTTCTGAGTTTTAATATGAGCATTATTAGAATTGCATTTATAACATTCCATAGCAATGATCTTAGTTTTTTAAATGATGGATACCATATTTTTCTATAAACAAAATAGAAAAATGCCTATCTGTTCATTTTTAATAAGTTAATAGCAGTTAGTGATTTTTTTATTATGCTATAAAAATGTTTATGAAAAACAGTCAAGAACTTTTTTACTCTTCTCAGTTTTGGAAATTGTCCTGAAATTATTATTTTTTAGCTTACTACAGAACTCATTACTAATATAAATAAATATTTCATAAAGAAAGAAAATTGTCATACACTGAAAATATGTATTTATCTATAAAAATATATTAAAGCAAAATAGAAAAGTGTAACAAATATTACTTGATTGGAAAAGGTCATTATCTAGGAACATTAATTTTCTATTTTGAAGGTTTTATAAGTTTTGAATAGCTATCGTACTCTATTTATTTAGTAGCCATAAGTATGTGTACATTAACTTATTATTTTTTACATATTTTTTTATATATATCATTTTTCATTAAATTTTAGGCTTTTTGAAAATCATAGATTGTCATGTATACCTTTATAAGTTCAATTATCCGCTCTCATTTTTCCAATTTTCTTCTCAGTTAGAAAAAAGATTCCATTCATTCAAAATATTTACAAATGAACTTTAGTAACATCTTTTTTCTATCAGAAAACAGCAATCAAGAATATGCTTAAGTTTTGATTTCTACATCATAAATCTTTTTGAGGTTTCTGAATTTAAACTTACCAAATTACAGAAAGTAAAAAGAATTTATTAAAGTTTAAATGAAAACTCAAATATGAGTTCATTTACTTCTATTCTGCACTGAATAATAGCGGCTTTTCTTCACTATTATTGTGAAAGCATTGATTTAAATCACTGGATTTTCAAGATAATAGTATTTCTGGTTAACTGGTGTTTATTTTAAGAAACGCTAACTAGAATCTGTTGGCATTGCCATTTGGGAGATCAGTAACATCTAATATATTTGTATAGAATATTTTTTAATATATATATATATATTTTGATTAAGCCTGAATTCACAATCTGGATTTCATAATCAATTAGTACTCTTCTTTTGGCTGTGAATTTCTCAATTAAAGCATTTGAAAATGTGCATGCATTTATGTCTTATTTTTGAAAAACAAAAATCAAAAAAGTATTATGCATTAGCAATATAAATATTATGCATAATAACTTGTAATTGTTTTCATCATTTTAATAATTTGTGATTTTTTAAAAAATAATTACTAATAGTTTTTTTTTATATATTGTAACGGGCACATACGTATGTTACATTATTTTTTTATTAGTAAACATAAAAAAGAAAGTTCGCCAATAAAAATTTCTTTTTTAAGAATTAAAAACTGAAAATTAAAAAATCATCTTAAACTCGTATATATAAATCGCACAGATAAAAAAAAAAATATTAAAATAAAACTATTAAAAATAGAAAGGTATTTTAAAAACAAAAACTTAAAAAGATTTAGAGATAAAAATATATCTTTAATCTTGGAAAACACATTAATTAATCAGAAATGGAAATGATTGTTTTAATTAGTTAAATGTAAACTAGCTGTGGGCATTTAAATGTAAAAGCATCGGTCAGATAGGAAAACAATAGAAACAAATAGCCAATGAATGAAAAACAATGGAATCGGACCTCGGCGAAAGGACCATATCATCATCATGATGTAATGTCCATTGGATCCTTCA
This sequence comes from Epiperipatus broadwayi, assembly GCA_028023455.1. Classification (NCBI taxonomy): domain Eukaryota; kingdom Metazoa; phylum Onychophora; class Udeonychophora; order Euonychophora; family Peripatidae; genus Epiperipatus; species Epiperipatus broadwayi. The sequence continues at coordinate 93,178 of JAQFVV010000078.1, read as the reverse complement.
AAGTAATATAAAAGGACAAGTTAGTTATAGATTATTTACGATGTGACAGATATGTGTTAGTGCGGAAGTGAAGGAGAAGGGATGGAAAAGACGTACTCTTCAATCCCTTCAGTTTTGCCAAAGAAAGAAAGAGAAACGAACTATCATTTTCTACATTGAGGACCAACTAAACTAAAAAACCTCCGAATGAATAAATAAAACAACGGCTAAATGGATACCAATCTTTTTAGGACGGTGTGGGAATTCACGTTCAAACGGCAAGAAACATATAAAGATGAACTGTTTAAAAAAAACCGTAAGAATTTTATAATTTATGAACATTAAATTAAAAACTTTCCATATATAAAAAATACATATAGAATCCTATCTGACCAACGTAAATTAATATTAATAATGTTATTTGATATTTTTTTTTTAGTTAAAATCATTTCCATTTATTTATTTTTTGTTCTTTAAGTTTTATTATGATTTCTGTTTTCCGTTAAGTTAAATTATATAAATGTTAAACTTAAGTCGGGCGTGAATGGCTGTATAGATTTGTAAAGTTATATTAGGGGAGGGTAATCTTAGGTTATTTGTGTCGTTGTTAAATTGGGTCAATGGATTGGATATATTGATGTAGTTAGTAGATGTAGTCGGAGATTCGCTACTGGCAGAATCGTTTATATATACGCCGCACTCACCTGTTTGCCTATGGAAGGAATTATAAGATGGAGAACGCAGTTCCTTTCTATGGAGTTTTTTTTTTATTGTTCTTCTCATTAGATAGATGTAATATTCCTATCTGATGAGAGTCAATGTCTTCTCTTAATCTTTTTGGTGCTGCCGTATTCCGTATTACATTGAATACATCGATATATCAGATGAATTGATGCCAGTTTGACTGCGAATTTTAGCCTAAGGTTAAATAGGGATATACTATTTTATTTTCAAATGCAAATCTATGTAGTCTATTTATACTCGACCCTAAATAAAAATGCATTAAATTTAAGTTGTTTATGGACGCTTGCATGGATTGGTTATTGGTTAAGTATGTTTTGGGTTTTCATATTTGATCAAAATATATAGACATCGATAAATAATGATACCTTACGGTGAGTATCTATAATGTATTTATTCGGCTGTCTTTTAAGTTATTGGTGACAATGCGGGCATCTTACGATGAATGCTAGTGGGTTTCTTATATTCCCTATGCAATTGTCGGTATCAATGATTTTGTATTTTGATCGTTTATGTTTACTTTGAAATGTTTTTAACCGGGTAATCTATGTAACCGATCTATACGCAACATATTAAAACAAGCGTTTATAATCCCATCTGTGCGAACTTAATTAAAATGTAAACTTATAATATAATAGAAATTAAAATGTAAATTAAAATTCAAAGTAAAGTTAAAAATAATGTTAGATGTTAAAATGTAAACTGATACTAAAACAATTTTCAATCTTATATATATGTGCATAAATAAATGTTTGTGCGTTAATTACTGGCAGTGGCTTATTTTATTTATTTTTTTTTAATATTGAAATATAATTAGATAAGATATTATATTATTAAATCTCTGCTATTCCCTGAGCTAGTGACATGGGCTAACGACCGGAACCAAAATATTTAAAAAAAAAAAAAAATTTTTTTTTGACTTACGTATCTGCCTACTTTATAAATTTTTCTAGGTTCAAATGCCTAGATGGCGCCCTGTAGTGCAGTTTACGTTAAGTATTATTCTCCGGATCGTTACAATATTAATGTTTTAACATATATTTTATTTTAGAATTTTCCGAGTGGATATTTCTTTGGATGGTGGTCATACCTGGAAATTAACTAAATTAACTCCACATAGTGAAATAGAAGATCATGCCAAACGGCATTGGGGATGGACTTTATGGGAATGTTATGTTCCTCATTTTCCATCACCCTGTCAGCTTGTTTCTAGAGCCTGTGAGTTAGTTTCTGTTTAACATTTGAATAGTTTTTTTTTTAATTGATGTTAATTTTGAATCAAAATTTTATATTATGATTCCATTATTATTCATAATAATTCATAATATTATAGGGGATGTTGCTAGCAATACTCAACCTAAATATGCTGAGGATATTTGGAATATCCGTGGAGTTATGAATAATGCTTGGTATCGTGTTAATGTTGCTGCACCATCTCGACTCTAAAGTATGTATGATTAGTCATTTTATTCTGAACTTATATGTGAATTTGTTTACTGATATGAATTTTATATATCTTTCAGGAAGAAGAACAAAAGAAAGATTGAATTTTGTATTGAGTAACGCTAATGAAGATAACACATAATAATGAGAACTATTAAATAGTTAATTACTCTACATTTTGCACTAAATAATAAATTGTCCAACTTTCTGAATAATACTCTGTAATTATGCCTTAAATGACCAGAAAAATGATGTAATTATTTTGCATAAAGTCTATTAGAATAAAGGATATTTATTAAAAATAAAGAATAGTTTGAACTATTTTTTATTTCCCTGTTATATTAAATATCTATTTTTAGGTTTTCAGTGTTTACTTTACTTTTTTTTAAAAAAGAAATATAAACATAATTATGCAGTTATGTCAAAATTCAAAGTTTTGTCACACAATGAATACAAAGTATCACTTTTAAATAGGGTCAAATTATATAAATGCATACATTCATAAATACTGATGTGATATAAAATATACTATGATGTCCTTGGCTGAGAAAGAAATTTGCTGTTAACTGAAAGGAGACTCGATTTTTCTTTGAAGCCTTGAAAGAACTGAGCAGAGCAAAATCCTAATGCTCATTCCATATGTTTTTATCATTTCAGCTGTTATTACAATATGATTATTCGTTTAACAGATGAACATGGATGAGACACTCACCAATGTGCATTAACCAGCCTGGTGTATTTATTTGGCTCTTTGAATCTGAGTTTAAGATCAAAAATTTCATGGCCCTCCTTTTCAGTTGCCTAATCATTCTTAACTGAAATATCAGTTAAATTTTCTTAAAGGCAATATGAATCTGTGAAAATGACTCTTTTTTAAAAAAAAAAAAATAGATATTCATAATTACGACAGACATTACTAAATTATAGTTTTTATTTTAAGAAGGCTATAAATTTACTAGCCAAGATAGCAGTTAGCAATCGGAGGCAAAGAGTGCTAAGAATTCCCTGATTGCAGACTCAGACTGCCATTTGATAATTACCTTTTATATAAGTACCTATAACTGTAGATCACTTTCAAGTGAAGAAAGATTGTTTGAATTGGAAGAACTGTCCAATATTAAAAGGGATATTGTTAGATTTTCTGAAGTTAGAAGATGATTTAAAAATTGGATATGTATTTCACTACAAAGGCACACATATTAGAAGCATAAATGGAGTGGCATTCAATATAAACAAAAATTGGAAAATAACATTGTGAATATTGAGGAGACTAAAATCACCAGCCAAAGACAGAGAGTTCTAAGAATATCCAGGCTGCTATTTGATGACAATATTTTATTTCGGTACTTCCAATTGCAGATCACTTTCAAGAAAAGAAAGATTGGAAGAATTGTCTTATATTAAATGGGATATTATTGTACTTGGTAAACTTAGAAGAAAGGTGAAGACAACTGATTTAAAAAATGGGTATGTATTATACTACAAAGGCACAAACATTGTGAGTGCAAGTGGAGTAAGATTTATTATAAATAAAAAGTGGAAGAATAACTTTGTGGAAATTTAAAGTGTATCAGAATGATAAGATTAATTATTCAACTTAACAGAAGATATCAAATGCAGATAATTGAATAATTTATGCCCCAACAAATTCTTATTGGGATGATGAAGTAGAGGATTTTATTATGGATGTTCAAAATTTTTAAAATGTACAACATTTTTAAATTGTCATGACAGAATTTAATGCTACAATTGGTAAACAATTAGAAGATAAAAACGCTGTAGGTAAATTTGGTTATAAGCCAATAAACATCATATGACCACCTCCTCTTATGCTTGTGTAATATATATAAAGTTTAAATGCATGTTAGATAGTATATGTAAAACTTTAATATGTGTTGATATTAAACATGCACACACTATATAATTCAAAGCAAAATATATATAAATCAAAACTTAAATAATATAATATATTGAACGATTATATAAATAATAAAAATTTTTGTTGTATCTTCAAACGTTTTCGAAGGCATAACCTTCATTATCAAGAAGTACAAACTCTCTCTTCATTTTTTCACGATGTACTAATATGCGATAAAAGCAGGCAAAATATGCAAATCAGAATCAGAACATTTATACTTGCCAATTCTTCGATATGGTGTAAAATGATTCCCTTTTGTTCATCGCGTGTTCATCTGACATGATGTAACATGCCTCCTTAACCCTCCTCCGCAGATCATTCTGCTCTCTACACAACATTCTTGGCCTATCCGGTTTGCACTGATGACCCACAGCCATTGAATGCTGAACAAAAATTGAAGGGTGGGATGAATCCACTAAGGCCTTATTGTACGCATATACGTGCTAGGATAATCTTGTTTGAACCGATGCCCTCGTCTCCCCATAATATACAGCTGGGCAATTGTTTTCGCTACACGTGATTTTATAGACCACTTGCTGTGCTTGCACTGGGAGAATATAGTCTTTGGTGTTATTTATACACCTGTTAAGATTAGGGGCGAACAGCAAAAAATGTTACGGAAGTCTCTATAAATGTTTTTGATATACGGTAGCAAGATACACAGTTTATCTTGTTTCAACTCATGGTTAGGCCCCCTTTTAAATTTCTTAATAACATTATCTATCGCTCTTTGATTATATTTTGCCTTAATAAGCTCATTTCTATATGTTTCAATATTGTTTCTTTTGTCAGCTTCGAAGCTGCACAAACTGTTGTTTCTATTTAAGAACGATTTGAGGCCAGCCAATTTATATATATCTGGTGTGTTTTATAAGTGATGTATATGACCTCTGATATTAATAGGCTTAATATTCATTTTGTAGCAAAAGTGATTAGCTTCAATAATCACTTGCAGGTCCAAATATTTAATACTGTATGAGACTCCTTCCTGACTTGCGTTTATATTCAGGCCTGATGCTGCTATAAGGTCTGTTTTGATGTCCTCTATGGTTTCCTCCAGAGCAGCCACAAAAATATCATCATACCTAGCATACAGAACTAATCCGTGTTCCATATATCTAGGAATAATAATCTGCTCATATGTGTTCATCATAACGCTGGCAATGATTCCACTCATCGGAAGACCCATCGGCCAACCATTGAGCATGTGATACCACTCATGATTGAACACTGCGTAAATGTTTCTGTTCATCCACTCCAGCAATGCAATAACAAACTTGACACGCACTTGGTTCATTCCATAACTAATGAGTGCTTCCCTTACAACTATAATCGACTTAGGTCTATCAATCGAACCATATAGTTCTGCTACATCAAGTGCTGTCATCCCTGTGTTTTGCTCCGGGATTGCATTCTTCAATTTATTAATGAAGTCAAATGATGACTTAATAGAATAATCTCCATATCCTGTAGTTTGGGTAATCCACTTATTTATGATCTTGGCTGCTTTATAATAGTGCACTCCACAGAAGTCGATCATCAATCTTAAAGGCACATTCTCTTTATGGTTTTGGCGTTTGCAAACATTCTTGGAGGAGTTGTTGCCGATGGATACATTTGCAGGTATTCAGCCTTAGAAAATGCTTTAGATGTATAAGGCCTAAGCACGAACGATACAAACTTATCTTTATTTAACTTAAAGTTAATCTCGGGGAACTTTCCTAAATTTTAGCTTGTCTATTTGTTGCTGAATTTTATTCCTCTGTATCCATAATTACAAATCTATTTCCTTTATCCTCCTTCATAACCGTAATATTCTGTTGATTCATAAACCTTTGAGTTGTTGCTATCCTATCTTTCCACTGATTCTTCCATGGGTGTATAGCTTTATGTCGTATACTTCTGGCAATTTTTGCTATATATGAATCCTTAAGAGGGTTCTTGTCTAAACTAGCTTCAGTATCAGCTACCAGCTCCATCTTGGGATACTTCCACCCTTCACCAACAAATCTTGGGCCTTTATTCAAGACCGTTTTAACTCCTTCTGGGATCTGAGTCGTTGTTAGATTTACAAATTCATCTTGCTTCTGCGGCTGCAACTGTTTACCTTGTTTATATGTTAAAAATTGGAGCTTCTTGTTAAATTTCAATTCCAACTGTGCTCTCAGTCTGTTGCATTTTTTAATTATGTCAGCCGATGGGACACTATTGTAGTAGATAATATTAAGCCTGTTGCTTGCTCTAGCCAATTTTCTTCTACATTCTGCAATAACTTTATTTAGAATGAGCGCTTGAACTTGTCTCCTGATCACATTAATGCTGTGTATTGATTGATTCAGCTTTACATAACAAAAATTCGGAAACACTTTATAGTTTCTACATCTAATCAAAAAATTATATAGTGTGTGCATGTTTAATATCAATACATATTAAAGTTTTACTTATGTTTGTGTATGACTGTTGTTAAAACAGGCAAAACTCACTATATATATTGCCACCCACAGCAAGCCAGAGTAATCAGTGGATGCCAGAAGGCTTGTGCATAAAATCCCCATCTAGTGTCTACTATATCCTCAGACTAGTTAATAAACCAGAAACTAGTCTGGGGATATTGGATGAGTAGGCACTAGATGGGGATTTTATGCACAAGCCTTCTGGCATCCATTGATTACTCTAGCTTGCTGTGTGTGGCAATATATATAGTAAGTTTTGCCTGTTTTAAATTTGGTTATGGTGATAGAAATGAGAGAGGTCATAGATTTATGGAATTTGCAGAAAAAGAAAAACTTTATATTATGAATTCCTTTTTTGAGAAAAATGTTAAATGGATATGGAAGCATCCAAATGAAGATATAGTAGAGTTGACTAATAGAAAATATGTATTTCAAGATTGTAATGTCATTAATAAATTCAGAACAGGAAGTGATCATCAATTAGTGATGTGTAAGATACACAATAATGCAAAACTAAAGAGACAAAAATTATTAAGAAAAGCAATATTCACAGTTGATATTCCTAATGTTCAGAAACATTTCAATGAATTTACATTAGAACTTCCAAATCGTTTGAACATGATTCAGATCTGAATGAAATCAAAAGGAAGATAACTGATGCAATTTTAAAAACTACAACAAAAATAGCTGGTACAAAAAAAGCAGCAATTGACCAGTAAACTTTCTACTGAGATGACAATTTATAAAAAAAAAAAAAAATGAATATGAAAATATATAAAAATGATGCATTAAAAAAGATTGATTATCTCAAATTTTATAAAATGATGTGAAGAAGAATGGATAATAATATAAGAAAGTATAATTGTGAATGAGCAAGGAAAGCTATAGAAGAGACTAAAAGTGTCAAGATTGCAAAACAACATCTTAGGAAACTTATTTCTGCAATAAGAAAACAAAGATGGAACTATTAACTAAAGAAAGAGATGACATGAAATATGTAGAATAGTTCTATCAAGAATTATATAGCAATAAAGAACAAGGAAAAATATCTCTTACAACTACTACATCTTCTGAATTGCCCAGAATTTTAAATAAAAAAATGAGACATGCAATTAAGTTTATGAAGAAGGGAAAAGCTCTGGGTAATGATGAAATTATAATTGATATCTTAAAAGAAGCAGGCAAAGAAATAGAATTTTTTTTGGCAAACTTATGTACCAAATGTTTAAATGATAAAAATGTACCAGATGATTGAAAAAATGTAGCATTAATATTTTAAAAAGGTGATAAAGAAGATATTAGAAATTACAGATCTATCAGTCTTATCGGTTCTATACAAAATTTTTATCAAAATAATTACAACTTGTCTACAGCGAACTTTGGATTTTAACCAACCAAAAGAAAAGGCTGGATTTAAAAGTGGTTTTAGTACAGTGGATCATATCCATGTAGTGAGAGAAGTTATAAAGAACCAATGAATATGAGTTGCCATTATACTTTAGATTTGTAAATTATGATGAAAAAGTATTTGATTTTATGATTAAAGCATTGGATCATCAAAATATAGACTCAGGATATGGTTATATTTTAAAGAATGTTTATAAAAATGCAACAGCAACAATTAGATTACATAATGATACTAAAAAGATTAACATTGAGAAGACTGTAGACAGGGTGACTCCATATTTCCACAACTTATTACAGTAGTTTTTCAAAAAGTATTTTATGGATTAAAATGGGAAGCTAAGGGAATAAAAGTAAATAGAGATTATTTTGATATCTAGATTTTGCAGATGATGTAGTTGTTTTTGAAAATAATGCTTTAGAGCTTCAGGAAATGTTGAAAGAGTTATCAGATGAAAGTAGGATTAAAGGTAAATGTTAAAAAGACTAAAATAATGTTCAAAATAAGAAAATAAAGATTGATAATAATGAATTGAAATGAGTTAACTAAAAAATGTATTGGTCAGATTATTACTTTTCAAACACATTTCTGTTCTATTTTTATGCTTACTTATGATCTGTTTTATCTAAAATGTGACTGTTTTGTTAATATGCGAAGTTGTATATAAATTGAACAAGCTCTGAAATTGGCATTTCACAGTAACTTTAAGAAGTTTGATGTCAGCAGCACAAATTGGCATTTGTAAGTATAGAAAAAAATATTCTTATTAATACTTAGATGACATCCTAAAAGTAGCCTCCAGAAGAAGGTGTATACCTTGGGCTTAAAAAAAAAAATTAAATACATACTTATAACCAGCAATGTTTAAATGGGTGCCATGTCTACAATTTAGAAATGGAGACAAGCAGCAAATGAGAAATATTACTGGGATTTAGCGAAACACCGAATTTAGTGTTGAATTGAACATGTTCTTTGGTCAGAGCTATGGGGATGACTGATAAGTTATGTCCAAGTTCTCAGAGAAGTAGCCTCAGTATATAAGCAGACAGTGAATAAATGTATAATATAAGAGTTACTTATGGAAGATGTTGCAGAATTTCAAAATAATAGATATATAGCAATGTATAATGACAGTAAATAAATAAGACATTAGTCCATGAACTGTCAAAGCCTTACAAATTCTTTTACATGCTACTGTTGTGGTGAGAGAGAACACTTACAAAGACCTGTAAATTTAAAAATGCTAAATGCCACAGATAAAAACCGGTTAGTTAGGTGTTTATTGCACAAAAGATAAAGTACGCATGGATTTCAAATCATAGAGGAAGAGTCAAGAGTAAAAGTGAAGTAAAAACCATAAACAGTGTAGATAATAAACACATTGTTTAAATGTATGAATTTTCAAATAAAACATCAATATGAAAATTGATAGCAGCATGGAGATGTCCTTAATTTTGCTAAAAGATTGGGCAAAATTAATAAAAGACCAGAAAGAGCGTCACTAGAAAAAGCAAAGAATATATCTGTGGATGTAAATAAGATTGTTATATGAGGTAAAGTAATGATAACAGTTAAACTGAAGGCCAAAGTAAAATTACTGCCATTTCTTATAGTGAAAAAAGACCTTACTCCAATCTTAAGAAGAAATTGTTTTTAGCTGCTAGGAATTTGAGAAAAGAATGCAGATGATTTACAATGGTATGCAAATCACGGGGGAAGAGTTTGGGCCGAGAAAAGATACAGTACTAACAAGAGCTTAAACAATCAGATGATTGTCAAGAATTGTAAAACCTGCCAGTTTACTGCTATGATGCCCCTAAAAAATTTGAGCCTTGGATTAAAGCAAATAAGCCATTGGAAAGTACAAATTCCTTATAACAGCGCATTGGGAAAATTGACTTGGATGTAGAAAGCTATAAAGTTGGTGATGCCATCTGGATACATGACATGCTAAAGAGAAAAAATCTATGAGTAATAACCAACATTTTGTCAAGAGAAGTGCAAACTATCCAGAGTCGCTGTAAGAACAAAGAGTGCTAATGCTATGATAGATGATAATACTTCAATAAAAGAATGAAGTGCAGATATAGCACAAGAGCTGCCTGACTTAAATGTTATTAATGAGAATCATTTGTTAGAGAAGAATGATTTATTAAATGAATCGGAGATTCTGCGGAGGTTTATCCCCTTCAAAACAGTCTTAACCAGAAGAGAGTTACCGAACAAGAGGAGAGAAAAGAAATTTTCTTTGTCTAGACTTGTTCGAGAAAGCAGAAAACTTAAGTCTGCAAGATTATTTTTTGTAAATAAAAGTTAATTTTCTAGAGTAAGGTGAGGGATTGAAATGTGCATAGTGTTATATAAAAAATAAGTGTACAGATTGATATTGTAAATAATGTTTTATTACAGAAAATAATTACCGCACAACATTTACATAATTTTTCACTTTAGTAAAATTTACAAAAAAAATAGAAATAATGAAGTTTATGCAAATGAAATATTTATAAAACAACACCAGACAGAGTAATCATATGTGCAAAAGCTTGTAAAATCAAATATAGATTTTCTTATTCTCAAGTAATGTGAATATAGAAAGAAAATATATACATAAAAAATATTTATGTTAAAGATTGTCTCCTCAATTGTCAGTTTATATTTATGAGTAAAATAAACATGTATTTTATGTTTGTGTTTGTTTATTTAACTGTGACCCGGCTTGTATGCATATACCTCTGGCAAATACAGCATAAAGATTTAAACAAAGATTGTTTATTATGAAATAAATTTATAAAGATAGTAAAATTTAATAATGAATACACATTTTTGTATCCCAGCACACACTTTTCTGGCTTGTATGCATATATACCTCTGGCAAAAGATTTAAACAAAGATTGTTTATCATGAAATAAATTTAGAAAGATAGTAAAATTTAATAATGAATATATATTTTTGTATCCAGCACACACATATCTGTAATCAGTTAAAAAATCTTTTTTTTTTCATTTGTAGATAGTTCTGTAATAATGTGCAGGGCAAATGTCCCCCCCCCCCCTCATTCTTTATAACAAGAGCTGGTCATTCTCTCATACAATTTTACATTAAAAACAATCGAACTTTACTTTCCAATATAAGATTATTAAAGCATTCAGCGTCATTTTCCAAAAATTAAGACTACTCTCTTTTCATAATAATTTCTTTTATAAGAGAATAATAGTTATTTAATATAATTTCCTTTTTAAAAGTTACTCTTTTTTCTCTAGTCTCTAGCTAAGCAGTACTCGGAACAGGAAACATTTTATTAGCTTGCCATCTATTGGTAGAGAACTAAAATTGATCTAATGTTTTTATTGGAAACGTTTTCCTAGAAATGACTTAACGAAAATGATTGTGGTGTGCATTACATAAATAAAACATATAAAAGTTAAATTTCAGATTTAAGAATTCTTACACTTTTTTTTTTTAATCAGGATTTTTTAATATACGTGTTATATATAACTCAAATTGAAGAAATCGAATTATCTTCGTTATGCGTAACTGTTTTAAGACAACGAATGCAGTATTGCAATTATATAATATTAAATTTTATGGCCTTAGTTTTTAATTTGGATTTAACTTTATTAAGAATTCATTACTGCAGTCAATTATTTATTATTCATTATATTCAAAAATAGAAAAAAAATAATTGATAAAATTGTCACATGATTAGTCAAAATGGCTTCAAGTCAAACAACTAAAGTTTTCAGTGTATTTAAATCGGGGTTATTTTCCAATAAAGTAGCCATTGTCACTGGAGGAGCTACTGGAATTGGAAAAGCAATAACTAAAGAGTTACTTTATTTAGGTGAGTAGTCTTTAAAGCAAATATATTTTTATACTACTTCGCTCTATCCGTTTTCTTAATACGTATAATAGTGATTATATTTTAATAAATAATAACCATTACCGATCGTCTGATGAGCATGGATTTGTTAACTAAATGAACATATATAAAACATGTAAAATTAGCATTCTGTGATAAAATTAAAATAGACTTAATTATCATTTCATGCTTGATCTGAACAATTAGTGTTTCAGCAGATTTAAATAAGATCTGAGTCGCCAAACCCAAATAAAATTTTATAGCTAGGTAAGGAGCTTAATTCATAGTTACAATGAGCTAGCTCTTATATTTTTCTAGCAACAATTATAGCTAAAATATATAACATTCTATATGCAAAATACTTATTATGTTAAATTTAAGGATATTAAAATGCAGATTCTGAAAAAATTGTCAAGTGGTTTTTAACAGTTCATTAATGTTATTGACATCATAGACTTAGAGTTGATTCGTAGTGTGTTCACTTTGGGGATATTATTATTATTAATCAAAACATTTGCTATAGACTTTTTTGGGGAGTTTATAATTGCAATAACCTATTATGGCTCATTAAAACGTATACACAAAATTATATACAAGAGCTTCAATTGCATTTTATTTTTTAATTTTGGTTTTATATTCTTCTATTAAACATTCTTTCGACTTGTACATTGAAATGAGGCAGTTTCGAGGTTGTTATTGCACAGTTTGAGAAGCCCTTGAAAATTATACTCAAAATAAGGATTTTGAAACTCTTTTATGGTTGCAAGTCTGTACATTAAAACAGGCAAAACTCACTATACGTATTGCTACATATCATACAAGTTAGAAGCATTAATTTACACTCATGATTTCGCAAGCGATGTTAAGTCATTCAATAGTTTTAGTTATTATATTAAAAAGATTTATTCAATGCTACATTTTTTCAAGTATTGGGTTTATGAACAGTAAAAATGCTATGTTCTTTTCATCAGAATACTTGCAATATAAGACTTTAGTCATATTTTGAGATTAAAAAGTGTATTTTTAATTTTAACAATTGAATAATAGTTTTTTCCACAATAGATTCTAAGGAAAACCAGATGGTTTTGTAATTCATAAGGCTTTTTAGAAGGGTCTCATCTCCATTTTTATGATAAGGAATTCTGTAAACCTATTTAGTGATGAGGAGATAAACCCAGATAGAGTAAACTAAATTTTCTGGCAAACAGTATTATAAAGGCTTGAAACACATTGTGCATTTTATTAAAAGTGTAGAAATTCCAGTTTTTACCTTTGATACACCTCATTACTGGCTTTACCATTACACTCGCATTATCTGTGCTTATACCAGCAAGGTTCTTTATTTTCAATTCTCTCTTAAACAACTTGAACACCTTTGACTATATGTTCTGCATCACACGTTTCTAATTTTAATAAATTTAAGAATGTAGACATCTCTTTATTATATGTACTATTAAAGTAAATTATTACAATTCCCAATATTTTATTTACAATGATATCTTTAGATTCATCTAGCAATAAGTTGAATTTACTATCTCTTTATACCATTAATAAAATTCTCCCCCAAATGGTCATTGATAACATTATTGATGATTTCTAATTTTTTTAATATAATGCATTTTTAATTGTACAGTTGTGTTACTATTTATTTTATTTTTATAGAAGTCATCTGACTAGTGACTCCTACAGCCGAATAATAAACATTAAAATATTTTCTTTGAGCCTTATACTTTGCACCATGACTTCATTTCAAAATATTATGTTTGTAGAACTATTTTCATAGATATCACTCTGACATGTTTTGATTTCATATAATTAAATCAGAGTACTTTGCATTAATTTCAATTTTCATATTCTGCAGTGGACAACTTTTAAATGATTTATTTTTAAGCCATTCACTTCTAAATCTCTGTATTGCTTTTCATCCAGCATTAGTGAAAAACAAAATTAATAATATAAAAAAGTGATTCATTATATTTAAATGTTTGACTCTGATCACAAATTATTCATAGATGTAGTTCTAATTGGATTCTTGAGAATATTCCATGAAGTGGATAACATTATATACTAACTCAATTAATAAAAACTAATTTTAACACATCGAACATAATTATGTATCTCCTGTTGACACAGTGTTGCCATCATGTTATATGCATTAAAATTTAGTATATAAATATAGTTCAAAAAGATGTCGGTACATTGGGTCCTGGTTTAGTTTGCGCTCACGGCTATTGAATAAAAGTACTTTAAATTCATATTTTAGAAATTATAAGCTAGTAAAAATAATGTGCTTTATTTTATTAGGATTTTTTTTTTTTAAAATTTACCTTCATAAAATATTTGAAATGTGATGGTGCAAAGTGCCGGAATATGTGGGAAGGGGGAAGGATGATTTGGCTAATACGAAGTATCGTTCAAAAGATGCAGAAGTCTGATCAAACCAAGGTTAGAATTTCCAAATACTAAAAGATTATACTATATGCTCATATGAAATAAAGCATATTATTTTTACTAGCTCATAATTTCTAAAATATGAATTTAAAGTACTTTTATTCAATATTTATGTCATTTATCAGCTGGATGTGTCAGCGGTGGTTTTGGCTGGTCTTTAGATCTCAAAATGGCCATGAGCGCAAACTAAATCAGCATCATACATTATTTATGATTATAACAAAGTTAAAAAATCATTGTTTGTATTTTATTATCCTACAAAAAATATATATGTCAAGCATTGTTAGCCGAGAGGTCATCGCATCCGCCTTGCAAGCAAGTAGTTGGTTGCAGATGGTTGTGGGTTCGCGTCCCGGCTGATGCTATGACATATGAGAAAATATATATATAACATTGATATATATATTGTAAAATTTAAAGAAATCCAATAAAAATTTGTCAGAAGAAATAAAATACTAGCCATATTTCTAGCTATTATATCAAACCAACCAATAAAAATTCATTAGAATTGTCAACTCTTAATCAGATTAATAAAGATCTCAGAACATTAAGTCGACAATATAATCATTAATAATTTTTAGATAGCAACTTACCAGGTAGTCATTCTAAAAAAGAAGCTATTATTAATCCTGTCACCAATTGCAAGTGATTGTGAGAAGTTAATTCTGCAATGATTGTGATCTAGATGCTATTAAATTTTGAATCAGATCTTGATAAGAGTATTTCCCTCAGGTTTGTGACAGTGATAAAATTCCCAGAGACTCAATAGAGAAAAGAAAGCAAAGATGTATAGTAATTCTTCTGGAGACCTGATCTGCTACAAACTAGCCACGTTTAGGTGAAGCATATATTAGAATAATATTTAAATAATTGTAATCAGTCTTTTTGCAAATTCTTTTACTAATCAATCTAATTAATTTTTACAAAGGTATGTTTTTTTAATTTAGTTCCAACACATAGCAGAAACTCTGATGCACATTGATATAAAGTATGATAGAAATGAACATTTTTTGGCACAGATCAGAAAATGAAATTTGAAAGAAAGAAGTTCAATGAAAGACAAATATTTTTGATAGTGTAGTAAGGACAAAAATTGGAGATGATTTGGTGATCATTATTGAAGTCTAATAAGCAATAAATATAGAAATAAGCTGCAAATCTGTATGAAAAATTGGGATTGATTAAAAAATGAAAATCACTCTGATAAGATTAGCTTTTTTTTATTATTAAATTTGTAAGGAAAAAATATTTCCTTATGCAACTAAAAGGACTGATGTGTATAGTTTAAATAATTGCATCATTTTCAACCATTATCAATCCACTATAGGATGAAGATCTTTCCAAATGCAATTCAATTTCTCTTCTCCATACCATACCAACATCTTTCTTATTTCATCTCACATTAGTCTTCTTCCAGGTCTTTTAAAATCTCTTGGAATCCATATTAATATTTTTATTAGTCATTCATTATACTAAAGATTATCCAGTTTAACATTTTCAACTGTCGATTTGATACTATTTCTTTCATCTATATACTATATATCCACTCCAGCTTCATTTCAGTGTTAATTATTTCAATGATGCCACTGATATTCATTTGTTTTCAATCTCTTCATGTTATTTCTAAAATACATCACTCTATATTTTATTGAGTATTTTGAAGTCTTTATATTTGTTCCTTTATTAAGTATCCAAGTCTCATATCCATAAGTAAGAACTGATAAAACATGTATATCAAAAACCTTTCTTTTCAAACCCATAGACATATTATCTTTTAATATTGTTATTTTTACAAAAAGGATTTCATCCAAGTTTAATTCTGTGGTTAATTTATCCATTATGTTTCAATATGAGTTAATAATCTGAACAAGGTATTTGTAGTTGTTAACTTCTACTTCATGATAACGAAAGTTACTGAATATTAAGTTTTTTAATATTTGTCATTAGTCCTACTTTCTTACTTCCAGCTAATAACTCTTTCCAACATTTCCTAAAGCTCTGAAGCATTGCTTACAAAAACAACCAGCTCTTTTGCAAAATCTAGATGAATTAAATATTCTCCATATATTTTTATTTTTTTAGCTTCTGTGCTGCAAAAACTTTTAGAGATATGGAATCACCCTATTATATATCAATGTCAGTATTAGTCTTTTTAATATTATTATGTAATATTTTTACTGCTGTTGATTAATATTCTTCAGAAAATGATAATATTCTGTGTCTTTTGCTATAGAAATACTTATAAAATCAAGGGTTTTTTTTATTATTTACAAATCCAAAAATAATAGCAATTTATATTCATTGGTTTTTTCTATAACTTTTCTTAATATTTATATGAGAACCAATGTGCTAATACCAAATCACTTTTAAATCCAGTTTGTTCTTTTATTTGATTAGAATTAAAAATTTGCTGTAGTTGATTTGTAGTTATCTTAATAAATATTTAGAATTAACAGAGATAGATGCATATTTTCTAATATTCTCTTTATCATCTTTTTTTAAATGTCAATATATTACTTTATTCTTCCAATCATTTAATTCATCTTTATTATGTAGATATTTTATTTAATATATATCAGGGGTGGCCAAACTTTTAGACATGTGGGGTAATTTTTTCGGTGAAAGTGTACCTGAGGGCGACTATGTTTTTTTCAGGGCTTCGAACCAGAAACTAGAAAAAAAAAGTGTTTTTTTTTTCAGAATGAAAACCAGAATGGAAAAAAATAATGGTCTAAGGTCCTGATTTTTTTAGAATGTACTTACGAATTGATGGGGTTTTTTTTATAAGGGCCTTTTGTGTACTCAGAAATACTGGTGACATATTTAGAAGATACAAACAGATGATTTTTTTTTTCAATAAGATATGAGCTGTTGAAGTCATTTTATGTGACTACTATTAAATTATCTCAGCTCCCTCTAGTATTACAATTTGTTCATGTCGCTTTATAAAATATTTATTAAATTACAATTATTAGATTACTATACAAAGTGTTTAAAAAGTTCATAACTTCTTTGTTTTAAAATTTGTTCACTAAAATCTTTGTTTCTCCAGGGCAAGTTATTTTTATTTCTTCTTGGGAAAATGGCAATTAAATATTTCAAAGAAGTTTAGCTCTAGTGTTACACAAAAATAATTTAATTCTTTTCATCTTCTTCCAACCTGGGTTTATTTTTGAGATTGACAATATCAATAGGTATTATTTTAAATTTAACTATTTTCAAATGAGAATAATATTGAATTTTACTTTATCACTATAATTTGCCAATGTTCACGTCACCTTCGCAGTCGACTTTCAGAGATCTTACAGTTGTCTGGTCAACATCTTGATCATCCTTGATATATATAGTAGTTTTTTCAACAATTTTTCTATTTCTTTACCTGCTGCTTTTACAATATCAATAATAATTCCATTATTTTCAGGGACTTTTTCATAGATTTAATTGTGTGAATCATTTCTTCTTATAAAATACTGGGCAATTTTATAGTAGTTACTTTGTTTTCTTAGTTATCCCTCTGTTCAGTAATTGTACCATCTTTTTATTGCTGAAACCACTTTTCTTCCACTACTAAGATGTTACATACACTTTTAACACTTATTCTCTTCTGTAGCTTTCCTTACCAATTCATAGTTAAATTCTATCATATCATTATTAATTTTTTTGTACTATTTTCTTTTTAATATATCATTTTAAAAAAAAAAATCATATTCTTTCTTTTCTGTATATATTTATTTCTTGTCTCAAGTGGAAATTTACTGGTGAATTGCTGCTTATCTTTGTTGAAATTTGTTGTAGAATATCAGTTATTTTATTATTGATCTTAAGTTTGAATGAACTTCTAAATCTATTAATATTTTAAAACAGTTGGAAAATTTAAATTTATTAGAGTGATCCTAAAGATTAAGAATGTCAACTGGTAATACTGTTTCTTAATAGTTTAAAAATGTAAAAAAAAAAAAAAAAAATCTAATTCTGTTATACCATTATTTAAATGTTTCTATTTCCATTTAGCATTTTTTTTGAAGACAGAAGTCACAACACACAATTTTTATTTTTCTGAAAACTCCACAAGTCTGTGTCCTTTCATTTCTGAAACCAATATCTATATTTATTTATTGCATTATTATAATTTCAATTATTTTCCAATTTTATAATTAATATCTTCCATAACAATTTTAAAATGTTATTTGAAATTATCAAAAATATTTTGTATATCTATATAAAAATCCACTACTTTTTCATCACAATGAGAACTTGCTGGGACATAAACCTGAATTATCTGCATTTGATATCTTCTATATAGTTGTATAATTAATCTCGCCATTTTGTCTGATATACCATCAATCTTCACAATATCTTTCTTCCACTTTTTATTCATAATGAATCCTATCTGATTTATGCTTCCAATATTTGTGTCTAGTGAGTAAAGTATATATATAATTTTTAAATCAATTGTCTCTTCACTTTTTCTTTCAGCTTCACAAATTCCAACAATATTCTATATAATATTAGTTATTGTTTCTTCCTTTTTTCATTTGAAAGTGATCTGAAGTTATAAATAGCTAAATAAAAGACCATCATCAAATGGGGCTTAGATTTGCAATCAAAATTTTTTTAGCTTTATCTAACATATTTATAAATATCTAAAAAAAAAATCATTTATTTGCACATTCATCCTATCTTCAAAAAAAACCTCAGCAGATGCTTCAATTAAGAACAGTTGGGTAACTGAGAAATAACATGATGTTTTTTGGTTTTAAACTCAAAAATAAAAAACTTAAAAATTCATCATGTTAACTGGTCCATGTTAATGAGCAGCCCATTCATGTTCATTTATCATAATTTGTTTGCTCTAATCACATAATAATAACAACTACAATGATAAGAATATATGGAATGGACGTTAAGAATTTGTTCTGCTTGTTCCTTTTAGACCTCAAAGGGGAATCAAAGGATGTTCTTTCAATTAATAAAAAACTTTTTTATAATCATAGTGTGATATATATGTATGTATGCTTCCAGTTGAATTATAACATCTTCATTAATTTTATAAGAAGATGGCACTGATTGAGAAAGCCAAAATACCCAAATATTTAATATTAGTAATTTCCCTCACTTGTTCACTTTATTGGGATTATATGATAAATCTTCTTAGCAAACAAATGATAAGGGAACAGCTCATAATGGCATCACTGTTTTGTCTAACTGGGGTAAAAATCATAGATATAGCTAATTTCCTGTGTAAACCATAGGTTTCTAATGAACTCCCATATGATAAAGTAATAAAAAAGTTAAATGATTGTGTCAATTCTTCCTCATCACATCAAGTTTCCAATTTAGGTTAAGAGGAAAAGATTATGAAATATGTCACATTTCACAACCTAGCCAAAACATATGATCTTAGTGATTTTCTGAAAAAAGATTTACTTTCTGGGTGTGCATGAGAGAAGATCAGCTCTGACAGCAAACTTCTGGTGATTTTGACATCATAAAGTTATTATTAAGAAGGTTTGATTTATGAAATATTTCTAGAACAGATGTAGAAATTTGAGAATCATAAATCATTCACTAGACTTCTATTCCTTCTAAGAAATCCCCCTATCTTCAAAAGAATTGTCTATAAATATTAAAGAACAAGCAAAGGGTAGAACTCTTAGAGTAAGTTGTTAGTTATGCCTAAATATTTAAAGCTGAAGAAAAAACAATGCATCGTATATAATTTATAAGGATTTTATGACAGAATGGTTGTACATTGATCTGTTTTTTTAGAAACTCAGGTGTATCTAGTCCAACTAATCATCAGTATTGAGCAATAAATTTTCAACTAGAGAAAAAAATAAGGATGGAAAAATGCTTCGTCACTTACCATCTGGAAATTGGCAAATTTAATGAATAATGTTTTTCTTCATTGTACATATAGTAGCTGTTGGATCAGTATTTGTTTAGGCTTATAAAAACACAATCATTTTTAGAAATTAATAAATTCATGTTATGCTGCATATATTCACATACACATTTAAAATTTTGTTGGTTTTGTATATATGTAATGACATCATCTTGATTCATCCTTGTGATTTATAGTACTAACGTACCAGTGTTTTTATCTGGATCACACTGACCATCACTGGTAATAAATGTTATTATAAAAACCATTGTAGATGTGCTAAAGCATTGATGTATAACAAGATTAAAGGTTCAACCAATAGAAAAAAAGAACAGAAAATTTCATCTGTATTTACAATGTCTTACGTCAGGTTTTATAATATCATTCACTACCCAGTTGATTGGCCAATGCAACCCAGTCAAACATTGGTAAACTAGTACTATGAATCATACACATATGAACCCTGGTAGTAAATTTATATCTGTTGCCTGTGAAAAACTTCATGTACATTGTTTTGTTTTTTTTTAAACATTCAGGTTGTAAAGTAATGATTGCTTCAAGAAATGTAAAGAATCTGAAAGAAGCTGTGGAAGAAATGAAGACAATACAGACTTCTGGGGGATTGTCGGCAACAGTTTCTTACTTAGAATGCAATATACGAAAAGAGGATCAGGTAAATAAATATATCACAAACAGTTTTACTTCATTTTCTTATTTTATCTATTTAATCAGCCTTTACTTTTACCCGGAAGTGGGTGGATTAGTAAAGGAGTCACAGCCCTTGCTGTGCTGATGTGATTGATTTTGCTTCGCAAGATAAGTTAGTTTTATATATTTTTAATAACATCTACATAAAAATTTCTGTTGCTCAAGAATATTTGTTTAGAGAGTGGTTGAGAAAAGAGAGTTAGAGTGCAGAGGAATAGATTTAATTGGATTTGGAAAGATTGAGAAAAATATTGCTAATGTTTGGAAAGTCATCTGATATGCTGACATTTTAAATATATATATATATACATAAATTGTGAGTGTGTTTACTGTAAGAAGGCCTTAAAATTAAGGCACACATGAGATTTTTTTTCAATTTAAGTAAGAGAGTGATTTAATTGAGAAAGAGAGTAATGGTTGAGTGTGAGTTTAGAGAAGCATGTGTTCATCGGTCACTATTTAAAAAAAATCAAAAAAATTTTTTTTTTTTTTTTGTATAAAGAGATTATGTTAGAAAAATCATAAATTTAAATATAAAGTAGGGGATTTGGGAAAATAAGGAAATATGGATTGCATTTGTATTCCACCATATCTGTCTGATGATCTGAAGAAAATTAGGTGTGCTTTGGTAGAGTATATGGTATGTAATAAGGTTTTTTACCTGAACTGCTTAATAAGATTAGAAAGGATATAAAAGGTGTATGGTTGTGTAGATCATGTATAAATGTGATAAAAGTGATGAAAAAATCTTTTAAAGTGTAATTTAAAAAGAAACTCAGGAGAAATGGAAGAAAATGTAGATAAGGACGATAGGATGGAGTATATATTTAATGGAATAACAAGAGATATGAATGATGAAATAAGTAGTGCAATGGGGATAGTTAGGCAAAAAATAAATAAGATAGAGAAAGAGTTAAAGGATGTAGATGTAAAATTAAAAGCGTTAGACATGAAGTGTGAGAAGATCAAGAATAAGGATGTCCAAAAGGTGGAAGAGAATGTTACTGATGAAGTAGGGAAAAGTAAAATGAGGCAGTTTTGATAGAAGATGTGGAGATGTAATTGCAAGGGAAAATATAAATAGGTATGTAAGAGTATGTTTGCCTGTAACTAGAATTAGAGATGTTAGAGATAAGGTAAAGAAACAGGAAGTAGAGATGTTTATGTTATGTAGGGACAATAATTTATCAAAGTCATCAGAAAGAGTAATGAATGAATACAGAGAATTGATTAGTAGTTTGAATAAGGTTAAAGGAAGGGTAGGAGTAGTTGGATTACTACTAAGGTTTGACAATAGATATATGTTAGCTAGGGAATGTTCTATAAATGAGAGATTGAAAAAATTATGCGACAGAAATAATGTTATGTTTTTGGATGTGTGGGATTTTTTTTATTAGTAAGGAGCAAGTTATACAGTAAAATGTATTGCACTTAGCAAAACTAGGAAGTGAAGCATTAGAGGCTTTGATTTATGAAAAAGATTATAGATGGGGAAACTTATGAAGGGGGGTAAGAGTTTAAATTACAATATTATCAAAAAAAAAAAAGGCTAAGAATGAATGGAGTGTAAAAAATAAAAAAAGAATAGCTGATCCAGATATAAATGTAGATGTAGAGAGGGAATAGGTCTATAAAACTAACGATAAACAAACTAATTACAAATATAATAATCAAAAGAATTTATAAAAGAATAATAAGAAAGGAAGAAATTGTTAAAATTTGATATTTGAATATGCAAGGTGGTAGGATACCAGAAACGTGGTTCAAATTAAAGAAAGCATTTAAAAACGAAGGGCTTGTGGTATTAGCAGTAGTGGAAACACATCCAAGAGAAGAAGAAGAACCTACACTGGGAAATTTGGTATAGCAGAGTATAAATAGAAAAGAGAAAAAGGGTGGTAGTATAGGCGATATGTCAAAAAAATATTTAAATACTGTAAAGAGTCAAGAACATTTGTTGTTGAGATAAGGTTAGGAAGACAAGAATGGATGGTAGCCATAATGTATATGGCCACTGGAGATAGTCAAACTATAATGGAATGGAGCAGTAGCATATTTGAATGTTTAATTAAGGATATATAGAGTTGCAAAAAAAAAATGGGGAAGAAAATGGTTATAGGGGATATGAATGGACATATTGAAAAAATTGATGACGTGGGTAACAAGAATGGACAGATTTTGAAAAATTTTTATAGAATGAATTTGAGCATTGGAAATTTATCAAATATTTATAAGAAGCAATACACATGATTTAGAAATAATATATTTCACACAATAGATTATATATTAGTAGAGAAAGAGGGAATGAATAAAGTATGGAAAATTAAAGTGTTTGATAATGAGAGAGTATGTAATAGTGATCATAATTTCTTTATAATAGAAATGGTTAGTAATGTGATGGAAAATAGTAATAAAAGTAGAAAGGATAGTGAAAGATATGGATGAAAAGTGAATGATAAGAATAAGTTAGAAAAATATAAAATAAAAGTAGAAGACATTGTGGAAGAGTTTGTTGGGGGTGATTATAAGGACTAGTGTGTGTGGTGAAGTAGAAAAAGTGGCAAATAGGGTTTTAGGTGAGAATATTCAGAAGAATAAAAGTAATAGAGAAGTGAGAGTTAGTAAAAGTGTAAAAGAGAGGACTAAAACATGCTGAGAATATAAATGTGCTATTAAAAATAAAGAAAGTGAAAAAGATATGTATTAAATAGTAAAACTATTTAAATAAAAGAAGTTGACTAAAATAGATAATTATAGAGAGAGAATGAAATTAAATAGTAAATTCTTGGAGGATATTAATAAAAGTGGAAGAGATAGGACTAAAAAATTTTGGAAATATTAAAAGAAGAAATGTAGGAGAGAGAGAAATAGTATTACTAAATGATAAGGAAAAAAGTGTAGCTCTATAGAAGAATTAGAGATAATCTTAAATAAGTATGTAATGGATATGGAAAAGATGTTAGATGTGAAGGACAGAGTGATGACAACATAAAAGCACATAGTAATGGAAATATTAGTTTTGCAGAAAATGAATTGAATGAGACAGGGAAGAAGTTCAAAAGTGGAAAGGCAAGAAGTTTAGATGGATGAGCAGCAGAAATGGTGATGAATTTGGGAAATAGGGAAAAATAAATCTATTATCATGTTTTAATAAGATGGCACAGAAGACAGAATTTCCAGATAGCTGGACTAATACAAGAGTGAGGTTATTATTTAAAGGAAAGGGTAAGGATCGTAGAAAGATAAACAATTATAAACTGATAATAGTAGTGTCAGTGTTGTATAAAGTTTTTGCATATATGATGGTTGGAAGAGTCACAAAGTGGATGGAAGAAAATAATATAGGAGAAATGCAAGGAGGTTTAGAATAGATAGGCATATAGGAGACAGTTTATTTATAGTTTATAGTCCCACAACTTATAGATATGAGTAGGAATACAGGTAGGCAGTTATATATTGTCTTTATAGATATAGAAAAATCATATGATAGAGTAAATAGAACTAGATTATTGGTAAGTTTAATAAGTTTGAGAATGAATGGAGCTTTAATGGATCTTATTAAAAGATTGTATGAAAATAATTACTATACATATCAATTAGAAAATATAGAATTAATTAGAATTAAAAATAGAGTGGGCTAAGACAAGGATGCCCTATGTTACCTATTTTGTTTTTGTTATATTTGAGAGAAATGGAGAGAATAATAGAAAGACTAGATACCATTAATAGATAGCAAGGGAATGTATACATTATCAGGTCTTTTATTTGCTAATCATATCTTCTTGTGCACAGAAAATAGGAAAGATATGGAAATTATATTGAAGATGTTCATAAGGGTGGGTAAAAAGATGGGGATTAAGTTTAATGAAGAAAAATCAAAAGTAGTGATGATAAATGCTACGAAAAGAGAGAAGAGAAAGAATTTTTATTGGAGGGTATAAAGTTAAATGTGGTGAATAAGTATGACTATTTGGGAATTGTCTTAAGTAATCAGAGAAATTGTTGGATGAATGGGAGAAAAAATTGATAAATGAAGCAAAGAAAAGAAAGGGACTGATAAAGAAATTGACAGTGTTTTCATATAATAAATATGATATAGCTAGAATTGTAGGGAAGGGAGTGACAGTAGCAGGGTTAACTTATGATAATGATTCGTTATGTGTTAGTAAACAGGTGTTAGATTACTTAGAAAAAATACAAAGAGAAGTAGGAAGTCATGCTTTAGATGCAGATATGTGGATGTCAAAGGAGGCAATTCAACGAGAAATGGGATGGTCTAGCTTTTATATGAGAAATGCAAAAAGCCAAATGAAAATGTTTCGTAGATTGCAATTTATGAATAGTAAGGGAATGGCCAAAATAGTATTTAATTGAGTTATAAGTAAAGAACAGGGCAACAAGATGAATGAGAAAGATAGTAAGGTATACAGAAGATTTGGATAAAGACTTTATATTGGTATGCTTATACAAAGGGTGTGACGATTGGATTGATAAGTGTTATAGTGGCCCAGAATGGGATAGAAGAATAGATGTATTAATAAAAAATAGAGAGCTGAAGAGATGAAGAACTAGTATAGAGAGCAAAAAGAGTTTAAATATATATAGAAGTAAACAGAATATTGGGTGTGAGTTAATTTATAGCAAAGAAAGTAATTTACTTCTTAATGCTCAAACAGGATCATTAGCAAATAAGGGACTATACACATAAATGGATAAATGTGGACAATTTAGTCTGCAAGTCATGTAAGAAAAGCATGGAAAATATTAGGCATCTGTTAATTGAATGTAAATGCTTGCAAGCAGAAAAGGTACAAATAATGAAGTTGAAGGAAAATAAATATAAACAAAGTGATTTTAGTTTTTATGCTGGGTTTGGAAAAGGATAAGGGGGGTCTAAATATAATACCATAGAGTAGAAGAGAATCCATATCGCAGTGCATTGCATATATTTTTTAAAGATAATTTACAATTAGCTTATTTTAAATATTAGTTTTATTCTCATTTTTGTTTGTTTTTTTTTAAGCATAGGTAAAAAATTTAATGCAGTCAACATTAAAACTTTATGGAAAGATTGATTTTCTTGTCAATAATGGTGGGGGTCAGTTTCCTGTGGCTGCAGCTGATCTTAGTCTCAAAGGTTGGAATGCAGTTATTGAAACTAATTTGACGGGAACATTTATTATGTGTCAAGAAGGTACTGAATAAGTTTTATGTTTTTATTATTATTGATAAATATGGTAAAATGTTTTTATTTAAAATTCTTATTCTGAATAGATTATAAGTTGTTTTAATATTAAACTGTCAACATATATTCCAAACTATAATAAAACTAGAGGTGATAATTAGTAAACCATCTTCTTTACGGCTGATTGTCAGTACATTGTATTTACTATGGGTTTTTTATTTTTGTTTTTTTTTAGATACCATAATTTTTTAGAGCATCATCAGTTGATTGGATTATTGTTTTATTATAAGGTGTACATTATAATTATTAAATAAATAATCGAATGATTTGTTGTTTGGGAGATTACAGGGAATTTTAGCATGACAGAATTAAACTGTGATTCTTATATCTTTAGCTCCAGAATACACTATTCTGTTACTGCACTATAATTATTGAGACTCATCCAGAAGAACTGTTGTTTCCTTGAATGAGTATTCATTGATGTGTTGGGAAGTTATTTTTATATATAAAAACTTCTTTCAGTAAAAATTTATTTTATTAATGTTTAAAATTTAAGTCTCCTTATTTTATGTAGTAAACTATATAAATAAAACAAAACAAATAAAAAAAATTTTAAAATGTGAATTTGATAGAAAACTGATATCAATTTCATAAACTTGTTAGAAGTAGTGCTGGATCTTTCAGAAGTTAAAAGAGGCTACATTTTTAGGATATTATTAATGGGAATATCCCAAATTGCTTAATGTTTCAAAACTGACATTCTATAATAATGATTGCATTCATTAGAAATTGTATGACAAAAGTTGCAAGAACTATTTGAGATTAAAAGTCAGTGCTTGCTGAGAAGAAAGGAATAATATTAGGAATGATTGTAGACAAAATTCAGACCCATGTAGAACAAACAATTGCAGAGGTCAAACCCACTTATCTGAACATTCCTATGATTTCCAAAACAAATCCTTCGAATCATTCCAAGTAGAATAAATGCATGTAGATGAGCTACCAATTCAAAAACTATTGGTTTCTGCTCATCTAAAGATTGATGGTCTATTTTCTTCTTCCAACTATGAAGTTGTGAAGATGGAACTGAAATGGTTTAAATAGTTATATTGTGGTACTTTCTTGATACATTGATTCCATTGCTTGAATGTATCTCACCTGAAGATTTTTTTGAACATTTTAGAAGACTAAATTTCTTTCATGGTGTAAATATTGTTGTGAGATGACAGGGTTATCTTCAGGACAATAATCTTTTTATTTATTTAATGCACCTACTCCAATTTTTATTTGAGGAACATAAATATAATCCTACTGTAATCATCCAATTTAAATGTTATTAATTCTCTATGGTAAGTATTTTTTCAAGGAGATTTTTAAATATTTTTTTAGACACAGCTCAAATGTTATGTCCAACACCATGTAAGGTATATTGATACAGTTGATAGTTCTATAAACATAAAAGTCATCATAAGTGATCTGTTATTTCATCTAAAGTGAAATAATATCTGCACAAAGACCTCTGCTGTGTTGGAAAATACTAAAAGGGTAATGGTTATTTATTAAGTTAGTCACGTGGCTTGGTTTAGGTTTCTTTATAGTATTTTTTACTTTTCTCTTCTGTTAAGAATAATTAATTAGTATTGAATCGTTAGCTAAATTTTTTTGAAAATTTTTAATTATTTCCAAAAAAACTTTCTGCTTTATTTTTAATTTGATTTTCAACCATTTGCATCAGATTTGTGTGTGTGTTTCACCTTATAAAATATTCATAAAAAATTTTGATTAAAAAAAACTTTTAAATATTTTTTAAATTAAATAATAAAATAAGCTATTTATAAATAATATATGCAGTTTTTATATTTATGTGACAATTTTGATTACAACAGTCTTCTTTATATACATAAAATATATTACAAAATGCATAAATATATTAGATTATTAAATTGTTACATATTTCCGCATACATTATTATATTAATCTACACTTTACAGCTCTGAAGAAGTCTATTACACAATCAAAACTAAGAATAATAATTAAAAAAATTGCATGAAACAATGACATAAATGATTTATTATAATGTAGTGAATGTAAAAAAGAAAGTGAGAAAATGTGATGTACTTGATTTAATGTTACTTATGAGAAATAATCAAACACACCCAATTCAAGTAACTATTACTCTCTTGCATGAAATTAAGATATCTCACTTAACAGATACAAGATTTTATTAGTATAAAAATTAACAAGCATTTATAAACAGGATTATAAGTAGTTTACTAGCACCTGTAAGGCTTACAAAAATAATAATAAGACAGGTATAGTCTGTATAATTACCCTAGGTCGGTCTTTAGTACCTTCAGACCCGAATATCTGGTTCTCCTCCCATCGTTGGTCCTGTTCCGAAATTCACGCTACACATAAGTCTCTCAGAAAAACAGGACTGACGCTAACTTGATTTTTTTCCCACTAGATTATATCTACTTTTTGTTCTATTGTTTATTCCTTAACAATTTTATTCACAAAAGTATTCTGGGATTATTTCTGAACTAATTAATTAAATTGTTCTTTACATTTTTAATCCTTCATTTAATTAATTATTTATTTGGCTCTTCCATCTTATTTTACACCTTGCTTTTTATAAAATATATATATGAAAAACCATTTGTAATTTCTAATTTTCGTTTTTATTAAATCAACTCGTTTACTTTCACATGTAATTATTTAACACTTTTAACTTATGGAGTACACACAGTTTCACACTTATTTTTCTTAATATTAATCGTACTATAACATAACAATTCCTCCCCCACTCCAGAAGTTACAGTTTATCCGTCTTATACATATTCTTTTAAGTAGAAAGGTCTTCTTTTACATCGTATTGGTCTGGTCTGTATTTTATCCTCTTCTACCGCATCTTCTTGGATGTCGGTCAGTAGCATCTGTTTATCTAAATTCTTTTCATTTGCATGTTGAAACTGCTGGAACATATCTAGTTGTATGTCATCTTCACTTTTACGAATATGATTTTTGTGACGCTTATATATAATTCCGTTTTTGTCTTTAATATCATACATGTGCTTTGATCGCGCCCGTTCAATTTTTCCATTAACCCATTGTTTACGTAGTATATCTCTGAATATTACCGTGTCTCCAATGTTAAAGTATTTCACTGGGTCTTGATTATATTTATATATATGTGTATCAGGTCACAAAAAATCTAAATTAGTTCGTATTTTCCGACCGAATAACATTTCAGCTGGCGATTTTCCAGTCGTTGTTGATGGAGTTATATGTTGATACATCATGGATTCCTGTAAGACGTTTTTCATATCCGTATTTTTGTTTTTTTTCTTAAATATTTCTTCACTTGCCCTACCGCGTTTTCCGCCAAACCATTTGATTCAGGGTGGTAAGGGGCTGTAAATACATGTTTGATGTCCCATTTCCCAAATTGTATTTTTAGTTCTTCACTCGCAAATCCAGTTCCGTTGTCAGAGACGATTACTTGTGGAAATCCATGTATATAAAATATGTCTGTTAAACATTTTATTGTTTCGTTTGCACTCGTATTTTTAACCTCGTGACATTCTATCCATTTAGAGAAAGCATCGATTAAAATTAAATAATTTCTTTCCTCTATTGGACCCCGCATGGTCTATATGCAGTCTTTGCCACTGTTTATTCGGCAGAGCTATTTCAGACTTACATTTATCACATTTCTTAATATACTTTTCAATATCATTACTTATCTGCGGCCACCAAACATAACTCCGAGCTAGAGCTTTAGCTCACACAATGCCTGGGTGCCCCTGATGCAAAAGTTCTAGAACTTTCATTCTCCCTATAGGAGGTATAACTACTCTGTCTCCCATATTAATACACCCTTTACAGACCAACAATTGGTCTCTATTGACCCAAAATCCCATTGCTAAATTTTCAGGTTTTTTATTAGGCCATCCTTTGCCTATCCATTTCTTAAGCAACGCATACCCGTAATTTTCATTTGTCCATGTCTGAACTACTTTACTATTTATGACTTGTGATTTCATATTGTCAATATGATTAACTTCCACATCAGTTTCATAGTTGTCATTATTTCCGGGCACTCTGGATAGAGCGTCCGCATGAGAAATTATCTTTCCTTTTTGATATTTTAGATTGAAATCATAAGCAGTAAGTGTATTAGCCCATCTGAGCATGCGTGGACTTAAATGTTCTGGCATCGGACGATCTTTTCCTATAATCCCTAACAAAGGTTTGTGATCTGTTACTAATTCAAATTTTCGTCCATAAATAAACTGGTGAAATTTTTTCACAGCAAACATAACTGCCAAAGCTTCTTTGTCCAGCTGACTATAATTTTTTTCAGCTTTAGACAAAGTCCGAGAAGCGTAAGCTACAGGACATTCATAACCGTCTATTTGATGCGCTAAAACTGCTCCGATTCCGTATTGTGATGCATCTGTAGTAATAGTGATGTCTTTGTCACTATCAAAATGCACAAATAAGCTACTAGAGGTTAACAATTCCTTAACTGCTTTAAACGCTTTTTCATGTTTGGTATTCCAAATCCATTTCTGATCTTTGCATAGCAGCTCGTATAGAGGAGTTGCAACCATCGCTTTGTTCTTTAGAAAAGGTTCGAAAAAATTAATCAAACCAAGGAAAGCTTGAAGTTGCTTGACATTTATTGGGCTTGGAACATCTTTGACTGCCCTAATTTTATCAGTTAACGGACTTTTTCCGAAATAAGATGGTCTAAAAACTTTAATTCTTCAGTTTCCCAAACGCATTTTTTAACATTTAGTTTTTCGCATACTTTTCGAATTTTACTTCTTAATTTCTCCGGTGACGTCGCAGTTATCAAAATGTCATCATAATATGGCGTCACTCCTTCCAAGCCTTGTAATATTGAATTTATTTTTGCTTGAAATATGTTTGGAGCTGATGTAATTCCAAAAGGGAGACGATTACATTTGAATAATCCAAAAGGGGTCATAATTGCCAATAACCGAGCTGTATCATCCGTAACTTTTAGTTGGTGATATGCCGAATTTAAATCCAATTTCGCAAACTTTTTTGCTTTAGCTAGATTACTGAGAATCTCGCGTACATTCGGCACCGGGTAAGCACCTTTATTAAGATACTTATTTACTGTTGTTCTATAATCTCCACACAGGCTAATTTTTCCGTCTGGTTTTGTTAACACAACAATTGGTGTGGCCCAATCTGCCTCCTCAATTGGGGATAACACGTCTTTTTTAACTAACGCTTCTATTTTTTCCTCTACTATCTGCCTTTGGGCAAACGGTATTTTTCTCGGTTTACAAATAACCGGTTTAGCATTTTCATTTAAGTGCAAGTCAATAGGCTTTGATTTTATCAAACCTAAATCTTCGTAAATAAATTCGGATATAACTCTATTATTTCTTTTTCAGCCGAGACCTTTTTAACTATATTAATTTTAATGCCTAAGTCTTTAAACCAGTTTCTTCCTATTAATGGATTAATATCTTTATTTACTATATATATAGGTAATTTGTAGTTTTTATTTTTAAAACCCACTAGTACTTCAGTTTTTCCAATTAACTTGATCGGGTTCCCGTTTACATCTCTAACGTTAATGTTAGCTTTCTGTATTTTAAACTGAGGGCTCTCTGTGGATATTTCCTTCCACTTTTTCATGGATATTAAAGAAATTCCAGAGCCACTATCTATTTCCATTTGTACTCTTTTGTTACTTAACTTAATCTCTAGCATTAATTGATCCTGCTCATTTTTTAAGATATTTCTTTTAATTATTGTTTTCCACTGTTTCTGATTTTTATCATAATCAGGTTTTCGTTTAGGTTTTTTTGCACACTGCTGCTAAATGCCCTTTGCCCCCACAGTTATAACATTTTTCGTTTCTCTGTTTGCAGCTTTTAGACAAATAACCTACTTTTCCACAACAAAAACATTTTATTTCAAAATTTTTCCTTTCTTTAATACAATCCTTTCTCTCTATTTTAAAAATATTATTCCTAGAGTTTTCCTCCGTTCTATTTGAAAATGCTAAAGCTTGTTCTACCACTGATTCGTATACTATTCCCTTTTGAATAGCACTTTCATATGTTATCTGATTTTCAATTAATAACGATTGACGCAATTTATCGTCCTTCATTCCCCATAATAACTGATCAATAAGAATTTGTTCCACAAAGTTGCCATATTCGCAATTCTTTGCTAATTGACGTAGAACAATATTATATTCTTTAATTGATTCAAGTTTGTCTTGTTTGCGGTTCCTCAATTTTAACTAGCTAAATACTTCGATGATCTTGGGCTAAAATAATCTGTTAGTCTTTGAACCAGCTCATCGTAGTTACTACTATCTGTAACTTGACCATTATACAATTTGCTTACTATTTCAATAACTTTTCTACCTGACACACATAATAACGCTGCTACTTTCCTGTCATTTTCAATAATATTATTTAACTTAAAATAATTTTGTAATTGAAGCACATAAAAGGGCCATTCGTGTGGATTATCTATCCCAAATTCCGATATATTAGCTTGTCCTATCGACATTTTAATTCTTTAATAACTCACCGACTTCTAAATTACTGTTCGGTGTACTTCTTTCATAAAGCTTGAAAAACAGGTTTTCTCCTGACTGCGTCAAAATTGTGATGTACTTGATTTAATGTTACTTACGAGAAATAATCAAACACACCCAATTCAAGTAACTATTACTCTCTTGCATGAAATTGAGATATCTCACTTAACAGATACAAGATTTTATTAGTATAAAAATTAACAAGCATTTATAAACAGGATTATAAGTAGTTTACTAGCACCTGTAAGGCTTACAAAAATAATAATAAGACAGGTATAGTCTGTATAATTACCCTAGGTCGGTCTTTAGTACCTTCAGACCTGAATATCTGGTTCTCCTCCCATCGTTGGTCCTGTTCCGAAATTCACGCTACACATAAGTCTCTCAGAAAAATGGGACTGACGCTAACTTGACTTTTTTCCCGCTAGATTGTATCTACTTTTTGTTCTATTGTTTATTGCTTAACAATTTTATTCGCAAAAGTATTCTGGGATTATTTCTGAACTAATTAATTAAATTGTTCTTTACATTTTTAATCCTTCATTTAATTAATTATTTATTTGGCTCTTCCATCTTATTTTACACCTTGCTTTTTATAAAATATATATACGAAAAACCATTTGTAATTTCTAATTTTCGTTTTTATTAAATCAACTCGTTTACTTTCACATGTAATTATTTAACACTTTTAACTTCTGGAGTACACACAGTTTCACACGTATTTTTCTTAATATTAATCATATTATAACATAACAGAAAAGAAGTAGATTGTTTTTGTAAATAAATCAAATAATAACAAATAAATATCTTTTTATTATTCAATCTCACCTCTACATAAAAAAAATTCATGGAGATAGTAATAGCTTGAAAAAAAAAATGATTATGCAAATTTTGTAAAATAAATAAATACGCATTTTGTTTTCAAAGTTGATATCGGTTCTGAATTAAAAGTTCTAAAAATAAAAGCCGGTTAAAAAATAATAATTATGAATATAAGCAAACAAAGAAACACATTGAAGGAAATCCAGTGAATGATAAATAAAAGAAACAAACTTTTT
Source organism: Epiperipatus broadwayi (assembly GCA_028023455.1). Classification (NCBI taxonomy): domain Eukaryota; kingdom Metazoa; phylum Onychophora; class Udeonychophora; order Euonychophora; family Peripatidae; genus Epiperipatus; species Epiperipatus broadwayi. The sequence continues at coordinate 59,496 of JAQFVV010000078.1, read as the reverse complement.
TGAGATTAGATTAATATTATGCTTGAATTAGAATTATTAGTTTATCTATCATAATGAAATGCAGTGGAGATTGGTTTTCCTTTTGCCATGTGTTTAGATATTAATGGACTAGGAACTAAGTGGTTATGGAGCACTTCTCAGTCGAGGTATATAAAGTTAAAATCTTAGTTTAATCAATTGTAAGAACTACTGTTGAAAACCTGCCACTAGGGTGCTCACATGCCATATGACTTCCAGAACAACTAACCATGTGATTAAACTTTTGTTCATCTAAAAAAAAGTGTATTTGTATAAAGCAGTATGTGTGTATACGTAGTAATTTATTTATGAAATCAAGTTATAAAATTTCTATATTTTAGTAATATAAATTTTATTTTACCTTTTTATATATATAGCATTTCATCACTGGATGGGAAAGCATGGTGGCTGTATTGTCAACATTATTGCTGATTATTATAGAGGCATGCCTTTGATGGCGTAAGTTTGCAATTGCTATATTTTGTAGAAAATATATTAGTCTTTAGTAACTCGAGAGCTATAAGTTATAAAACTAAGTTTTTACTTCAGAGAAAAAATAGTAATAAAATGTAAACACATATCTAGTTTAAAAAGCAATAAAAAGATTCTAATAATTAATGGAAACATAAATAAATATGTAAGTTTTAAAAAGTAATGAAAAATAAATTTTGTAAAATTAAAGGAAACTTTATTTTGATAATTTGAGTTTAAGTACAAGGTTGTGACTTAAAAGCATTCTATAAAAGATTGCTGAAAGATAATGCAAATGATTATTTTCAAAACCGGATATAACTCATGGATTTAAAATACCAAGAAAACTGGGTATTGTTAAAATCGAACTATTAAACTATTTTAGTAGAAACAAATGAATAAATATTTGAATCTAATTACTTAGGAATGCAAACGGACATAATTAGAAGCTAGATCCTTATCATCATTGTAAAAATGCATTAGTCAAATGGATTTACATCAGAATGATAGGAATTTATCAGTGATTTCAAGCAAGGAGAAAACAGTACAAATAGTGTGCACAGCGAAAGAGCATCGTCGTCAGTTTTTCTACACTCATGGCATGCTGTTGTTGTTGCTGCTGTCATAAGGATCTTTGAGAAAAGCTGAGGGAGAAGCGGCCCTGCTTCTCTGCAACGGTGGAAGTGACCCAGACCCGTGCCTCTGAAGGCGAAAGATAGCTGGCTAGGGAAAATATTTACAGACCTCATCAGTCTTTTATTATTTGTGTATGCCTGAGAAGGCCCAATGAGGATTGTGTTTTAAGTCTGTGAGTATAAACTTTTAGTATTCACTTAGGTCCACCACTATTGTAGTTTTTGGTGGTGATTATAGCATTGAAGATTTAGAACTTTAAATCAAGGACTAATTGTTAATGTGTATATAAAGTAACTGTGGATCATTATTTAGTAAAATCTTAATTGATGTGTATATATATAAACAAATATATTTATTCTTACTTAATAACGTTTTGGATAATTAATAGTTTTGTGATAATTGTTAGTAGTCAGCTTCATAGCTGAATATACAACAAAGCTGGCGCAGTCTGATAGTCGCATTTGAATCAGGTGCAAAAGTAGAGATTTGTTGTAATAGTGTTTATAGATTAGTGTCTCATGTAAATTGGTTTATTTTAGAATAGTTTAGTATAAACTAGGATTTTGTTCTCGTGAATATATATATAATTTAATAAAAAATGTCGTTGGTTCAGTCGGCAATAACTGAATTGAATGACCATTTTATGCTACTCATTTAGAAAAAATTTTCTTGCTAAATGGTATTGTGGATGAGAAGAAAAAAATAGCTGCATTGTTATGTCTATCAAGCAGAAGGGTAATTGCAATAATAAATAAGTATTATGAGTTACTTATAAAGGATACAGTAGCATATGAGGATATTGTAAAAAAGTTGCCCGATCATTTTAGCCCCAGTCAATCGAAGTACATAGCCCAGTTGTCTCTAAGAAACAAGATAAGCAAAGGGTGAATCTATAAAAGATTACAGTTTAATTTTAAGGCAATTAGCAAAAGATTGCTTATATAGGAACTATGTTGAGGAAATATTGCTCGATCAGTTATTATGGGGTCTGCTTGATGATAGTCTGAGAAAAAATCTGCTGTATGATACGTATTTGAACTTTGAGTCAGCTAACAAGAAGGGGGTAGCTTACAAAATAATATTAGTACAAGTGGCCTGATTTAAAAATAAAACTGATAACGAGGATATAGATGTGTGAAAACAGATCATAAAGGAGCAGATACCGTAAATGGATCAAAGAAATTGATTATTTGTTTCTGCTGTGGTAAAAAAGGGCACAGAAAAATTCAGTGTAGCTTTCTGGGAGAAAAGTACCAGTAAAATGACACTTAAAAAAAGATATAAGGCACAAGCCAGTTATCAGTGGCAGAATAATATAAATTCAAATGAAAGTGTAATAGATGATACGGCAATTATAAATAATCTGGGAGCAAGTATGAGTAATAAATTTATGTTAAAATTAGAACTGTGTAATAGAAACATCGAAATGGAGATGGATTGGGCATTTTATTGCGCTCAGGAAATTATGGAAATTGATTAAAGGAAAATGTACTGACATTCCAATTGGACAGAGAAGTATAAGAGCTGTAGATGTCAGTGGCAACGAATTGCATATGCTGGGTTATGCTATAGTGCCTGTAAAGCATAAAAATAGGATTATAAAATTGCCTTTATATAATGTAAGAAAAAAATTAATCCATTAATAGGGTGGTGCTGATTTTACAAGTTCAACATAAGTATAAATGTTAATGCTGTGAATTATGTGATAACGGCCAATAGGAAAAGCAAAGCCTATGAGTGGTAAAGCCAAGCTATGGCTGTTAGTACAAGAAGCTAAGGAAGAGAGAAACATAACGAGCAAACTAAAAATGGTTAATGGGAGTTTCAGAATGAAAGCACCAATATGTGATAGAGAAAGGTCAAGTAAAACTTAGTTCAAAGGGACAGCAGTAAAGAATCTGTTGAATCAAACAAATGATTAGTGGTGACTATGATGGCATAAAAAGATGCCACAAAAACCAGTTAAAGGGTGGGGTAGACAGTCGCCATTGAAAATAGCAGGTGGATTAAAAAATCTGAAAAGAAAATGAGAAACCCTAAGACAGTTAGTCATGAAATAAAAATAATAATGTCATGGGGGGGAATTGGTTAAAAATAATAAAGCTCAAAAAAACAAGAACAGAAACTTGCAGTAGTAGAAAGAAATCACTCAAGCCTATTTGTAAAAAATGTAAACCGGATAGACTTGGTGATTATGTTTCGCAAGTTTAATAGGATTTTTCTCTGAAGTGAGGGGAGTTGCTATATTTTGTAGAAAATATTAGGCTTTAGTAACTCTAGAGCTATAAGTTTTAAAGCTAAGATTTTACTTCAGAGAAAAAATAGTACTAAAATGTAAACACATATCTAGTTTAAAAAGCAATAAAAAGATCGCTAATAATTAATGGAAATGGAAATAGATACCTAAGTTTGAAAAAGTAATGAAAAATAAATTCTGTAAAAATAAAGAAAACTTTATTTTGATAATTTGAGTTTACGTCTAATTCAATGAAGAAAGATTGCTTTGCAGATAAATTAGACTTAAATAGATAAAAGTTGTGACTTAAAAGCATTCTATAAAAGATTGCCAAAAGATAATGCAAATGATTATTTTCAAGGCTGGATATAACTCATTGATTTAAAATACCAAGTAAACTGGGTATTGTTAAAATCAAACTATTTTAGTAGAAAACAAATGAATAAATATTTAAAGGTAATTTCTGAGGAATGCAGACGGAGATAATTAGAAATCGGATTCTTTTTGTCTTTGTAAAAATGCATTAATCAAATGGATTTACTTTTACATTGGAATGATAGGAATTTATCAATGATTTCAAGCAAGGAGAAAACGGTATAAATAGTGCACGTAACAAAAGAGCGTCGTCGTCAGCTTTTCTCCACTTATCGCATGCTGTTGTTGTTGCTGTCATAAGGATCTTTGAGAAAAGCTGAGGGAGATGTGTCCCTACTTTTCTGCAACGATAGAAGTGAGATGAGCCTGGGTCTCTGAAGGTGAAAGATAGCTGGCTAGGGAAAATGTTTACAGACCTCACAAGTCTTTTATTATTTATGTACGCCTGAGAAGACCCAATGAAGATTGTCTTTTAAGTACTGTGAGTATAAATTTTTGGTATTCGCTTAGATCCACCACATTTGTAGCTTTTAGTGGCAATTATAGCATTGAAGATTTAGAATTTTAAATCAAGGACTAATTGTTAATGTGTATATAAAGTAATTATGGATCATTATTTAGTAAAATCTTAATTGATGTGTGTATATATAATATGTAAATAAATGTATTTATTCTTATTTAATAACGTTTTGGATAATTAATAGTTTTGTGATAATTGTTGATAGTCAGCTTCATAGCTGAATACACAACAGCAATATTTGTAGTCTAATTAAATAATATGGTGTTCATTTATTTTATTTTTATTTAAAGTAAAGTCAGTTATAGAAAATTAAAATTCCATTCTAAAAAAATGACGTCCATAAACTTATGTCTAGAAAAAGCTAAATAAATCTTTTGTACTGCGAACTTTAAACTGAGAAAAAAAAAAAACTCAATTTTTATATAGATCTTTAAAATATGTTAATTATCAAGAGAATAATTAAATAGTCCACTGCATATCAAAGAGATTGCAATAAAAGTATGCTATATATATATATTAGCAATTTCTTTCAATCTCATTATGTTTTTGCCATAGAGTGTAAACTTTAGATATCTTAATGTGTAATCAAAATATCATGTAATATTTTATAAATCATGTTTTATATATAGTAATCTACTCAGGTCACTTTCCATATTCCAAAAACTATCATATTATATTGTCTACAAAATTACTTCTTTTACATAACTTAAAGTTCCTTAGCAATATATATGATGTGTATTTATTTGTTTAAAGCAGTGTAAAAAATTCATAATGAAAAGTTTGAGAATTTGGTTACATGGACTATGTAGAGTTATATACTCACAATACACTATGATATGTAGCACATTTTAATGCTAGTTATATAGACAAACAAGAAATTAATTGTATAGTGGTAAAAGAACAAAGTTACTAAATTTGGCTTGGTTTTTACTTTTATAAATAATCGATTCTTAGTTTTTGGACCATCCTTGTATTCATATACCATGCTAAATATATATTTATATCATAAAATGTAATGCTTTCTTCTGTATATGGCAATTTTATACTCATATTTAAAAAATAATTTAGTTATATTATATTCTAATTTCATTCATTTTCTAGGCACACTGGAGCTGCTCGAGCAGGTGTGGACAATTTAACTAAATCATTAGCAATTGAATGGGCGCAATCTGGAATAAGAGTAAATGCTGTTTCTCCTGTAAGTCTTCATTATATTTAAAAATTTTGATTTAATATTTAGCATTAATAATTGCTCTTTTTTGTTTTAATATTTTAAGTAAAAAATATCTATCTTATTAATAGAAGTTTCAGTTTGTGTCTTTAATAATACTATTAGTATGAGTGTATTCTAGGAAATTAGCATAAAACTGAAAATCTGGATTTAATATTAAGCATGGTCATTATATTTAAATGAGCCGTACTACATGTTCTGAACTGCATAAATATAACCAGATACGTTCTAGCAGGGCAAGGCAGCATTTTATACAATCATGTGAGCAGCAATTGTGCAACCTTGTAAGCTAAAAAATGTAATGTGTACCTGATCATTGTAGAAGTCATTGAAGTGATTAAAGACTGATATTAGAAAGAAGATTAGAATATTTGTATGTTAAAACCAAAGTAAATGGATACACACAGTTAATTGGACTTGTATATAATGTTTGTGGATATGAAGAGTTTATTATGCTGCCAATTATTGGAATTTCTTAAAGAAGCTGAAGTGGTTTTATTCATTTTATTGTATTATTCTTTTCATTATTAGCAAGTGAATAAACTTTGTTTTTATTATTTTAGTTAATGTTTTGTTTGATTAAATTATTGTAGATGTATGTACAATTGGTAAATATGAATCTCATCCATAGTCAAAAATTGAATGGCTGTAGTCGTCACTGAAATAAGAACCTGTTTAAGTTATTGTTGATAAATAATGGCAATGTTGAACAATAGTATTTGCGAGTTTGATATTGATAACACATCGACATGAAAAGTTTATGTCAAGCACATACATGCTAGTAAATAAAATTGTGGAAGATAGACATAAAATAGCTACACTTTTGTTATTTGTTGGCAAGGACGTTTTACAAATTGCAAAACAATTGTGTGATCTGAAACTGCTGAGGGCATTCCATGTGAAGAGATAAAAGGGAAATTAAATGCATATTTCCAACCAGCAACTTCAAAATAGGTACCTCGTCTACATTTTAGGAGGAGAAGTCGATTACCTCATGAACATTATATAGATCGATAAAGCATTTTGTACACTAATAAAACAATGCCAATTTGTCTCCACGTTAGAAGATATGTTGCTTGACCCACTGTTGTTTGGAATATCAGATCATAGCCTGAGGAAAACTTTGTTGAATCTGAATTATAAGATAGTCCTCAGAAAATGTTTAACACAGGAAATAATGTTAGAAGAAGCATCAGAATTCAGTCGGAATGCAAAATAATTTGATTCCTATAAATAATGCACAACCTGTAGTTACGAGTTGAAGACAGCAAAGGAAGGTTTGATGTGTTATTGCTGAGGTGTAAAAGGCCATGTTAAGAAATTTTGAAAATTTAAAATGGAGAAATGTAATGTTTGTAAAATTAAAAAACATTTAGCACGTGTCTGCAGAAACAAAGACAAGAATAAGTCTAGATTTTAAATCATGGGGAGGCAGATTAAGAGGCAAAAAATCTGTTAGCAAGATTAATGACACAGATGATGGTTCTATTGTGTTAGATGTTACTGACTGTAAAAATAAAATTTCAATGGAAGTGGACAGTGGTACTGGCCTTTTTTGTTGTCATATAAAGACTGGATGAAAATTAATGGCAGCAGTAAAAGAAAATACACGCTTTAAAATATGCAGGTTTTAGCCACATATGTAAATGGCAACAAAACTGACATATGTGGGAAAGTTAATATACCTGGTAATATTAATGCTAAAGGTATTGTTTTACTGTTACACATTGTGTAGAGTACTACAAATCCTCTACTAGTAAGAAATTGATTTCATTCATTGGGAATTCGTCCTTAAAATAATTAAGATAGTTCAGTTGGAAATAGAAGTTAGATATTTCCCCATTTATTTAAGCCAGATTAGCTGAATTAAAAACATGGTCATGGCCAATGGGTATTGAAATTGTAAATAATGCTCAGACTACAGTATGTAAACCACGTAAGATTCCATTTGCCTTAAAACCCAAAGTTAAACAGACTATTAAAGATATAGTCAATAAAGGTGTTTTGTCTCCAGTTGAAGTTGAAGATTCATCGTGGGCTACATCAGTATGCAGTAATGAAACTGGATGGGAGCATTCGATTATGCAGAGATTAATAAATTCATAAATAAAGGAGCATATCCAGTCCCAGGTGTTCGCAAAGTTTTAGCAGTGCTTCAGAAGGCAGTGTTCTCAGCAAAAATTGATTAAAAGTCAGCTTTTCATCAAATATCCATTATGGATAGAACTGCTTAATTGCTAATGATTAGTAGTCATATGGGACTTTATAAGTGCAAGAAGTTGCCTTACAGGATTGCAATTGCTCCAAACATGTTTCAAGAAAAAATAAATGGTTTATTTTAAGGCATGGAAGGAGTTATTCCTTATTTAAAAGACATTTTAATATCTGCTCAATCAGAAAGTGAATTGTTTGTGCAAGACTGGACAAAGTTGGAGCTAGAATTAATCCTTCTAAATGTATACAGGCTATGTGTGAAATTAAACATCTGGCCCGTCTTATAAATTAGAAAGGAAATTATCTTAACCTAGAAAAAGTTAGAACTGTCAAAAATGTTCCAAACTCTATTGCTCAACTTTTTTGAGGTTCCTGAAAGAGAAGACGTGCATCCTTACACCATTATATGATCTACTGCATAAAGAACAGTGTTGGAAATGGACTAAAAAAAGCATGATATAGCTTTCCAGAAGGCAAAAGGTTTACAAATGTCTAAGCAGCTTCTTGTACATTATAACAGCGACCAGGAAGTGATTATTACAAGTGATACTTCATATTTTGGAGTTGGAGCTGGCATTTTGTATTGCTATTATGGAGGAGAATGGTCTATTGCAGTGGTGGCAAATCTTTTTACGTGTGTGTTGCCAAAAATTTCCAAAAAATATTTATTGAATGATTGCCATACCATATAGTTATTAAATCAAAATATAAACAACTTAATTATTGCAGTTTTTTAAAAGTTTATAAAACAAAATAATAATAACAATAATAATTAATCAAAATTTCTAAATAAGCTGAATACATGTGAACGATATTTATTTAGAAAAGTAAAAAATGTAATAGTAAAAAATTAATAGTAATTAAATCAATATATTGGAAATAAACATATAAAATCGACATAAATAAATATTATTTAATGAGATTTTTGCTATTGTACATTGGATGCCAAATGTTTGTTTCAATGTTTGTTTCTGGTTCATATTTTGTCACTTTCAATAATGTATATCCTGAACTAGATTCATATGTCATTCTATTTCTTGAACTGTCTTTAATTAAATTCATTTCTGAAAACATTGATTCATATGCATATATAGAGGAAAAAATTGATAATATAGCGGTCGCTAATTTTTTTAAAAAATTAAATGTTTCAGGATTCCAGGCAGTCAATAGTTCCTCTTCAGCATTCTTTTTACATATATCCAATAATCGATTATTTTCCACTGTTTCTAACTCATTCCTCAAGTGAACAAATTTTTGTTTCTATATAGAACTGGATTGAAAATCGACTAATTGCACTTCCATATCTTTCAAATTAATTCTCAAAAATTTCTAACTTGAAATTATCCATTGATATTGTGTCTGGGTATAAAATAAATTTTGATATTTCTGAAAATTGTCTGAACTGTGTAAATCTTAAAGAAAATTCATCAATTATCGATTGAATAGCAGCACAAAAATCGTGCATCAATTTTACTTGATCTAGTGTCTTATGAGATTCTAAATCAGTCAAGAATTTCTTTAGATTTGGAAAATATTTGAAGGTGTAAGAAATAATCACAGTTGAAAATTTGTAATTTAACTTCAAATGCTTTGATCAAATCAAACATGACAACAATTGTTTTATTATAATTTGTGTTTTCACATTTAATTCATTTAGATGTGAACACATATCAGTAAAAAACATTAATTTTGAAAGCTATTCAACATCCATTAATTCATTATATTTTTCAATGATTTTCTCATTACGTAAAAACAGTCTAATTTCTTTTTGAAGAACTTTTCCTCAACGTAACTATCAGACATTGTTGTACATAAGTAAACCATACTATATTGGGTTCACCTCACTCTATGTGTAGATATAAAATTTGATTAATTTAGTCACAACATTCATAACATCATTCTGTGGCTTAAAGCTGGGATTCATGCATAAAATCTGCCAATGTATAATGCAATGAAAACCCAAAGTTGAATGTCCAATATGGTTGATAAGTAAACTGAGAAAACTATTTTCTTTTCCAGTCGTAAGCACCATCTGTAGTTACTGATACAATTTTGGCAATATCTATGTTGCAAATATCTATTCCTTTTGTTATTGTTCCTAATGAGGTTAAATTGATCAATTATTCTTTGATATTATTCCCAACACAGTAGCAAATAAAAATAGCCAAACAACCCAATCCGTTTATGCCTATACTTTCATCAAGGCAGAGAGGAATTAAACTAGAAGATTTTATATCTCTTTTTTGTTGATAAGTTATGCTGTTAACCATTTGCAAGATTCTTTCTTTAATTGTATCTCTAGCCAATGATAAATCTTTTATACTCTAAATAATTTTTGCTTTGTTTTCAAAATCTTCAAAAAAAAAACTGGTGCACATTTCATCAAGCTTCTTTCATATATTCTCCATCATTAAAAGATTTCACATGCTTGGCAACTACATTTGAAATAAAACAACTAGCAGCAGTTATATTTGAATGATTTTCGATAAATTTCATGATAGTTGTTGATTGAATATTTATATTTTTAAAAGCTTGAGCAATATATTCTGTTTGTTCATCTTTACTATTTTTGTAGAGTGATTTATGATTGGTCTCATAATGCCATTTTACCGATGATGGTCTCAATACAACTGTTCCAGAATATAAAACATATATTATGCTGGTGTCTTTGTTTATCAGTCCACCAATTTTGAAATTCTCTATTGATAATTTTTGTTTTTTATTTTCACTAGTCATATTAATATAATGGTAATAAATTTATTTAAAAGTAAATTTAAATGAGCTTTAATAATTTTATAAATCAATGATTTATCATTTCACTTTTACAACAAAACTTCAAGCAAAAAAAAAGACATTTTATTGCGTTAGTTATGCATTTCGTTCCTTTGTTCATGATTTTCATTACATTAAGAAAATGAATAGTATCAACACGTTTAGGTGAAAAAAGATTAGGACGGAAAACTATTTGATTACTTTTACTTTAGATTTGAAAAAATTTACTTCAAATAGTTATAAAATATTTTACTGAGTTTATTTTCTACTTTTATTGGAATCATTTAACAGGTTTATAGAACATGATAACACAATATACCAGTACCACTTTATTTGACTTAAAATATCATAATTTATTGCTTCTAATCAGTGTTCTATTGTAAATTGAATTCTAATATAATTTTATATTTATTTTACTTTAGTTTACAGTAAATTTTTATTAGAAAAGGCCATCTCTGGCATGCATGCCATAGAATTGCCATCATTGGCCTATTACATATGCCTTGAGGACTCTAACATCTGTTGAAAAAATATTATAGTCAACTTGACAAAGAAGTACTAACTATAATATTTGCTGTTAAAAAGTATCATCAATATATCTATGGATATAAGTTCTTTATTTATATGGATCATTGTCCATTATTGGGAATTTTTGGACATGATAAAGGAACTCCTGAATATGCTAGCCAACGTTTGATTTGTTGGATTAATTTTTTAGCAGCATATGTTTACGTATTAATTTACAAGCCCGGAAAAGAAATTATGCTGATGCTTTATCGCATTTGGCGGATGCTTGTGAATTCCATCAAAAATGTGTAGAAATAAATTACATTGATACTTGGAAGCAAAAAACTGTAAATAGCTCTAAGGTTGAAAAGTGGATTAATAATGATTATAGATATAAAAGCTTGAGAAATTGGATGGCCTAAAAGTCAATCATATTAAATTTCAAGACTCTCTGTGTGTAGTGGCTGTATTCTAATGATGGATCGAGTGTTTATATCATCAGTAGGTCAAAAGCAAGTACTCAGTTTGTTACACCAAAGACATCCAGGTGCAGGGCGAATAAAGCCTTAGCTCATTCATTTGTTTGGTGACCTAGTTTGAATAAGGACATTGAACAAATGGTTAAGAATTGTGTTGAGTGTCCCTCTACTGTTGATTTGCCTCCAAAGGCTTTTGATTTGTGAGCAAAAGCAAATGTCACCATGGTAATGCTTACATTTAGATCATGTGGGTCCAATGAGTGGATATATCTTTTTAGTTGCAATTGATTCTTATTCAAAATGGACTGAATATAAGCTTGTTAAAAACACGAGCACAAAATGTACTATTCATGCCCTAAAAGAGATCTTTGCAAGCCAAGGTTTTCTGGAAACAATAATATCGGACAATGGAACACTGATTTACATCATATGAGTTCCAGGAGTTTTTATCCGATAAAGAGGTAAAATACATACTCACCACCCCTTATCATCCAGAATCAAATGATTTATTTGAAAAGACAGTGCAACATTTGAAAATGACACTAATTAAACATTTCACAAAGACATACATGAAGTTTTCCTTGATGCAATGTTTTATTAACATTTCATTCCTAGTGTTCACAATGAAAACACCAGCTGAACTGTTGCTGCATCACAAATGTCACACACACTTAATGAAATTTTACTGTATAAAAAAGTTATTGTGAATAATAATTTTGACATTGAAAAGTTTAAAATAGGCGAACTAGTGTGGTATTTTAAAAAGGAAATTACAAAACAAGGGAATGCCCATGGCTAATAAAGCTGATAAACCACATCTAGTGGCAACAAGTACATTAGCAGTTGATCAGATTATACAACCAGATCTAGAGGATGCAATGCATAAACAAGAAGATGAAAGAGATTTACCTTCCATCAGAGTTTGATGACAACCAACAAGATTGTAAGATTATTTTTTGTAACTGGGGAAAGCAGTTTCTAGAGTAGAGGAGGAGTGGACTATTCTGGTCATAAGATTAATAAAATCTTGTATTATATGTACAGACAGTACATTAAAATTATTATTGGTATAAATGTACTCTAGAAAATTAGCATAAAGCTGAAAATCTGGATTTGATTTTGAGCAAGGTCACTATATTTAAATGAGCACTACTACATATTCTGAACTGCATAAATAAAACCGGATATGTACTAGTGGGACAAAGCAGTATTTTATATAATCATGTGAGCAGCGATTGTGCAATCTTATAAGCAAAAAAATACGATGTGTGCACTAATTGTTGTAGAAGTCAGTGAAATGGTTAATAATGGTTTGTTTGAGTAAATTATTATAGATACCTAGACAGCTGGTAAACATAAATTTCACCCTGTATATGGCAGATATATATATATATATTTAACTGATTTTTGGAATGATTCTTTTCACTTTAATTAAGAGCCATCTATTGTACACTTGAGTAATTGTTATATCTTTATACTAATTTCAATCTTATGGCATTCATTAATGAACACTTTAAATTGCTTCTAGCATGCACATTTAATTCTTTTATATTATCAAGTTAATAATGTGGCATTCAAAGCAGCTAAATTTTGAAACCAAATATTAGACTAAAAACTAAATATTTTAGTGACTTGAGTTTTATGTAAAAATGCAGATGACTTTTATCCTTTGGCTAGAATAGTTTTTATCAACAAGAAATATTGAATGTTCTTGTCGCTTAATTTATGCTTTTAAATATAAACAGATAAAATTATGTGTTACTTAAAGGTTTAATCCATTTTAAAATATAGTACTATTATTTTTAAGAATAATAGTGAAAGTATAAAAAAACAAAGTTTTTCAGTTAAAAGTGAAAAAAAAGAGAGTAATAATTATACTTCCAAATTTATTATAATTGTATGTATATATATATATGTTGTACCGGATCAATGCCAATGTTAAGAACATTGGTCACTTGAAGGCACCATTAGACTACTTAAAACCTAGAAAATTTATTTGAGATGACTGAATATTCATTAACAATGATAAGCATCCTGGCATAAAATAAATTACCTGCCCCCGACAATAGTTCAGTTTAGAGTATGAGACTTTGAATTATTAAACGATAGATAGTCACAGTAAACAAACATCAACCAAATTAATTCAATAAATACAATAATAGTAAAGTTTATTAAAATTAAAAGAATAATTAAGAAATCAACAATTTAATAGATATGTCATCTATGGATGACTTAATAGAGTAGTCTATTATTGATAAATCTGACAGTAAAGTTGATCCCCTACTTCAGCGTTTCCCAACCTTTTTTGGCTCGCGTACCACTTGGTAGTACATCACGCTAAATTGTACCACTTCGTAAAAATGATTGTATTTTGTGAAATTTATTGCGAGTGTGTTATTTTATTTGCATTATAAATATTATAGGGTGACCATGTATTCACATCACAATGAGACAAATTACATTGAAACACGCTTAAACGATTATAAACTCACTGAAAATATAAATTCACTGTAACATATATATATATGTGTGTGTGTTTGTTCAAAGTTTCATATTTATCTACTATTTTGTCGTATTTCGTTTACTAATAAATGGTTTTAATAAAAACACAAAATTATAAAAAACCAATTAATATATTTTATCATAATCAAATATTTTTATAAAATAAATTTAATGAGATCCTTGTGCTTGTTTCGAAAAACATAATTTTTTGAAATTTGGTTCAAAAGATGCGAGGTATACCCTTAAGTCTACAGCTGCATTCAATTTGTTTCAATACTTTTTTTTTTTTAAATATATGAAGAAAAAGCTCTTTCTCTACTAATTTCATACTAGTAAATGGTAATAATAATTTAAGAGCTTTCTCAGAAAGTTGTTCATAATCTTTAATGTTTAACCAAAATTAATTAGATTGTGTCGATAATTCTATTAAATTTTCTTTCTCTTTTATTGATAATGATGTAGCTTTTTCTAAATGTTCTTCATAGAAGGGGTTTGAAATCCACTTATCATTTGTGTTTTCGGGTTTTGCAAAATATTCCATTAAAGACAATTTTAATCCTGTTAAATGTGCTATTATATTTTCTCGTATATCTTGAGACAGACTAACCTTATTTTCAAACAAAAAAATATGTAGAGTTTTGAATACTTTCGGTTGATTGTTTTCAATACACTGCTTCCAAAAATCTAATTTCTTAATCATATTTTCAATTTTATCATTAACATTAAAGATCGTTATCGAGTTGTTCTGAGGTGTCAAATTTAAGTTATTTATTTGCAAAAAAATATCAGTTAAATATGCAATCACCTGAATGAAGCCAACCAAAATCATACAATTTCGAAGAAAGATCAAAAGAATTGTCTTCAAAAAAAAAAACTGTCCTTCTTGTCTAAATTCGAATAAGCGGGTTATATGGGGATCAATGAATTTTAATAAACAAAGACGATACAATCACAAACAATAACCTGCCACTTGTAAGCCGCGCGGGGAAGTGAACAAGAGTGCAGCACCATGACAACAGTGGCGGCAATATCTCAAGTTACTAATGGCTAACGGCTAAATTTAAAAATGCACTCCAAAAAAACGATATCGATTGCTGGATTTTCGATCATCGACTGTACATATTAACAACTTTACTGTATAATATTATTAATTAAAATAATTTTTATGAATTATAGGAAAAAACGTTTCTATGATATTTTTATGATTTGATTTTTTTTATGTCTGCCATTATTGATTATTTTTCGCGTACCACCAACCAGCAACTCGCGTACCACCAGTGGTATGCGTACCACAGGTTGGGAAACGCTGCCCTACTTAATTACTTCAATAAGATTAAAATAATCTTTTAACAGCATTTTATAAAAAAGGATGGATACTATATGTGAATGACTTTTAATAAGAAAGAAATAAAAGTTTCAATTTCTTTCATTGAACATTTATGCATATATACACTGATGATAAAGACCTGTGTGTGCAACAATATAATATCACTAAGAAAATTTGGTTGGTTCACCTTTTTTTTAAAACTATGTTGGCTGCTTAACTTGAATTGTTGGTGGGTATCTATGATTTTGCTTAGAGGACTGAAAAAGCACTGCTTTTTGCAAAAAATGAAGAGTCCCAGCATAGCATATAAAAACTTGGATGAACGATCAAGAAATGCTTCTAAGGAATGAATGTTGAATAAACTGAATAGACTGAATTAATGAATGGTTTTTGACTATCTTCTGCTTAGCTTGAACACTTTCTCTTCAAACAATAGATTTCGGGGAGTTTTTATACCCATTCAGTCTATTGTTCTCCTGCACAAATTTTCTAGAATTTTCTAGATTAACATCTCAAAATAGTCAGGGTTTTAATCAATTAAATAGATAATTTCAATCACTTAAAATGGTACATTTTTACATTCTGCGCTAATTAGTTTTATTACATATCTTCTCTGAACAATGCTTAACTTTTTATTACAACAGATTAAAATTTTATTTGTAGAGTAAGCATTGTTATACAAAGTTTTAAAATAATCTTATACAAAAGATAACAGATTTATTTAAAAAGTTTACTTTTTTATGAAAAGTAAATTGACATTACTTTTAGTAAATAGTCAAAATTATTCTACCAATTCCACATATATATTTGTGACTACACTTTTATAACACACATTTTATATAAAATTAAATTAGCAAAATTTTTAAATTAATTTGAAGTAAAAATTTTAACTGAAACCACTATTCTTCTACATATAGATTTGAGACATATTATAACATCTGCCTCAATATATATATTGTAACCATTTGGGTTATGTGGCACACAGTAATGTAGTTGTGTGTGTGCATATATACATAAAGTAAAGGAAAAGTAGAAGTAAACACAGACATAAACTTTTGCAGATATTTTTCTACATTTCCTGGAATAAAAATAATAAATAAAGGGTTAAATAACTCTGAATTTAAAACAGAATTTTATTAGTTAATAAATTCTTTTACAAAATAAACCATAATGATAAGATAGAAAACAAACCAAGAATCCTAATTCCATACATCCAGTCAACAGCTAAAAACCTTATTAACAAATTATCGTGACTTTGCAGTCACTTTCCATTCACCTCCTAACACCAATAGACTCATCAATAACACCAAAGACAGGATTAAACCCGAACTCATCCCTCAAGTTGTTTACAAAATCACCTGCCCCCAAAGAATCTGTATGGCAACATATTATGGAGAAACTAAAACCAACATTGCAACCAGAGTAGCTCAACATAGATATCTCTACAATAGGATCAAAACTAAGCTTGAAGGCAATTCAATCTTTGTTGAGCATGAGAGAGCGACTGGCCATGCCTTCCTATCCACCACAGCCAGTGTTATCTGCTCTGAAAGAAATGACATTAAATGCAAAGTCACCCTGCTGCATTTAATAGAAGAGAGGCCTGCTTTTATTTCGAAAATGGTCTATGTAGCATCTTCACACAAATTTGCATAAATTGGCATTAACACCATTATAGTTCTTAAATAAATTCCAGTAGCCATGAATATGGGACTATGAAATATCCTGAAAGCGCACTTGGCAGCAACATTTAATTTTAAATAGCTTCATTATCTGAGCACAAAGCACTATATATATTTATTGATTTTAAATGCTAATGAAGTAAAGCCGCAACTATAAATTAAAACATTTAAAAAGATCTAAATAAATTAATATTGAATTCTGATTTTGAATTTAAAAACAAGCATGATTTACTTTTTTATTTTTTATTAATGATTGTATACATTTCTTTATCTATTTTTAAAACATTTTGTAGATTAAAAATGCCAAAAAGTAGCTTTTAATTAAAAGTGATTTGAAGAGAGTAAAAACATATAAATCACAGTTTTAGTAAAATTTCAAAGTTGCTTTTGAAAGGATTAGTGATCTTTTTGAAAAAATAAAAAAAAACTGTTTTTAATTAGGGTGTTTTTATCACCTCATATGACTCTTATAAAAATATCAGTTTAGTTTGTAGTTTTTAAGAGCTATCCAGAAAAGTTTGGTTTTAATATTTTTGAGAAGCAGTAGCCAAATTGGCCAACTGCAAAGTCTGTTTTTCAGTTGGTTATAATATTTTGTTGAAGTTTGCAGCAGTTGGTTTTAGTTGGCCAGAAGAAATGGTTTCTAGAGTTATAAATAGCTCTCATAAAGATGTAGCTGAAGTCAAGCTAGTAGATCCAGCAGTGAGTGGTCGACTAGTTCTTTATACCAGAGTTTTGATTCATTTGGAGACTGGGTCAATTTCAAAATGGATCAATTAGCCTGTACAAATGTGTTTTGAAAAGACTGCTACTTTCTTGGAACAATTCTAGACAGAAGGGAGCTCATGGCATGCCAACAAATTACCTGAATTATATCTATCTCAATGATGACAGTCATCCAAACCAAGCTCACCAAGAGAAAGCTTGATGAAGAAATTGGTATACATGTATTGCTGTTTGTCTGTACCTGTAGGGAACTACATATAAATGTGTCATGCATATATAATGTGAGTTATTTTAAATAATTTTTTTCTTTAAAAAAATGACATTCTAAAAAGTGAGATATATAATAAAGAATAGTATTATCTTAAATTTTTTAAACTATTTTTTAAAAAAGAGTAACGCAGGTGATTAACTCTGCTTGGATTAAAAAAATCTAGGCATCAGATTTAATAGTTAAGATATTTTAAATTCTTTTAGAGAACTAATCTGTGATTGTGAGAATATAGAACAATATGATTTTAAAATAATCATTTGTTGAAGAAATGTTAAGGACATTTATTTTAAAAGGAAAACTTTTATTATAGGCCATCAAAGAATTAAATAACATGATTCACATTTTATATATACTTCAATATTCAATTAATTATGGAAAGTATATTCTGAATAGCTTTTATTATTGTAACAAATATAAAAATAAAGGATTAATAGATTTTATGATCTAAATTTAAAGACATTGATAATTAATCAATCAACAAGTACCTTTCAAACAAAAATTCACTTTATATTTTTAAAAGGAAAAAAAAGTTTATAGTATTTTTTTTTAAGAAACTAATCAATAAAGCACTGAACTTATTATAATATAACGAATGCAATTTATGATTTCCAAATGAAAATTATGAATATAAATTTAAATAATATTATGACTGTAACAAATTAGAATATATGATATAGACATTAGTGTGTGCCTGCAATTCGATATGCATGCACATGTATGTTAACTATTTTATTATTTTGATAATTTGAAAGTGACAACTAAAAATGTTTATTTTGTAACAAGTCAAATATGTTCAGAAGTAACTTGCACACACATGTATGTGTGCATATATATGTCAATTGTATTGCAAATACCAATGTGTGTCAGATAGACATTTATATGTAAAATTTTAATCATTTATTTTATTATTAAATGTCAATATATTCACCACATCTATATGCTGATTGTGTTTTAAGTAAACCTAATGGAACATGTATGTAAATCAATGTAATAACTTGAATTTATAAATCACATATATGTAAATCACAATGTGATAATTTTTTATTATTATACGTTAATCAAAATCAGAAGGCTTAATTGATATGTGAAGAGCCATATTCTAAAGACCTTAATTTTATTATTTTTTTTATTGTTAATAAACTTGAATTCAATTGTTAAAATTGTATTGCATCATTTCTTGGTCACCATACAGTAATAGATCTTGTGTTCATCTGAGCTAGATTCATGCACAATGGTCTGATTTATAAATGGAGATTTATTTAGTGCTTAGGGGCATCTAGTTGATTCTAGATTGGCATTAAGATATTCTTTAAAGCCCCTGCACTATATTTCATTTAGTTTAGTCTATTAGAAATTAAGGTAGTTTTATAATAGCGTGTCAAAAGATAAATATAATGTTGCTGGGGCTGGGGTTTTTTTGTTTTGGTTTGTTTATCACATTTAAAAGTAATAGGAAATAAATTTTTTGTTAACAAAAAAAATGCATAAATCAAAATGAATTTAAAAAAGTACTTAATTTTATTTTTTTCATTACTTATATTTTCGGGCCGGCGTTTTTTTTTTTTTTTTTGTTTATCACATTTAAAAGTAATATCACAAATCAATTTTTTAAAAAAAAAAAAAATACATAAATCAAAATGAATTTTAAAAGTAGTTGTTTTTTTATTCTTTTCATTATTTTTATTTTTGGTTTGGTAAATTCTACGAAATCAACTTTTTTATTTATTTTTAAATTACAAATAAATATATTTCCATTTAACGGTAACATTTCCGACAATAAGTCAAACTTTTTTTTGGGGTGGGGTTGGGGGGATATAATTCTTAACCAAATGGGGTAATGCAACTCAAAGATTGACAAACTTTTTACGGTAATTACAACAACAAATATATACGGCAATTAAAAACAACTTTTTTGGCTCTTCAGAAACAGCATGCATGCAGCTTCAACCCTCTTTTGTGTTATAACCCTTCCAGCAGGCAGAGAAATTTGACATTCAGAAACTTTCCTATTTCAGCCATTTGATGAAGTTCGCAGTTGTTCTCGCAGAAACTTGACTTAGAGTGTGATTTGATCCGAATCGCGCTTGCTCCTACACTTGCCAAATTTTTTGAGCAGGAAATCTGGTCTAGGGTAGCATGAGACTCTGCTCATAATTGTTAGTAGACATTCATAAAACATGGGAGATAGAGGGGGAGAAGGTCTTAATGAATATTGAAATAATTTTGACATTCACAATTCCAGCCACCCTCACACAATACTGTACCCAAAAGTGAAATGTGATCTCACATCCAAAATGCATAACACAAATCTAAGCTGTAAGCTGACACGATAGCGGCCACCTAAATGGCACATTTTTGTGCGCTATCATAGAAATAACGTCCTCCGGCGGTTTCAACACGCTATTATAAAACTATCGAAATTAAGTTTATAGTTGGCCAGTACATTAATAGTACTAAGTAGCCAGAGCATTGATGATGATCAGCATATTTTAGTGTCCCAGCATTATTGTTTCTGATTTTTTTTGTGTATTTCTTATGGATGAGCATTTAGTTTGTTCAGCCAAATTAATGGTTAAAGAATTGTCTCAAGCTGGCAAAGGTCCAATCCAGTCAGCGGATTGACTATTGATTTATATTTTGTGTTGTTCAAATCCAGTCACCAGATTGACTTGATTTTATTCTGATGTGGTTTGATTGATGGATCATTCATGATGATGAATGGTTATTTTGAGTATTATTATTTACTTATACTTATTATAATGCTGGTTGACGGTTAATTAATTATGTTTTTAACTGATCTCCTCTGGTCTAGCTGGCTGATCTCACAGAAAGATCTTTGGTTTCATGCTCTCTTTAATATATAAAATTTCTTATATATTTTGTGATATTAATATCATCCTTAAATCTTAAATATTATATCTAACATTACTTATATTTTACAAATATATTGTTTCATTATTTGAAATATTTTTTTATTTTTGGACTGGAGTTGATGATGATTTGCCAATACCCCAGGTTCGCTAAAAGTTTTCCATCACCCATGTTTACCCCAGTGATGACTACTCTATTACTCCACCCCATTACAATATATATATAACAATAAAAAATAATAAATATAGTGGTAATTAACTCTTTTTCGAATTTAATGATAGTTGAGGAGGTTTAAGGAATTAACCAAAAGTACCTTGCTGTTTGAAAGACTATATTGTAACGATATATAAATATGTCGTTACATTAATTTAAAATAAAAACTTAATAAAAGTTCGCAAATAAAAGTAAAAAACTAAACGCTAAAATTAAAATATTGTTAAACGTATATATTCGCACAGATGCTAAACTTTAAAAATATTTTTTTTCATAAACAAAAAAAAAAAGTATTTGAACGTATTTTTTTAAATAAAAAAATACAAGATTGAAATATAAAAATATTTTAATAAAAAAATAACGTAAGTTAAAATAAAAACAGGTATTAATTAATTCCTGTAATCTGTAAATGGAAATGATTGTTTATTAATTATCTAAAAGCTGTTTAATTAAAAAGTCAGATGAAAAGTTAGATAAGAGAAGAAAGAGATTTTAGCTTGACCAATGGAAGCAAATAAAGGCCCGGACCATAACGAAAAAACAGAACAGTGACGTTTTTGTTCATGGAATCCATAGGAGGACTATAAAAAGAAAAAATATTGAGTTCCAGTCAGTTTTTCCAACTTGATTTGATGACAACGGTAAGACGCACTTGCCGTTCTCTCTCATTTTTTTGTTTGTTTAAAAAAAAAAAAAATGAAAAGACTGTGATACCAGAATGGAACCAGCTAATGCTACCTCCAGAACATTTTCTTCCAATGGAGACGCCGTGGGAATTGCCAACAGGAACCTGGACTCTTATACTGTAAGCTATATTGACATGAACTCTAAATTTAAAAAAATAACTAAGAACTTTCGTTCAAGCTTATGAACTTCTATCTGACTTTTAAGTTTTTAAATCAAATTAATAATGTTTAATTTTATATGTTTCCCGATTGATAAACATCATTTCCATTTTTTTTTCCTTATTGTAAAGATTATTTAAATGTATGAAATTTAAGTTGTTTATAGACGCTTGCATGGATTCGTTTGTGGTTAATTATATTTTGGTTTTCATATTTGATCAAAATATATAGACATTCGATAAATAATGATACCTTACGGTGAGTATCTAAAATGTATTTATTCGGATGTCTTTTAAGTTATTGGTGACAACGCAAGTATCTTATGGTGAATACTATTGGGTTACTTATAAGTTTCCCTCTGCGATTGTCGGTATCAATAATTTTGTATTTTGATCGTTTATGTTTATTTTGAAATGTTTTTGACCGTGGAATCTATGTAATCGATCTATACCCAACATTTTTAAACAAATCTGTGCGAACGTAATTAAATGTTAAAATTAAGTCGGGCGTGAATGGCTATATAGTTTTGTAAAGTTGTATTAAGGGAGGGTAATCTTAGGTTATTCATTTCGTAGTTGAATTGGTTCAATGGATTGGATATATTTGTGTAATTAGTAGATGTAGTATGAGGTCCGCTACGGGCAGGATTATAGATATACGCCACACACCCTCTGTTTGCCTATGGATGGGTTTGTAAGTCGGCAGAAGACCGCAGTCCATTCCTATGGAGTTTTTTGTTTATTGATCTACTTGCCAACAGATGTCACATTCCTGTTGGTGGAGAGTCAATGTCTTCTCTATTTCTACTTATTGTTCAGATGTACATTCCTGACAATATAGTATTTTGTGTTGTCGTATCATGCTACATTGAATACATGAATGTATCAGATGGATTGGCGCCAGTTGATTGCGAAATTTGTTGCCTAAGGTTAAATCAGGGAAGAATATTTTCCTTTCAAATGCAGACCTATGTAGTCCATTCATACTCGACCCTCTAAATAAATAGTAAACTCATTATTTGCAATCTACTTAAATTTAGAATTAAAGATCAATATAAAATTATAAACGTTAAATTTATTCCTCAAAATTTAAATATTATTTTATATGTGCGTAAATAAATATTTTTATGTGTTAATTTCTGGCAGTGGCTTTTATTCTTTTATATTTAAGATATAAAATTTATAGATTTTTATCTCTGCGTCTCCGCTGAGCTAGTGACTTGGGCTAACGATCGGAATATTTAAATAAAGTGGAATCTTAACAGCGCGTATCTGCCTACTTTATAAATTTTTCTAGGCTCAAATGCCTAGATGGCACCCTTGTAGTGCAGATATTGTTTTTGCGGTTAGATTCGATCTTCACTTCCATTCCGATTGGTACAAACTGGCGCCCAACATGGGACCTTACCTCAGAGATTGACCCTGAGAATTTTAAAAGTGAATCATGCCCGTAAATTTTTTGCTGAAATTGTATAAATATATTTGTTGTATTGACATGGAGTTGCAGTTTGAAGTTTTGTTTAAAAAGTGCTGCCAGTAAGAAAAATTGCGCATATGTAGAGAGAAATACGAGGAATAAAAAGTAATAAATAAAACGTAATTAATAAATATAAATCATAATTTTTTTTTTAAAAAAAAAAAAAAAGTCTTGTTTAAAATCTAATCGTTTAACTTGCCTAAATAATACTTAAAAGTTGAAGAAAAGAAACTTGGAAGGGAGGGGGCAGAAATTTAGCTGGTAATAAGGAATCAACAGTCAACATTTTTTTTTAATCATTATATTTGTGTGTAATTAGTTTTGTCTTGTAAAAAAAAAGTTTTGTCCTTTTGAAATTTTCATATATAATCAATTTGTGTAACGTAATTACTAACACTAAGTAAATTCTTTTTTTTTTTTTTAATGTTTTTTGTTTTTTGAGGAAGTTTACTGATATGTAACGATATATAAATATGTCGTTACATTAATTTAAAATAAAAACTTAATAAAAGTTCGCAAATAAAAGTAAAAAACTAAACGCTAAAATTAAAATATTGTTAAACGTATATATTCGCACAGATGCTAAACTTTAAAAATATTTTTTTCATAAACAAAAAAAAAAGTATTTGAACGTATTTTTTTTAATAAAAAAATACAAGATTGAAATATAAAAATATTTTAATAAAAAAATAACGTAAGTTAAAATAAAAACAGGTATTAATTAATTCCTGTAATCTATAAATGGAAATGATTGTTTATTAATTATCTAAAAGCTGTTTAATTAAAAAGTCAGATGAAAAGTTAGATAAGAGAAGAAAGAGATTTTAGCTTGACCAATGGAAGCAAATAAAGGCCCGGACCATAACGAAAAAAACAGAACAGTGACGTTTTTGTTCATGGAATCCATAGGAGGACTATAAAAAGAAAAAATATTGAGTTCCAGTCAGTTTTTCCAACTTGATTTGATGACAACGGTAAGACGCACTTGCCGTTCTCTCTCATTTTTTTGTTTGTTTAAAAAAAAAAAAAATGAAAAGACTGTGATACCAGAATGGAACCAGCTAATGCTACCTCCAGAACATTTTCTTCCAATGGAGACGCCGTGGGAATTGCCAACAGGAACCTGGACTCTTATACTGTAAGCTATATTGACATGAACTCTAAATTTAAAAAAATAACTAAGAACTTTCGTTCAAGCTTATGAACTTCTATCTGACTTTTAAGTTTTTAAATCAAATTAATAATGTTTAATTTTATATGTTTCCCGATTGATAAACATCATTTCCATTTTTTTTCCTTATTGTAAAGATTATTTAAATGTATGAAATTTAAGTTGTTTATAGACGCTTGCATGGATTCGTTTGCGGTTAATTATATTTTGGTTTTCATATTTGATCAAAATATATAGACATTCGATAAATAATGATACCTTACGGTGAGTATCTAAAATGTATTTATTCGGATGTCTTTAAGTTATTGGTGACAACGCAAGTATCTTATGGTGAATACTATTGGGTTACTTATAAGTTTCCCTCTGCGATTGTCGGTATCAATAATTTTGTATTTTGATCGTTTATGTTTATTTTGAAATGTTTTTGACCGTGGAATCTATGTAATCGATCTATACCCAACATTTTTAAACAAATCTGTGCGAACATATTTAAATGTTAAAATTAAGTCGGGCGTGAATGGCTATATAGTTTTGTAAAGTTGTATTAAGGGAGGGTAATCTTAGGTTATTCATTTCGTAGTTGAATTGGTTCAATGGATTGGATATATTTGTGTAATTAGTAGATGTAGTATGAGGTCCGCTACGGGCAGGATTATAGATATACGCCACACACCCTCTGTTTGCCTATGGATGGGTTTGTAAGTCGGCAGAAGACCGCAGTCCATTCCTATGGAGTTTTTTGTTTATTGATCTACTTGCCAACAGATGTCACATTCCTGTTGGTGGAGAGTCAATGTCTTCTCTATTTCTACTTATTGTTCAGATGTACATTCCTGACAATATAGTATTTTGTGTTGTCGTATCATGCTACATTGAATACATGAATGTATCAGATGGATTGGCGCCAGTTGATTGCGAAATTTGTTGCCTAAGGTTAAATCAGGGAAGAATATTTTCCTTTCAAATGCAGACCTATGTAGTCCATTCATACTCGACCCTCTAAATAAATAGTAAACTCATTATTTGCAATCTACTTAAATTTAGAATTAAAGATCAATATAAAATTATAAACGTTAAATTTATTCCTCAAAATTTAAATATTATTTTATATGTGCGTAAATAAATATTTTTATGTGTTAATTTCTGGCAGTGGCTTTTATTCTTTTATATTTAAGATATAAAATTTATAGATTTTTATCTCTGTGTCTCCGCTGAGCTAGTGACTTGGGCTAACGATCGGAATATTTAAATAAAGTGGAATCTTAACAGCGCGTATCTGCCTACTTTATAAATTTTTCTAGGCTCAAATGCCTAGATGGCGCCCTTGTAGTGCAGATATTGTTTTTGCGGTTAGATTCGATCTTCACTTCCATTCCAATTGGTACAATATATAATAGTTAATAACCATTATATTTATTATTTTTTATTGTTATTATAATAGTTTGTAATTAATAGACATTTTATTTGAATATATAAAAAATAATATACTGTGATAAGCCCCAAATTTTCACTTTGTCATATGGATTTATTACAACATTAGTGAGAAATTACTGGGAATTAATGAAAATTCATTGTCTGCTGCATTCAGAAATCTATGGATAACTTAATAC
The DNA here is from genome assembly GCA_028023455.1 of Epiperipatus broadwayi. Classification (NCBI taxonomy): domain Eukaryota; kingdom Metazoa; phylum Onychophora; class Udeonychophora; order Euonychophora; family Peripatidae; genus Epiperipatus; species Epiperipatus broadwayi. Next base: position 33,343 of record JAQFVV010000078.1, on the reverse strand, counting down.
AGAAGGAGTGACCATATTAGTTACAATTTATAGTCATCCACCATGGAAGTCATTTCATTGATTATCTCAGGGAATCATGCATATTATATTAACTCGTAAGGCTAACTATCCTGAAATGGTTTGTGCAATGATAAAATGGCAAACTTTGGAATTCAAAATTCATGGTTCAATTCTGTTGTTTCCACTTGAACGTTTTACTGAATTCCCATGCAATAAACCATTCAATTATTTTTTAATGCTAATTAAATTGAAGGCTATTTCATGTCAAACTTAAACGATAATAAATAGTGAATAATAGTAATCTATCAGCTTTAGGGATAATGTTAACAGTGCAATATTTTATGTATATATAATTCATACTAGCTATATATTTTTGAGAGAAATCATTCCATGAACTGATTAATATATACAAAACCAAACAATTAAATTAAGTATGTAAACTTATGAACCTTTATTTGTCATGTAATTAATAAAATGACATTTTAAAAATACTGTAATAGCTATATATTTTTCATTAGTGCATAATTTCTTTAAGGGAAGTTCTATTTATTCACCCACTGCAGCAGCTAATTATGGGGAAGTAAATGTATTCGAAAGCCGCTTACCTCACATTCCTGCTAAACGATATGGAACCCCAGAAGAGGTAAATAATAAGTTGTTGAAATAGTATTTATCAATTTAGTATATAATTCTTTGCATACGTATATACATATGCTTTATGAAACAGTTTCTCCTTGAGTGCACTTTCAGTGTTAAACACCATAATCATAGCTCTCTATCTACTTCATAGCATTGCTGCTTTATTTATAATCCATCTTGATTATTCATATTATGTAAATCAGTTTATTTAGATATTATATCTGTGTGATAATTGAATGCTGTTTTCTCTTTTATTTATCACATTTTTGTAGTAGGCTATGAACCAGGCTTTTTTTTTACTTTTGGGAGGTTTGTTGCATTCTATGCATGATCATGTTCTTTTTCATGACTTATATTCTGGGTTATCTTTGGCACACTTATATAACCCATAATATAAGTCCATATTCTGGAACCATGAAAGAGAAAATGGTCGTAGCTTCAATCCACAATCTGACTACTTGATATGCATAGAAAGTGATGACTAAAAAAGAAAAGTAAAAAAAGCTTGGTTCATAGTCAAGCACAAAAATGTGATACATAAAAGACAAAATAGCATTCAATTATCATACAGATGGAATATTTATATGAACTGATATACATAATATGAATAATCAAGAATTATAAATAAAGCAGCAACACTATGAAACTAGAGAGGTATGACTATAGTTCTTGTCACCGAAAGTGCACTCAAAAAAGAAGAAAAATTTATAAAGCATACTCATGTGTGTATGCAAAAAATTACATATATTGAAAATCATATTAATTTTACAATTAAATATTTATTTTATAATTTATTACTACAGTACATTGTTTTCTTACAAGTTTTATCATGTATTATGCAGATGCAAGCCACCTGACAAAAGATGACAAGATCATTAAGGTTTATGTAATTTTGAATGATCAGAACAAGATGATATTTCCATACACAAAAAATAAATTATTATTCTAAAAGCCTACAGCCTGCTCTATTTTTATTCTCTATAAATCAATAACTCATTACAACTTTTTGTTGACGATGACTGAAGCTATAGGAAGTAATAGGATGAATTATTAAATTAATAAAGGAAGACAAAAATAAGATGGTGGAGGAACCAAAATAACTAGAGAATGAAAAATATGCAAATATTGAGAATAATAAAATATGTATAAAATAAATGAGGGAAAATTCTTAATCTATTAAAGTCATGGCAAATGACATGCACTTAGTTTACTAAAAATGTGTAGTAATAATGTAAATCCTTGTCACTGTCTAAAGAGGAGACTTTCATATGTTAGATTCCTAATGCTAAGCCTAAATTGATTATCATTTGTATAAATACATTAAACTAAACTAATAATAAATATAGAACAATGATCATCAAGCATGATTGTAATGTTTTCAGAGAAGATCATAACTTATTTTCACAAATCACACTAACTGGAATTCATAATGATTGATTGTATGCATGAAAATTAGCCAAAAAGCTTAATACTATAAAAGCAAGAATACTTTCTTCATGAGATAATATGGATAGGAAAGTCATCCAAATACTTTTTGTGTGACAGTTGTTTACCAGATAGAATAAAAGCTCATAAATTTAGAGGTGGAGAGGAAATATCTCATTTGTATTAAAAATGTATTGTTATTCTATATATGCAATTGTATATAGATTATGGATTTCTCTGAAAGCAGATAGAATACTAAGAAGAATTTGCTAATACTTTATTACTTCTTAGTTAAACTTAATGAGCCTTTACATCATTAAGAAAAATGCAATTAACTTTTATAATTTTGTAATAAACATTATTACTATTAAGAAATTTAAACTTTGATATTTAACAGAAATGTTGAAGTTAATTTTTCGGAAATTAGAAAGATTTGTATTGTTCCTAAAAGATGAAATTGGTTGATATCCTGATTGTTCTATGTTTGATATTTTAATTTTTTGTGTGTTATTGAAGACATCCAATGAGTTTATATGAGCTTTGCCAAATAATATATACAGAATTTTTTTTTAAAAATATAAAAAGTATCATATACAGTTAATGATGTATACCTAGCAAGGAGCAAATTTCTATCATCAGTTTCTTATGTGATGACTATGTTAATTCATTAATTTAGTATTCAATTACTTTAATATGCATTAATGTCTGAAAACTTCTGTGAATTCTGGATATCAGAAAAGTTTTTTTTTTTATTTTATAGAATTGATCAGAAGTAAATCAATTAGATGAATCATCAGAAAAGTTGATAAATTATATATAAAATAATTCAGATCTTAAGGTAAAATGGATTGACAAATCAGTTGTGGGAGAATCAACTGATATTTTAATTTGATCTTATATTTTATTCTATTCTTTTAGTATTTTATCTCCAGAAGTCTATTTATATGTTGCTAATATATATATATAACAATAAAAATAATAAATATAACAATAATTAACTATTCTATAGTCTTTCAATCTGCAGAAATACTTTTGGTTAATTCCTTAACCTTCCTCAACTGCTGTTAAATTCAAAAAACAAAATGGAAGCAAACGTCATCAACTCAAATCCCAAATTTCAATGTTAGCAGCTTGACTATTAATTATACTCATTTTATTTCTATTTATTAAAATTGCCTCCTTAATTTTTATTTTATTATGGTTTCTCTTTTCATGATCCAAGAAAACTGAAGCAGTCATGTAATTACTGTTATATTTATTATTTTATTGTTATTACAATAGATTTTTAATTAACAGACATTTTATTTGTATTATATATATTTAGACATTTAAATCTGGTGCTATAATGAACTAAAACATTATTGTTGGCAAGACTTAATGCTGTGCGACCTGATGAACTGTCTATTAGACATGGAAGTTAATCTGTAGAATTGTTGATCATTCTGATGTTTGAATTTAAAAAATTTTAACATCTTTCCAATAAATAATTGACTCCATTATATGTTTTCTCTTTAGATTGGAGAAATGAAGACTTTTTTTTTAATGCTTCTAGAAAATTAATGTTTTTTGACATATAAGCAATTGATAGGAGATTCAAAGGTGTTAAAATTGAATCACTTCTACTCTGAGTTGGAACTCAAAATTAATCTATTTTGATTTCATTATTCAATACTTATTTATTAAAAGCTAATTAATGAAATATATTTATTATCATGCGCAAATAAAAAGATATCTTACATTTTTCTTATTATTATATAAAAATAAAGTATTAGAGACTTAGCACACATGAATTTTTTTTTTTTACAAATTTGTTTTTTCAAAAAAATTTCAGAAATCTCTAAATTTATGTAATTATTACTAATAGTGAGGAAAATTTTAGGATGTGAGAATATTTCATTTTAATCCTTGTATAAGGAATGGAATTTCAATCAAAATAATTTAATAAAGAAGCCAACATTTTTTAAATCTATCTGATAAGATCTGATGTTTTTAATTTATTTGTATCGATTTGGGTATTAATCATACATTTTATTATTTTAAATATTGATTTTGGTCTTAGAACTATAGATAAAAGGGTGTAGTCCAAAAAAAATTAAGAAACGATATGCAGAAGTAAGAAAAAATACATTCATTAACATGTTAATTAAAAATGGCTGTAAAAGAAAAAATGTTTTATATACATATATCTCGATTTAAATATATCAGATATATATCCATTCCAAGTTGTAATAGAAATCACATGGTAAACATAAAATTAAATCATAATAAAGTGATTATGCTGTCCGCAGTATAATTGTTCAATATTGTACTGATGTAGGGCATTACATATTTCTAGTAGTTAATGAGAGTGAATTTTATTGAAAGAAAATTATTAAAAATGTTATTTTTAAAAGTTAGTTTAAATTTCAGAAAGATTTTCATGAAAGTTTGAGAAAAGGAAAAGAACAAAAGAAGGGGGAGGGGGAAAGATTTTGGTAATAAATAATAAAGGAAAAATGATTAGCATTGTTAGTTTTAAATTAATAAAATAAATCTCTCATTTTGTCTTGTAATAAGGAATGTGTGTGTCTATAAATAATAGTTAAAAGAAAGGAATTTTTTAATGATAAAATAGAAAGCTAATGTAATGCAGATAAAAGAACTGAAAACTTAAAATCAAAACAATGGAAATAATTAACAAAGGGACTAAGTACTACTGTTTGATTAAAATAAAAAAAAACAATGGAAGAACTAGAACGAAGTTTGAACTCTTAAATAAAAAGAATGAGGCCCAATAGGATTGCATCAGATTGCTCGATTGATCCTCAGATAAGAACCCTAGCTATAAAAGGGAGATTATGTATTGTTAGATCATTAGCCATTCATAAAATAAAAATCATTAAAAGTTATGAATTATTCAGAAATCGTCAAAGTTGATCTAAATATATTGAAATATCTCAGAATGAATGTCCTATCATCTAGAATGCATTGCTGAACCCATCGGATCATACGGCCGGTCTGAACCTCTCTGCAATAACATCAGCAGTTAGTTTGACGGAGAAATCATGTTTTGTGTAAAACTGGAAGTTATCGGAATCGAATGTCCATGCTAAGATCCACAAGTAAATTTCTATACATCCCAACCGGTTGGAATCAGGATAATCAGCAGAAGCTACGTTGCATTATTCGCATGTTCAAATCCTACGTAAACATTCATTTTGTCTTCCAATATTAAACACTTCAAGAACTATAATTTAAATTTAACCAAATACAGAATTAATTTCCATGATCTATCTACATGCATTAGCTTAGCTTTCGTAATAAGACTTTTAAATCAAAGACTTCATTAGTTATGTGTGTGCATTATATAATTAAATGTTTTATTTTATTTAAATGTATGTGTGTGTAATTTGAACATATTAAATGTATACTTTAATATAATGTGTGTATGTGTTTATTATAAAGCAAGAATGAGCATTTAAGAAAAGCTGGAATAAATATTATAATTATTGTTAAGTAAGGTTGAAAGTAAGGGAGGGATTTATGCCATAGAATTAATAATGTATGAGTATTCTATTGGTTAAATATTTGTGACATAAATATTGAGAATGGATATTCATAGCATAGGCGGAGAATTGAGAATAGCTAAAGTCCGATGAGCTAGCTGGGGAGGTCAGGTACTAAATTCATAGTTGGTTGAGCAAGCATGTTAGTTACCCTTGTCATTAACTGGCACCTAAAGGTTTTTTCCTTAAAATAAATAAAGTGCTTGGATGACCGTGTTATAATTAGCAGCAGAGAGTTAATATTATTGGTGCTTGCTACCAATGATATTATTTCTACCTGAAAGATCGGAAGTCTTCAAAGATAGTAATAGAAACTAAATGAAAGGGGTAGAATAAATACATCTAAAAGAAAATAGATGTTTCCATCTTTTTGTTAACAAATAAAAGAAGGCGGGTGGTACAATGGCATAGCCAATGTAGGCCGTAACTGACACAGGTGATAATTAGGGGGAAAGAACGCCAGAAAACAATTAGTTTAGGTTTGAAGAGTCCACTAGTTAATATTCAGTTTAACAGAATGTGTCAAATCGGCGTAGCCAACAGAACGGTCGAGATTTCATAGGACAGTATAAACGTGGATGCATAATTAAAAAAAAAAAAAAAAGGACACTCCGGGCGAATTACGATAGAAGAACAAGTGGAACAAACAATAGAAATAAGAGTTGGGGTTGGTCGTGCGTTCATTTAAAATTTTATCATAGCAAAGAATTTTTTGTATAAATAAGAGCAGGTAGATCATTCAAGCCTGAAATGGAAGTGGTGAGTCAGGTTATAAAAATAAAAACTTTCACGGGAAACAGAGGGGAAGCACCAAATACACACTTAGAGAGCTTGAAATGATTTTTCTCATGTAATGAATTCAGCGAGTTGGTCAAGATTAACAGCTAGTAGCTACATACAGGATGCTCAAATTTGATGGGAGTAAAACCGACAAATTTCAAGGAATACAAACAAGCACTGTTAACAAACTATTGGGCGGAGGGGACTGCAAGAGAATGTTAAGGGTCAGGTAGAACAGGATAAATGGTGAACAGGGGAGTTGCTGATTACATTTTTTTCGCAGACAAATGGTGAAACTAAGAATGATTATAACATACAAGCTATCTGAGCAACAGATTCTGCATATAGTAAGGAGGGGTTTCCCACAAAACATTCAACAGATAGTAATAGGGAAGGATATGGCAGAACAAACTGCAGAGATACATGACACTAGGCAGCACGAGGAAAGCCAGAATAAGGAAGGGAATGCTGAGGATACTCGCATGCAAGTAGAAAACTTGGTATAGAATGATGAAAGGGAGGAGCAAGTAGAAAACTTGGTATAGAATGTTGCACTGCTCGACTCAGGGAGTCAAGTATCAGCGATGTCACAGAAAACTTTTCTATGTATAGATCAGAGCAATTTGAAAATAAAAATCTTACCGCTAAAGAATGCATACATAATATTGGCGAATGGAAAAAGAGCCAAGCTGGCATCAAAACAAACTTGGGTATGTGTATAGCAGGAAAGGCATGAAATCACATCATGCTAATCCTAGAGGAACTAATACATGATGGTATACTGGGGTCAGATTTTATGTGCAGGGCAGGCTGTGTGTTGGATTACAAACATCGACAGATAAGGGTAAACAAGGCAGAGATCGCATTTGAAGTCTGTGAGACAAATGATGGTAATGTGGGGCGCAATGCAGAAAGTGCAGGATAGAAATAGAGAGAAAAGTGAGGGGAAGATGGATGTGGGAGTAAGGAGAAAAGGGAATGGTTGAAGGAGTTGTTGGGCACATATGAGAGTGTGTTTTCAGAAGTCTCTGGAGTTATTGGGGGATGTGAGCGTAGGATTAGGCTTATAAAAGATCAACCATATCAAGCTTGAGCATATCCTATACCACATCAATCTAGAAGCACAGTAGAGGAACAACTAGAGAATGTGTTAAAATGGGGGATTATCTAAATGCTCGTCTCCATGCAATAACCCGATAGTAATGGTAAAGAAAAAGGACAGGTCTATTCGGTTATGCCCAGATGCAGTGTTAGACACCAATGCCCCACCACCTATAAGTGAGTTACTAATGAAATTTCAGAAAAAAAAGATCATTTTCCACTTTTGATTTGACAGCCAGCTACTAGCAGATCAGGCTGCATCCCGAGGACCAGAAATACACCGCTTTCCTGTATAACGGACAAGTGTTTAGTTTCAACCAAATTCCCTTCAGTCTAAAAAATAGTGGGGCAGGACTTATACAGTAATTTAAATTTAACCAAATAGCATTAGCTTAGTTTTCGTAATAAGATTTTTAAATCAAAGACCTCGTTAGTTATGTGTGTGCATTATATAATTAAATGTGTTTTATTTTATTTATTATTTAAATGTATGTGTGTGTGATTTGAACATGTTAAATGTGTACTTTAATATAATGTGGATATGCGTTTATTATAAGGCAAGAATGAGCATTTAAGAAAAGCTGGAAATAAATATTTTAATTATTGTTAAGTAGGATTGAAAGTAAGGCAGGGATTTATGCCATAGAATTAATAATGTATAAGTATTCTGTTGGTCAAATATTCATGACATAAATATTGGGAATAGATATTCATAGTATAGGCAGAGAATTGAGAATAGCTAAAATCCGATGAGCTAACTGGGGAGGTCAGGTACTAAATTCGTAGCTGATTGAGCAAGCACGTTAGTTATCCTTGTAATTAACTGGTGCCTAAAGGTTTTTTCTTTAAAATAAAGTGCTTGGATGACCAATGTTATAATTTAGTAGCAGAGAGTTAATATTATTGGTAGCTTGCTACCAGTGATATTATTATCTCAACTTGAAAGATTGGAGACCTTCAAAGATAGTAATAGAAACTAAACAAAAGGGATAGAATAAATAAATCTAAAAGAAAATAGATGTATCCATCTCTTTATTGACGAATAAAAGAAGGCGGATGGTACAGTATATACATAACATATAAAACTAAATAATTATGTAATTAATACATTAAAGATGCATTTTCTAAAGTTATGAATAGGAATTTAGTGCCTTCTATTATCACATTATTTGAATTAATATATATGATGTTATATAAAAGTCAAATTGTGAACTGCATAATATCAAACTCACAGGACCGATTTTGCATGTTTGAATAAAGAGTACTTGAAATAAAATTCATAATTTGGTTATTAAACATCTTAGGTATTAGAGAGCTCTTTAATATTTTTCCTATGTGAAAATAAATGTTCTTATTCTATATATCTGTCTGTTTCAGGTTTCTGCTGCTGTATGCTTCTTGTTATCACCAGCTGCTTCTTTTATTTCTGGAGAAACTCTGTGTGTTGATTGTGGTGGGCGATTTTATGGTTCTTTACTGTGGGAAATTCCAGGTTGGTAAAGCTTTTTTCAAAATTTATTTTATTTTTAAATAAAATCTAAAGAAAAGTATTTGTTTTAATTTCTTTTATTACAAAATATTATTAGAATATATATAAATTTCCCTTCAAATAAGTAGATCTCACAGTCTTTTATTATAATTTTCTTAACTATATATTGAAATGTCTTGATAAAAAATTCATCATAAATTTTTATACATTTTTTAATCAACAGTTTTTATTTATCTTTTTATGTTTTAATAATTTAATAATTCTTATTCAGAATTATAAATAAAAATGCATGTTATAAGATACAACTTTGTAACAAAATTCCTTAAATGGGTATAAGTTTTAAATCACTGACTGACATATAATTTACATATACATATATAAATAAGAATCACATATATACTAGTTTTAACTTTTTTTTTTTTACCCATGATATGTTCCAAATGTTTATTTTAAAATTTCTACTTTGATTGTATGTTATAAACAATTTTATGAACAAGTATATGATTTCATATATATATATTGGTCTTATGGTCTATAAAAATTGAAGTAAAGGATCAAAAGACTGAAGTGGAGTTGGGTTGGACATATTTCTAGAAAGAGATGATAATAGATGGACAATTGAAATATTAAACTGGATTCCAAGAGATTGTAAAAGACCCAGAAAGAGATCACATTTGAAATGGATGGGTGAAATAAGAAGTGTGTAGGGATGATGTAGAGAAGAGAGGCTAGAGATTGAAGAAGGTGGATTGAACTTGGCGAGACTTTCAACCTGTATTGGATTGCTAATGGTTGATGATGATGATAGAGTAGCTTAGGATAAAGTTAGCCACGGTTATTAAGGGAATATAATATAAATGTTGGTATTATGAAATCATGGAATATAAATGATTAAAATGAAGGCATAGATTTGCATCATTGTTATGCACATGCCAAAGATATACATTCAATGAGATTTACTGAAGTAACAATAATTTATTTCAGTAAACAATAGTATCTGAAATTAAGTAATAAAATTAATTATTGTAGTCAGAAGTATGGGAGATTATTCATCCATCCTGTGATTTATGGTTAAATTCATTCGTACACTACAAAAATTTAGATATTCACCATATTTCTGTTATTTAGCTTTATTAATAAATGTACAAATATTAACATGGAATATTTTGTTTTTGTGAAAAACAGCATTGAAAGGTTTAAATACATGGTAAAACTTGTAATGCCAATGCTTATATAATAGCAGTTTTGATATGAATTATATAAATATAAAACATATAATTGAATTTTATGTAAAAAAAAAATTGGAAATCTAAAACAAATTTTATATAATTTAAGAAAATTTATAAAAACAGAATTGCAAATAAGCAATCCAAAGAATAGTTTAATTTTATTTTTTGAATGAAAAAAGAGAAATATCTTATTCTATAATGAAAAACATGTTAGTATGACTCATGGACTACCAAGTAAACAATTTATGATATAGTCCAATGATATGCACGTATATATGAAAATGAACTCATTTCAATAATATATTATAATGGTGTTGATAATTATCAAACCATTACAATTTGTTTTCAACTCACCCTGTGGGTGTAAATATAGTGGTTGGTTAAATCAGTGAAATTTCAAAGAACAAGCATAGTTTAAAAAAAAGGTACAAAGGAATACATTGGTGGGCAATATGTACACACCCATATTTATACTTTAATCATATATGTAATTACAGAATATGCGTATTGTAACTAGTTGTTTTTATTTGTGAATATATTTTAATATTTTCAGTTTTTTTATATATATATAAAACAAAATTTTAAAGATTTTATTTAAATGTATTAGAAAAGGAGAGAGAATAATTAAATTATAGTTTTCTTTATTATTGTCTAAATTAGAAACTAGAGAAGAAAAAAATTCTAATTGGATTTGTAGATAAAGAAAAAGTTATTACTAAGAAAGCTTTAATTAAAGAGGATTTGAACCCAGACTTTCAATCATTCCATCATCAGATTTTCAATGATATGGATAGCTGAAGAGTTGGAGAATGGAGAAGATTGAATCCTGTCCCTTAATGTTTGTAGATTTGCTATCTTAATATAAACTGAGCACTGATTATATATATGTGTGGCAGATGATAATTCGGACCAACTGATGAGTACTGATTCAACACGAAATATATATATTGGAAATTATTTATCATTTTCACATGTCTGTGGTCATGTGTATCAGTTATATTAAATAGAGTGGACAATTGGAGTTTGAAAGTCTGGGTTCAAAAATTCTTTTTAATTACATCTAGCGTAAAGTATATACACTATACTTGTATTTAAATAAACTTTTATTAATTTTCTTTTATATGATTTTGTAAAAGATTAAGGAGTGTTTTATAATCTTAGCCAAAGGAGTTAATTTTAAATGGATGTAAGTATTTTTGTATGAAATCAATTATGGAAATTCTTGTAATTCTTTTTTTGTAATTAATTAAAAGATTCATCAGTGAGCTGATTAGGGGAGGGGGGATTAATTTAGATCAAAAATAAAATAGCTTACAAAGTTTATTCTTTTGTATGTATGCTATAAAAGGTGCAGGATTTTGTTTTATTGGTCAGCGAGTGCTCCAATTTTGTCAGTGGCAGAGAAAACAAAATAGATAACAGATAAAAAAATTAAATTGTTGGGAAAATGTTTGAAGCTACTTCTGGAAAAGCTCTGGGTATGAAATTGAATCGATTAACTACAAATTATTATAGAGTAAGCTATCATTATACTGTGTAGACTTTCATTTAGAAAAAAAGAAAAATGCTTTCAAAAGAGTTCAGTGAAAGAAATAAAATGGAGTAAAACATTAACCAAGTACGCTAGATCTATTGCCTGTTAATCATCATGTGAAATAATCTCATTATGCTAAAACCTGCTTAGCAAGAAGAAAAAAAGTCGCAAATCATCTCTACTTTCTGTCAATTAACTGCACACTGTAAGTTATACCATAAAAAAAAATTTTAAGAAGAAAACGATGGGAATACAGAATAAAATATTTTGTCACAATTGATATTGTTATGAACTGCAGATGATTCTTTTAAACCTAGACAGAAAGCAAAAAGAAAAAGCAAACTTCTCTTTTAGAAGTAATAATGAACACTTATTTCTATAGATAGATAGATATTTTAATGAAATTTATAATTTGAAATATTGGTCTTATTTTGTAAAAGAAATATGGGAATTAAGTTATACATATATGAATGTATATGTGTGTGTATAGAATTATGTACATGTATATTTTTCTGTTCTTTACAAACTACTTTATAAATGATGCTGATATCATTTAACAAATTTTTTTTGTAGTAATATGTAAAAAGTGTAGATTTAAAATATTATTCGGCTTGATTTATAATATCATTCAGTTATCTAATATTACTGGCAATTATTATGCTTTTTATATATGTGTGTAGAGAGACGCTTTAAAATATGATTAATACAAAATGGAAAGAAAAAAAAAAATGTTTTAGGCATTATTTAAAACAGCCAACTTTGTTTATTATTTTTAAAAAAAGATCAACATTCAGAATCAAAACTAACATAAAAGAATTTAGTACTTTGTTTTCATTAATAATTCATAGCTTTCCTTGCTTGTCATTCGATTTAAAAATAAAATTAATTAAAACTAAAACAATAGAAATTTTTTTAAAAATATTTTATTAAATATATATATATGCAGATTCTCAATGAAATTACCTTAACCTATAAGTAATTATAAACAGAGATTTTCATTTCATGAAATATTAGAAAGTTTTCAAAATTCCATTATAATATTTTTTATTTCTTAATAATTTCAAAAAATATTTTAAAATGTTATCAAAAAAACTTTACTGATTTTGAACTTATAAAAATTGGAGACTTAGGTAACTTTTTAAAAAACTTTTTTTTTTAAAAAATAATAAACTTAATAATTACTGATTTAATTGACATTTTGTGTGTTCTATCTCAACAATATATTTTCTACTTATAACTGGTAGAGTATGTAAAAAAAATATATACATAAATACATGTTCAATTTCTCAATTTTTTTTTTTCCTTCTTAAAGGAAGGATATATACCTACTGTAGTTTTATTTTTATAAATGAAATTTCAGATACTTTTTTTTTATAAAATTCTAATTTTACTTCTTTTTTTTTAGATCATAAAAATCTTCCATCATATAATGAAACTGAAGAGAGAAAAAAACTTGCAGACTCAAATGAAGATATTTTATCAAAGCTATAATCAATTAAGTATAATCATTGTCTTAGAAAATAAACTTTATTTTACATTTTAAATTCTTATGCAGCTTTTTCTGTAATTTAATTTGATATATTGGATACAGGAGTTTTATACTTCAAAAATGTTTATTAGTTTTATAAGAGAAAGGAAAAAAAAATTATCTGTTTGAACTGACTTGTATGTATGCTTCCAACTTGAATGAAAAAATGGCAATAAAGAATTAATATTATGCCATATTTATAAAACTATTTAATACCATTGTTATTTCGCACTATTTAGCACATTAATCCAAATTCATTAAGAAAAATTTGTTTGTAAATAATAATGCTCAAATAATTAGTATGCTCATTATAATTTCTACTTTAGTGCTTTTGCATTTAAGTATTATATATATTCACACATACAACAAATACGGTATATATAAATTACATGTGCTGCTATGTAACATTAAAGACTAAACAATTAATGCAAAAAAAAAAAAAAATCACTTTATTGTAACAGAGGAGAAATTATAAGAAAACAGTGACATATAATTATTCAGTCAATCCCCAATGTTAATTTTTTTTAATAGTAAAGAGGATGAGAGGTTAACAATAAAAATCAGTTTTACTAATGAAACTAGCAGTAATATGGTTTTAAATACTAGAATTAAATATTTTACAGCATCATAAAACTAATAAACAAGCTTTTATTGTACAATGGCCAGTAAACCCTGTCTTAATAGAAAAATAGATAAAAAAAAAAAAAAATAGGCAATAAAATTTAAGTCTTAGATTTTATAACTTTTACAAACAAATTTTAGCAATTTTTTTTATATAAATACAGATTTAGTTACACACAAAAAAAAAGAATATTTATATACAGGAGGACTTATAAAAAAAATAAAAATAAATAAATTACAAGCATCTTAAGTAGATAAGCAAATTTTAATACAGTATAAATCTATGTTTCCAGATGATAAACAATTTTAAATGATATGATTTGGTGAGCAAATTCAACTTCCTTAATTATCAATTTGTAAAGAGAATAGTCTCTTTAAATTTTTTTCCATCTTATGGTTAACAATTCCATATTTAAGATAAACAATAAACAGCAAAACATTTTCTTCCTCAGAATAATCTGTACAAAAATATAAATATAGACAACTCTTTATAACACAGCCAATTGCATTTTGCTGAACATTACATACATATTTAGGATTAATGGGCCAGCAGATAGCATTTTCACTCAAAGTATGACTAGATACTTGTGAGTTATATCCGGAATGAATAACCAAATAATAAAATCCTTTTCAACAAAAACTGACCATTTATCATTATTCAAAGGCACTATTTCTATGGAATAGCCTTAGCTGCAGTAAAAATGGTTGATAATTCATCAACCAATGTTTCATAGCGATATGACACTCTTATGTCTGCCACATTAGTTCGTGTAATATCATTTCCAGCAGCACCTTCTTTGGTATAATTTGGTCCCAGCCAATGCTGTTTGACCTAAGAAAAAAAATAAAGAAAGAAATAATTAAACAGTAATAACCATTTTTTTAATTACTTAAGAGACTATATGTCATTTGATCTGTTTCAAGTAAATGTTTGATAAATACACATTTAGAATAAAAATCAGACAATATTTTTTCTTTTATCCAGTTTGTAATATTCATATATTCTGAGAAAAATTATAAAATCATGGTTAAAATTTTCATAACAGCCAAACTATTGTATTAGATGAATTAAATTACTCAAATGATTTTTTTTTTTTTTTTATCTTGAATAAGTACACATTTTTCAAAAACACACTAATCATCTCCAGTAATATTTTCTTTGGTACAATTTATATGGTGACATGAATATCATTTTTTTTTTAAATTTATTTGAAAATTTTTTAAATGGAAATATTTATATCATCAACATTTAAAATATATTTTAATTGATTATACACTTGGAGTACTTGACAATTAAATAGGTGATAGATATAATTGATTTTCATATTATTTCATGTAATAAATATGGGCAGTCTTTGTTTTATCATGATTGATTATTGTTTGGAGAAAATAATTTGGTTAACACTCATACATATAGTGCAAGTAATGATTAATTGATACTGTAGACAATAAAATTGAACAAGCACAAAAGTTAAAATTTTATATAAACAAAAAATAAATCATTGAAATAAAAGTTATTAATTAAAATCTTATCTTGCCTCTCTCACTCATAATTTTTTGGTCAGCAATTTTGGTTTCAAATTTGAAGTGAATCATTTCTTTTAACATAATAAAAAATGTTTTTTTTATTAATTTACCAAAAAATAGTAGTTAAAATTATCAATATTTTTCAAGATTTGAAATTTAATACAGTTTCTATTTTAGGAAACACATTTTGAATTTTTGTTTTGTATTGTTAAAATTTGTTTTAAATATAATCCAACCTTAACAATCAGAAGTTTATTTCAAGTGGATAAGCTTTTGTTTATTTTCAATTAGTTGCTATTTCTTTCAAAAAATCCAATCAATGCTTGCCTCAGATTTTGTATTGTAATTTTAAATGTTAGTGTTATCTACATACATTTTGTATCTGTGATTAATATATTATTATCTATTTATTTTTATTAGATAATTATTTAAGTTTCCAGTAACTACAAGAGGTGTATAAGTCTGTCATATGCTGAGCTGTATGACTTTTTTAAATTTTGAAACAATTGTTAACCTAAAAATACTTGGGAGCCAACATTTTCATTATTGATAATATTCAATCTATATATATATAATTTCGATTACATAAATAAATAACAATCTTTTTACAGAGAGAATTCAAAAATAAGTTACAGCAAAAATAAGGTTCTTTTGAGTAATTACTTCATACATTTAGCTGGAAATTGTTTTTGATTGTTCCTACTATTTCAGAAATATAATATAATAAATATTGATATTTTGATATGAACAAAACTTTTTTTCTATGCGTCTTAGTCTTTTTTTCTTCCCTTAGATAATAAACAAAAAAAATTATTTATTTAAATATTTCAATAATGAATTGTCAAGTATTTAAAACATTCTTTATTAAAATTTGGCAAAGATTGATGAAATAAATTTCTGATTTATAAGAAGATGTAAGATATATGTTAATGCAAAACCAGAGAGACAAAAATTATTAAGAAAACAATATTTACAATTGATATTCCTAATCTTCAGGAACATTCTAATGAATTTAAATTAGAACTTACAAATTCGTTTCAAGTATTAGTAGATTTTGAACATGATTCAGATTGAATGAAATTAATAAGAAAATAACTGATACACTTTTAAAAACTGCAACAAAGATACTGGTAGAAAGAAGTAGCAATTGACCAATAAAATTTCTACCAAGACTAGAGAATTTATGAAGAAAATAAGAAATATGAAAATATACAAAAAAATATGCATTAAAAGGATTGAATACCTCGAATTTTGTAAAATGGTGCAGAAAAGAGTTGAAAATGATATAAGAAAGTATAACTGTGAACTAACAAGGAAAGCTGTAGAAGAGAATAAAAGTCTCAAGAGTATAAAACAACATTTTGATATCGGTATGAAATTTATATCTGCAATAAGAAAAAAAGATGGAATTATTACTAAAAAGAGAGATAACATCATGAAATGGGTAAAAGACTTCTATTAAGAATTATATAGTAATAAAGAACAAGTACCTCCTATATCTTTATATCTTCCGAATTGACCAGAATTTTAAATGAAGAAGTGAGACATACAATTAAATTAATGAAGAAAGGAAAAGCTCCAGATAATGATGGAATTATAATTGATATATTAAAAGTAGAAGATGGATAAATAGAAAAATTTTTAGCAGTTATATACCAAATGTCTAAATGATAAAGATGTACCAGATGATTGGAAGAATGCAGTATTAATATTAATATTTTAAAAAGGTGATAAAGAAGATATTAGAAATTACATACCTATCAGCCTTTAAAAAAGGTGATTAAGAAGATATTAGAAATTACAGACCTATCAGACTTTTATCAGTTTTATACAAAATTTTTACCAAGATAATTACAACTTGTCTACAGAGAACATTGGATTTCTACCAACCAAGAGAACAACTGGATTTAAAAGTGGTTTTAGTACAGTAGATCATATCCAGATATTGAGAGAAGTTATAGAAAGGACAAATGAATATGAGTTGCCATAATGCTTTGGATTTGTAGATTATGAAAAGGCATTTGATTGTATAAACATTTCTTCAGTGATTAAAGCATTGGATCATCAAGGTACAGATCCAGGATATTGTCATATTTTAAAGAATATTTATAAAAATGCAACAGCAACAATTAGATTGCATAATGATAGTAGGAAAGTCAACATTGAGAAGGGTGTAAGACAGGGTGACTCCATATCTCCAAAACTTTTTACAGCAGTGCTGCAAGAAGTATTTTATGGATTAAAATGGGAAGCTAAATGGAGATTATTTAAGTCATTTAGATTTTGCAGATGATGTACTTGTTTTTGCAAGTAATGCTTTAGAGCTGCAGGAAATGTTGCAGGAGTAATCAGATGCTTTAAAGTAGGACTAAAGATAAATGTTAAAAAGACTAAAGTAATCTTCAATGGATTTTCTCACAATATGAAAATATAGATTGATTATGATGAGTTAGAAGAAGTTAACAGCTACAAATATCTTGGTCAGATTATTAATACAGATAGAAACAGAATGGATAAAATTAATCATAGAATTAAACTTGTTTGAAGTGCTTTTGGTAGAAATAACTTGATACTAAAAGGAAATATGCCTATGTGTTTGAAAAAGGGTTTTAATAAATGTGTTTTACCAAGTCTTACTTATGGATCTGAGACTCGGATACTTAATAGACAATACAGAGATTTCAGATCACTCAAAGAAGTATGGAGAGATGCATGTTAGGAGTAACAAGAAGAGATCGAAAACACAATATAAATGGATAAGAAAATAAACAGGAGTTACTGATCTCATTGAAAAAATTAAAAAGACTGAAGTGGAGTTGGGCAGGACATATTGCTAGAAGAGATGATAATAGATGGACAATTGAAATCTTAAACTGGATTCCAAGAGATTGTAAAAGACCCAGAAAGAGACCACATGTGAGATGGATGGATGCAGGGGTGATGTGGAAAAGAGAGGCTAAAGATCGGAGAAGATGGATTGAACTTGGAGAGACCTTCATCCTGCAGTAGATTGATAATGGTTGATCATGATGATAATGACATTCTAAAAAAAATTTTGAATGTCAACCATAAAATAAAAGCTTAAAATATATATATAATGAAAAAATATCGATTTTCATTATAAATTATTTGAAAATCTAATTTAAAAAAAAAAAAAAACTCTTTGTTGAAATATGTATTTAAATTTGAAGATAAATTATTAATATCAAAATTATTAGGGGGAGAGGGCAGCTAACATTTAATTGTTTATTTGTTTTTAAGCTTTATGTTTTGTTGCTGTTAATTTTTTATCAATTTTTTTTAATTATTTTAGATCTTTATGTTTTTATATTAATGCTTATATATATTGTTTATGTATTTTTTTCAAAATACAAAAATAAATATCACATTTTTATTATGTTACAATATCATTTGGTGCATATTGATATGTAATTGGATAATATCAATTATGATGAATGAAGATTACGCAAAAAAAAAAAAACAACAACATTGGAGTTAGTATTACTTTACCATATGAGAAAATCCACTTTGTAAGACACTATTGCGAGCCAGCTCACACATGTCACAAGAACTTAACTTCCACACTTGGGCTGCTATACTGTATTCTTCTATTAGAGGTTCCTTTGAACAAAAATAAAAAAAATTGCATTTTAGTTACTTTATGCAAAAAAAATAACACAAGTATATAGGTGTGCATATTTATTCAGGTTTCAAAGAAAATATATTTTTTAAAAAAGATTAAAACAATTAATTAGTATTAAAAAAAATAACTATAATATTGCGATTTTATAAATATAAAATATGATTTCAAATTATAATTTTAAAATAAGAATCTATACATTTTATAGCATGTATCAATTTTTCTTTACTGAATTCTCAAAAAACAAAAATAATATTTTAAAGGTTAATAATATAATTCTAAAAGTGAGATGTTACTAATGATGATCAAGTGTAATGGATGTCTATTATAATGAAGAGAAGAGAATACATTTGAGTAATCACTGAAATTAGATTTTTAACTATTATATTTATACCCCCAGACAAGTTTTTGACTTATGCCTTCATCAATAAGAGGTTTGGCTCTTATTTATTTTGTAGCCACCTCTAATTGTTTTATCCTATCATGAAATTGAAAAACCTTTCAAGATTTTGAACTCATATTCACTTTTACGATTATACAGATACAACAACTACTAACAATTATATATTTTAGTGACCTCAGTTCATATATTAACTCTAGGCATTTTTTTATCTTTTACATATAGTAATATGCTTTCAGAAGAAGTTCTCCATTCTGAAGTCAGCTGTTGTAATAATGGACATTAGAAAGTAATGCTGCATAAGATACAAGCTTCTTATTAATAAAGGCTATAAGCCAGAAACTGGTTTGAGATATGAATATGAGTGATAGTTCTGGAATGAAGAGGACTGCTTCTAAAAACATATCTTAAATGTTGGCAGGATTATGATGTTTTGTTATTAAAAATAAAGATTAATATGAAAATAGCCAATAAACTAAGATATATTTATTTTACAAATAATAATAATAGTAATAACAAATAATCATTATATATAAGATATTTTACTTTATTAATTAAGTTTGTAAAATTAATGGAATATATTCAATTTAAAAGCAAATAAATATCCTAATATAACTTCCTACAACTTATGTACACCTACTCCCAATTTTAGGTTCTCTCACAAAATAGACTATTTATATATAGTAATAATCAAATTTATTTTCAAAAATAAAGGTTGCTTACATATTAAGAACAAAAGCATAACTATGAATTATTACTATTAATTACTAATAAGATAATTTTAAGATGTTTAAAAAAAACAGAGTACAAGAAATTGTTACAATAATTAGTTAGAATTATCAGTATGCTTTCAATTTTGTACAAGATATTTACTAAAACCATTACAGCTCATCTTTAGAGAACTTTGGATTCAAACTTAGCAAATGAACAAACTAGATTTAAAAGTTTATTGCAATTCAGTAGATACAATTCAAATATTAAGAAAACTTACAGAAAGAATCAATAAATATGAATTATCATATTTGCTTTAGATTTGTAAATTATAAAAAAAAGACATTTAATTCTATAAGTATTTCTGTCCTGATTACAACTTTAATATATCCCAGATCTAGAACATACTCTTCTGAAGAATATCAGAATGTAGTAATAGTGATTAAATTACATGATAGCTAGTGTAGTGTAGTAGAAGATTAACATATAACTGAATGATTCCATCTATCCAAAACATTTTACAACTATTTTTCAAGAAGTATTTTGTGGATTAAAATGGAAAGTTAAAGGAATAAAAATAATTTGGGATTGCCTTATCTGGATTTTGCAAAAAAATTTGCTTTTATATAATGCTAAAAAGACTAAAATAATGTTCAATAGCTTTTCAGAAAGGAGAAGTTAGAAACTGATATTAATAAATCAATAGGCATTATCTAATATCTTAATCAGATTATTAATATAGATGAAAACAATTTTTATCAATGCTCATGTATGGGGATCTGAAATTTAGACACTTAGTAGAAATGCAAGACAGACTTCACACAGATCATATATCAAAGCATAGAAAAATATATATTGGAATTAACAAAATGAGGCAAAAAATGAAATATATGTGTAAGAGAGGAAACAGATATCACTGGTGTTATGGAAAGACTGAAAATGAGATTAAATAATGCAAAAAAGACTAAAATAATGTTCAATAGCTTTTCAGAAAGAAGTTAGAAATTGATATTAATGAATTAATAGACATTATCTACTACTTTTTTATATTACTAATATAGATAAAAACAATTTTTACCAATGCTCATATATGGGGATGTGAAAATTAGACAGTAGAAATGCTATGCCAAAGTATAGAAAAATATATGTTAGAATTAACAAAACGAGATCAAAAATGATGTAAGAGAAAAAACAGATATCACTGTTATTACTGAAAGACTGAAATGAAGCTAATCTAAAAGTGAAACTGGAACCTAAGAGATTATAAAAATGCAACACAGATATCAATAATAAATTCAGTAGACTCAAAATACATAGATTACTTAGATGAAACTATAAAATTTATTAATATATATATATATAGATGCTAGAACATAAAATAGATAATAAGTGCTAGGAATAAATTGAATAGGAATAAAATAATATGTAAAGAAAAGTTTTTTTAAATAATGCTTTTATGTAAACAATTCTAGTTGATAAAAAAGTAGAAAAATAACATAAAAATCTGACTAAAAACTAGAAAAAAAACTGAATCAGTTAATTTGCCATTCTTGGAAAATATCAGAGATCTTAAGTATTAGACTTGTTATAAAACAATAGGAAATTGCCGGAATTATTACTAAAATAAATTAAAAATCAAATAACAAAAAGAGATAAGAAATGAATAGCTTTGATCTCAGATTAGTATTACAATATTATGGTAAAAATTAAATAGGAAGTGATGATAATTAATGGAAGAGGACAATTCTCAATTGGATACCAAGTGATAAAAATTGCTCTTGAAGAAAAATCTGCTTTGAGATAAAATGATAACAGTTCTAAATCAGTTTAGGAAAGTTTGTAATGTAGATATTTGTGAAGACATAATGTGTTATCCATAGCTCCATTGTAAGTACATTCATTATAATATATTCTATTTTTAAATTGATTGATAAATAGATATAACATATATATATATACAAACAGAACATCACGATTTTCTTGTATGCTTTCAAGAGAAGCTAATGTGGATATTATATATGAGAATGGACCCAAAAATAAATGGAATCATTCTCTGATAACCATGACTATTGTAGTACATGCTTCTACTTCTAGATATCTCTTGTGGGAACCCATTTGCATCAATCTGCCAAATGATCTCATCATATGTATATTTTTTTGTAAAGCATGTTCCGTGTATTTGTCGATTTTTTTTAAAGACTGAAAAGTTGGAACAACGTGAAATTCCCTTTTTTTTAAAAGAGAAAATGGCACATAAAACAGATATAATGCTTGAAAAAGCTTACAAGCAAGTTGCTCTGGAAAAACACAAATTTACATGTGGTTTAATAATAGAAGTGTTAAATTTACCATGTTCCAAAAGCGTGGCAAGTAAAGTCAAATGTCAAGACAATGCTGATTTTTTTTTCTGGATGCAAATGGTGATTATTCATCCAGATCAGACATTTAAAACTACAAGTTCTGAAACTTTTGTGCGTGTTCCATTATGATAGCATAGCTAGTACCTAAAGCTTGAGTGTAAATAGTTTTTAATTAAATTTAGCATGACACAGCATATCCATCAGCCACATTCATTTGATCTTGCTCTCTCCATTTTTTTTTTATGAACTCAGAAATAGTGAAGAAAAAAACAAGAGGTGTTTCCAGAACTACTTCAAAAAGTGAAAAACAGTTTAGACTGGTGGATTGCATTAAACAGACTATACTTTGGAAGCAATTCACTTTGGTACAGCTAAAAAATAAATATAAAATTTTTTATTACAAAATTCTGATTATGTTTGGCCCCCCTCATAGTATTTACATGTATTGATTATTAAGCTTACTATAAATGACTGGAATAAGTAAGGAGAACTGCTCTTACTACAAATATATATCTGACTTTCTAAATCATTTCCATAAATGGAATATATTACATGATAACTGAAGAATTCTGTTATATTTATTTCTGATGAAAAGTATTCTGCACTACAAACAATTGTTTTATCAATTAAAAAAAAAAACTTATTCTCTGGCTACATATTATCAAATATCTGATAATCTTCAATTAAAATCTTTCTTGTAATTGCTTGGTTTTACAATAATCTATGAACATGTATTTTAATAAATCTGGAATCATTTTGTTCACATAAGGCATATAAGAGGTTTTTTATTAAATTCTTCCAATGTAATTCCAACAGCAATAAAAAATAAAATATTTTTATTGCAGGGAATTTTGTTCTATTTTCAATTTATCAAGCATTATGCTTTTTGGGCATCACTTTATTCAATCTTACTACTTCATGTATCTATGATGCCACAAAGAAAACAATATAGAGGGATTTTTTAAAAAAGAAATTAAATCAATAATCCAATAATACAGATTTTAATATTATTACTTATGTGCTTAACTTAATGCTAAAAATGGAGCATTCTAAGAACTAAAGATTGTAAATCTACTAAAGTCAAAGAAAAATGAAAAATTCTGTTTGATTAAACTGAATTTTTAAAATACAGGCATTCTTCATATACCTGGAGCTTAATTGTAAATATAGGAGATTTGAACTCAGAGTTTCAAGCCCCCTTCAACTATCCACACTATCTCATACCAAGATACACATGATCACACACATGTAGAAAAGATACATATTTTGTGCTGAACCAGCACTCATCAGTTAGTCCAGATTATTATCTCTCACACATATATAATCAGTGCCCAGTTTATATAAGATAGCAAATGTTCATACTTTAATGGACAGACTTCAATCTACTCCAACTCTTCAGCCATCCATACCATTCAAAATCTGATGATGGAAAGCCCAAATCCCATGCTGATGCCAACATGGGCATGGCAATAATATTGGCATCAGCATGGGATTTGGGTTTTCCATCATCGGATTTTCAATGGCATGGATGGCTGAAGAATTGGAATAGATTGAAGCCTGTCTATTAAAGTATGAAGATTTGCTATCTTAATATAAACTGAGCACTGATTATATATATATATATATGTGGGAGATGATAATCTGGATCAACTGAAGATTGCTGGTTCAGCACAAAATACATATATTGGTGATTATGAATGAAATTATTGTTTTCAATCTATTATGTTATTGTTCAAACATTAATGATTTTATTGTACATTATCGCACTGACTAAATCAATTAGTGAATAAAACAGCAATACTAAGCATCACTTAGTTTTTATAAAAAGAAGAGATATCATTCACTGCTTAATTAAATGCATGCCAGAAAGATCATGATGCTTAGTACACATATTTATAATTCTTTTTGAAAAAGATCAAAGATATATAAAGTTTAATTTTTCAAAATATAATAGGCTTATCAGGGTAAAAGTGGGCTGATGACCAGAAATAAATGCAATTCAGAAACAAGGTTTTATAATTAAATACTGACTTTATTGCCACAAGTTACTACTAATAAGATTTTACCAACATGCTTAATATATTTACAAATTATACATATCAATATTATTAGTTACGAAATACATAGCCTCACAAGGCGTACATAAATTATAATAAAGCTGATGTGGCCTATATAGGCCCTAGGTCCACTTTGATACCTTCAATGTTGAAGTTCACTGGGTTCCTCCGTAGTCCTCCTTACACTCGGGCCATTACGTATCTTCTGTCAGCAACGATCTGCTCCTGCAATGTGAGTGTGTAATAAGACACCGATTCCCTTTATCTGTGAGCTTTTATAGCTTCCTGCTGATTGTGGACTGCTCTAGAACATTATTATTGTTCCTTATCTTTTTAAAATAATACTTTATTTCTTAAAGTTCAAGATATATATATATATAGCACCTCCTCCACTTCGAAAATTTATCATTTTTGAAGTCTCACATAGTCTTTTACATAACTCAGTTCCTTCTTGGTTCTTTGGAGCCTATGCTGGTTTGCTTTCTTTTCAACAGTAATGTCCTTGTCTGCTTTGGGCTCTTCGTTTACTTCTGACGAGTCCGCCTCTATACAATTTGTAATGTACAGCACTATATTACTTCCAGTTCGCTAAATTTCTTCTTCCCACCATCTGTTTTTGTTGATTTTCCTGTTTCTGTCTCAACTGCTACTATTTTGTTTTGACAGATGTTCTTTAGTTATGCCTTTCACCCAATGTTTTCCAAGAACTTTTCTCATCCAGTTTTTTCTCTCTCTGCATAATGCAATTCTGTGCTCTGTGTTTTGTTACTCGATAAATTTTGATCTGGAAGAATCAGCGAAAACCTTGTGCAGATCTTTCATCCATTTGGTTTAGATATCACTACATTCGGAGTGGCCCAATTGGCCTTTTCAATTGGTACCAACACTCCCTTGCTAATTAAATCATTTAACTCTTGTTCCATTTTAGCTTGAAGCATGAAGGGAACTTTTCTAGGCCTGCAAATCATGAGAGTATATTTACAAATTATACATGTTGAAACAGTCGACCTTAGTTCAAAATCGAGTTTCACTGTTCTACCACAACCCACGTGTCATCCTGCTTTTTTTTTTTGTTTGTTTTAAAATGTATATAAACTACACGTGTATTTTTGAGAAGTAATATAAATCTGAAATAAAAACTTTCTTTAATTATTTTAAAAATTAACTGTAATAAATGCGACTCAGACATATACGTATATTGCAGGAGCTTATATATATAATTAAAAATACTAAATAGTTGTTTTTTTTTTGTCTTTTAAAATTGTATTTTTTTACTTTTATTTTAATACCTTGTAATTATTTTTTTGTCATAAAACCACACATAAATTCAAGATGGAAGGTGCAGTCGTTGACTGTCCAAAAATAATTAAAGGGGTGGGGAGTTTGCTTCATGATTTTAAAAGGATTTTATAAATTAAAATTGTGGGGAGTTTGTTTCATGATTTTAAAAGGATTTTGTAAATTAAAATTAAAAAAAGTAAAATCTAAAACAAAGCTAATTGATTTAGTTAGCTATTAACATTTTTTATCAAATCCATTTTCAAACTGGAAATTGGTTTGAATTGATTTTGGACAGTTATCTCATGACTGCATCTATACTAACAATAGAGAAAAGATTTTTTGTAAATTAAGGATCCATTAGAGTCAGGAAGTCTAATTAAAACAAACATTCTTTGAGTAGCTAAAAACTGATATAAATAGGGCTAAAAATCTATTGTGTAAGGGTTTGGTCAATCGTTGCTAGACGACTTCACGTCCGTTTAATTTTTAAAGGGCCTAAGCTGCCTTCCCCTCAGTCTTCAACCCGACTTGTGCAGAGATGTAGCTCCAAAGAATGCCGCCCGCCGCAGAAGATTCATCAATACTTCACAGAATCCTGAGGTAACCAGCCCAAAGACAGTATAATCGCATTAGCCAATTCTTATTTGTAATTTAATTTGTAAAACTAATGTTTTCCTTATGTTTAATTTTTTTTCAAAACTCGCTAATCAGCGAGTCTGTTAATCTTTTGTATCAATTCTCTACTCTCCAAACTAATCTGTCATCCAACTCACGCTTATTATTATTTTTATAATTTAGTGTGGTTATAATTTAATTTTAATAATATTTTTATATTTTTCACTTAATTTTATTTGTAAATGCAAATCAAACCTAATCTTGTGAACTTCTATATCCTGCTGTGGAATAGAAAGGGGGGGGGGATTAATGGGTTCTTGTTATTTTAAATATCTCGTAAGATTGGGTTTGTACTTTAAATGAATACCTGCTTTTTTTAAAGAAATGTTTTATCGTAAATTTATACAAAATGTATAAATACTTTTGCAATCTGGGGTGGATATTGGTGTCCATTAATTTTATAAATTTCTTATTGATCATCATCGGCAAAAAGGTTGGCGACAAATCTATTTTGTTATTTGCACTTTTAAGTGCGTGAATTTTAATTTTTTTTATATGTTAAAATATTGATTCAAGAAGGGGGAGCAACACACGCTTCATTAATTATAATTTAACTTATGATAAATGACTTGAGCTTACATGGGTCTTATTTTAGCATATCATTATGTATTTGTTAAACCATTTAAGGCTTTACTTTAATATTTAAATTCAGTGACTTTATATTATTATGATAGCATTGCTGGCATATGTCAAATTATTAATAAGCCGCATAGGGCTTTGATTTGATTCGCCTGTACCTCACTCCAGGGAGTCATGATCCTTTTCGTTCGTCATTCTTCTCCAAGTATATATTTATATACTGCTTTGAGTCGCCAGTACCTCATTCCAGGGATTCAAAGCCTTCCATTTTTAATGTCCTCGTTCATGATAGAAGTCTATATCTACTTCTAGAACATGCAGGTTAGAGTAGATGAAGCTCTGTATGGATGCGCCGTGGTCCAGCCCATAGAAACTTCCTACCTACTTTTCTTTCTGTACCGCTTTAACATGAAGCTGGCATGTACCACCTTTAAAAATTTAGAGAATGACCTTGTCCTGGCCAAATATGCCATTTCCTCTCGCTGATATTTTGCTAGCACTGCCATTTTTTATAGTTAGTTTTCTCGCCTGTTTAGCAAAATAAATCGTAATAATATGTGATAATAAAATGCTTTCTCTTTGTAATGTTTTCCGTTGGAGTTTAAATCCAACGGCTCATGAAGCTGCCCTCCCTTTTTATTGAAATAAGCCGTTCCTGCAATTATAGTTTCGCTATATTCTATCGTTAAATGCCGAAAATGTAAAATAAATAATGTTTTAGTATACTTACTGATCAAAATGTATCCATATTTTGATTGTCATAAATAGTCTCTAAATGAAAATAAACTTATGTATCAAATGCTAAGGGCATTGTTATGTCTTTACAAAATAATAAAAACACTACAAATAATACTTAAAATAAATGTTAGCTATATTTGACATAAATTTTAGTATAGTTTACAGATCTATAATTAGTCTATTAAATAATACATATATTACTGATTTCCCACAATCATATTATTACAAAAACCCGGAGGCTTACGAAATAAAAATAAACCTGTGGTGGGTTGTACATTACCCTAGTCGGTACTTTTAACCTTCAGCCCCAAGTTGGCTGGGTGGCATCCGATATTCCTGGGTGAATGTAATTTCACAAAGTCCTTGCACTCACTCCGGCTCTCAGGAAAAGAATGAATCACTTTCTCCTTCCAAACTGCGTTTTAGTCTCGCGCATTCCATTGTCTATTAATTAAAAGTTATTTTAATTAATCTAGTTTCTTATCACCTCAGGAATTCATAATCTTTTTATTAGTCTTTACTTCCATCTTGGATTTTGTTTCTATAATTTGATTTAACATTACTCTGTTTAAAGCATAAGTTTATTTACAGTTTATACAATTTTAGTCTTTTCCTTCTCGCTTCAATTACATATGCTTTCTTCTGCCATACTTTAACACTCGTTTTTAGATAACTATTATATACCCTTCCATTCTTTCTATTTCTTTATGTGCACCCATACTTTTCTATGATTAGAATAATAACTCTTATTTTCCCACTATTTTACTTCTAAAGTAATTTTATCGGCAACGATTTACAGATATAACACTCCTCCCCCACTTTAGAAGTTTTGTTTTTCCGATGTTACAAAATCTTCCAAATACGCTGGTTTTCTTTTACAATGCACTGGTCTCGGTGATTTTTTTTCATCTTGAGGAAAATTGTTATCGATTTCCGTTGTCTCTTCTAAAACCATTTCCTCGTCTGCTTTAATATCCGTATTTCTCTCATTCTGTTTTATATCTTTAGGTTCATCTGCTATCTTTATTTGTTGTTGCGAATCGTAACTATTTTGTTCACTTTCATACCATCTTCTAATATGATTTTTATGACATCTATAGATTCGGTTATCTTCACCTTTAATTATGTAAATTTGCTTTGATAAATTTTTTCTCTATCATACCATTTATCCATTTTTTCTTTAACATATCTCTGCACATTACATTATCTCCAATTCCAAATTTTTCTATTGTTTCTTCTGGATCCCATCGTTTGAATTTCATTGGTTTTAAGAAATCAAGTCTAGTTGTCATTTTTCTTCCAAATAGTATTTCCGCAGCAGATTTTCTTGTCATTGTTGTCGGTGTAATGTTCTGATACCACATGAATTCTTTTAAAATCTTCTGTGTATCCCTACTAGTACTCTTTTTAATAAATTGCTTTGCTTGTCGCACCGCTCTCTCGGCTAAACCATTCGACTCGGGGTGATACGGTGGTGTCAATATATGTTTTATATTCCATGAGTCCATGCACTGTTTAAATTCGTTACTCACAAAGCTTGGTCCGTTATCTGACACAATCGCCTCCGGGAAACCATGTGTTAAAAATATTTCCTTTAGGATTAATCCATTTAGAAGTTGCAACAATTAATATAAAATATGTTTTTCCCTCTATCGGTCCAAAATGGTCTATATGTATACGTTGCCATGGACTCGACGGCTTTGGCCACGACACATACTGTTTTACTGGCAAGGTCCTTTCTGCTTGGCATATCTCACATCTATTTATAAAGTTCTCAATATTTACATTAATTTTTGGCCACCACACATAACTTCTGGCTAGAGCCTTTGCTCTCACTATCCCTGGGTGTCCTTGGTGAATTATTTTCAAGACTCTCCCTCTACCTTCAGGAGGTACCACTATTCGATCTCCCATCACTATACACCCTTTACAGATTGATAGTTTGTCTCTGTTCATCCAGAACGCGGTTGCTAACTGTTCCTGTTTCTTTTCTGGCCATCCATTTTTAATCCACTTACATAATATTCTATAACTTTCTTCCTTTTCCGTCCACTCCTTAATGTTTTTACTATTTATCATTTTAGAATTTAAAGTATACATGAAATTCACTTCGACTTCTATTTCAGTCTCCTTGTTATTTTCCGGTACTCTAGATGAAGCATCTACATGTGCTATACATTTACCTTTTCTGAATTCTAAACTGAAATCATAACTATTTAATATATTTACCCATCTGGTCATTCTCGGGCTTAAATGTTCCGGTATAGGGCAATCTTTCCCTATAATGCTTATTAAAGGCTTGTGATCTGTTATTATTGTAAAATCTCTTCCATAAATATATTGACGAAATTTTTTAATGGCCCACATTATTGCTAGCGCTTCTTTATCTCGCTGGCTATAATTACGTTCAGCATTTGACAACGTTTCTCGATGCGTACGCTATGGGGCTCTCTAAAATGTTAATTTTATGAGCTAATACTGCTCCTATTCCGAAATGAGATGCGCCGGTCGTTAATATACTACTTTATTTAAATCAAAATGCACTAAAAAAGAATCTGATGTTAATAATTGTTTAACTGCCTTAAATGCTTGTTCGTGCCCTTCATTCCATGTCCACTTTTGACCTTTCCTCAACAACTCGTACAGTGGTGCTGTTATCATGGCTTTATTTTTTTAAAAAGGTTCAAAAAAATTTATCAGTCCTAAGAAAGCTTGCAGTTATTTAACACTCTTAGGTGAGTCGACATTTTTAACTGCACTTATTTTTTCAGTTAAAGGTTTTTTACCTTTGTTAGTAATTAAATGCCCCAGAAACTTTATTTCTTGCATTTCCCATACACATTTTTTCAAGTTAAGTTTAACCCCTGCATTACATAGCTTTTTACAGACAACTTTAATTTTTTCAGCTAACCTACCCGATGTTGATTCTGCAATTAAAATGTCATCGTAATATGAGTGTACACCTTCAATACCATTTAATATTCCGTTTAACTTTGCTTGGAAAATATTCAGAGCCAATGTTATTCCGAATGGTAAACGGTTACATTTAAAAAGCCCAAACTGGATTGTCAATGTTAACACCCGAGCTGTATTTTCAGTAACTCTTATTTGGTGAAAGGCTGCATTCAAATCTAACTTTGCAAAATATTTTGCACTCGATAAGCTACTTAAAATTTCTCTAATATTGGGAATGGGATATGAACCCTTATTTAAAAACTTATTCACAGTTGTTCTATAATCTCCGCATATTCTAATTCTACCGTCTGGTATGTTTAAAATTACCGCTGGTGTAGTCCACTCCGACTCTTCTATCGGTGACAAAACCCCCGTTTCAACTAATTTATTAATTTTTTCCTCAGCCATTTTACGTTGTGCGAACGGTATTTTTCTGGGTCTACAAATACAAGGTTTTGCATTATCATTTAGATTTAATTCAATCGGTTTTCTATCGATCAACCCCAATTCCTCTGCGAATAATTTTGGGTATTTTACTAACATTTCATTCTCGACTGAAATCTTTTTAACTATTGAAAATTTTATTCCCAACTTATCAAACCAATCACGACCTATTAACGGAGTAATATCTTTTTGTACTACATATACTGGAAGTTTGTAATTCCTTTTGCTACGAGTTATTTTTGCATTAACTTTCCCTACTATTTTAATGGGATTTCCATTTATGTCTTTAATTTTTAACGATACTTTTTGTAATTCTATCCCGGGATTATCTATAGCTATTTCATTCCACAACTTTTTAGAAATTAACGAAATCCCGGACCCACTATCTATTTCCATTTTAATTTTCTTCTGAAACATTAAAATTTGTAAAAACAACTGATCTTGGTTATCCAGTCCATTATTATTTTTAGTACTATTTTTCTTAATTTTAAAATCTTTTCTACTACTCATTTTTTTCTGCGTTTTTTTTACATACTTTTGCTATGTGGCCCTTCCCACCGCAATTATAACATTGTTCCTTTCTAAATCTGCATTCTTTTGCCAAATGGCCTTTTTTACCACAAGCAAAACATTCAACTAGAAACTTATTATCAGTTTTAAAATCTTTTTTTTCATACTTGTTTATTTTATAAATCTCTATTCTACTATTTTCTTCTTTTTTAGAAAATTCTCTTACTTGGTCTATTATGGATTCATATAAATCCCTTTTTGGATAGCACTATCATACGTTAATTTTACTTCTGACAATAAAGACTGTCTTAATCTCTCACATCGCAAATTCCCCAAAGTAGTTGATCTATTAAGATCTGGTCTACAAAATTGCCATAATCGCAATTTTTAGCTAGCTGACGTAGAGCGATATCATATTCTTTAATGGAATCATTTCTCTCCTGTTTTCGTTTCCGTAAGTTTAGTCTGATTACATATAATGATGGCTTAGGGCAGAAATATTCTGTTAACTTATTTACTAACTCGTCGTAACTAATTAGATCTGTTATTTGTCCCTGAAAAAGTTTATTTTCTATTTCAATAACCTTTCTCCCTGATAGACAGAAAAATGCGGCTACTTTCTTTTCATTTTCACAAATTAAATTCAATTTGAAAAAATTTTGCAACTGCATTACATAATACGGCCATTCCTGTGGACAACTATGTCGAATTCTGCGATACTAGCTTGCCCTATCAACATTTTTTTTTTCTTTTCTTTTTTCGCTACTTGAAGAAAAAAAACTTTTTATTACTGACTATTCATTAATCTACCCACAAAGTTCGAACACTGACTGCGCCAATTTTGTTATGTCTTTACAAAATAATAAAAACACTACAAATAATACTTAAAATAAATGTTAGCTATATTTGACATAAATTTTAGTATAGTTTACAGATCTATAATTAGTCTATTAAATAATACATATATTACTGATTTCTCACAATCATATTATTACAAAAACCCGGAGGCTTATGAAATAAAAATAAACCCGTGGTGGGTTGTACATTACCCTAGTCGGTACTTTTAACCTTCAGCCCCGAGTTGGCTGGGTGGCGTCTGATATTCCTGAGAGAATGTAATTTCACAAAGTCCTTGCACTCACTCCGGCTCTCAGGAAAAAAATGAATCACTTTCTCCTTCCAAATTGCGTTTTAGTCTCGCGCATTCCATTGTCTATTAATTAAAAGTTATTTTAATTAATCTAGTTTCTTATCACCTCAGGAATTCATAATCTTTTTATTAGTCTTTACTTCCATCTTGAATTTTGTTTCTATAATTTGATTTAACATTACTCTGTTTAAAGCATAAGTTTATTTACAGTTTATATAATTTTAGTCTTTTCCTTCTCGCTTCAATTACATATGTTTTCTTCTGCCATACTTTAACACTCGTTTTTAGATAACTATTATATACCCTTCCATTCTTTCTATTTCTTTATGTGCGCACATACTTTTCTATGATTAGAATAATAACTCTTATTTTCCCACTATTTTACTTCTAAAGTAATTTTATCGGCAATGATTTACAGATATAAC